>CM017571.1:28065977-28638477 GCA_007844125.1 Sinonovacula constricta
GACAAATGGACATGGTTGTCTGCATCAGCACATTCTGCAAGCAGGTGGAATTCTTGTCTGTATCTTTTGTAAAACACTTAAAATTACTGATAAAATGTTGATGAATTGTAAATGATACTGTGACTCCAGATGTTGCCATAGTTATTTGCCTCATCAAAATTGTTAACGTTTTTGTTAAATCAGTGTTTACATGTAAGAGTCTTTGGTTTCAAGCTTGATTACACTTTTTTTTTTAAATTATTTTAATAATATTAGCAGTACTGGTAAAATAGTTTGAACCAATGATAAAAATGTGGTAAAGTCTAAACTTGTGGTTAAGCCACAAAGTTTCAAACCCTGAAAAAACTTTCTTTGATTGACTTGGCATGCCTCACAAATAACCTGAAAGTGAAGTTATGCTACAACTCACTGGTCATAGATAATTGTTTCAACTTCTGTTTAAAAACAGGAATAATTCAGTGTAACACATCTGTGAAAGACCTTCTTTTGCAGCACAGATTCAAGATAATTATACTCCATCCTGCAGTGTATCTTAACCTGCTACATTTGTGAATAACCCATATTAATTATTCATAATTTGCTAACAACATTACACAAAAATAACAAAACATACTGGTATAGATTAAGCAGCAAATAGTGTAGATCCTGATTAGACAGCTCCCAGCTGGTAGCATAATGTGCTGGATCTATCTAACCTTACCTTTGTCTAATCAATTTTTGCCCTGCAGGCAGAGAGATAACCATGTGAAAGCTCTGGTTTTTGTCCAGATGCAATATTTTTAGCTGCGCCAATTTAAATATGTCTGGAACTGTTCAAAATTATTTTGGTCCAAGTTAATTGTCTTCACTTATGTTCAGTTTTTTTTAAAATGATATGGAATAAGCACTTTGGGGTTTTACTTTAAGATAAATTTGTGATAGAATTTTTGTTCCAGTCAATAAAATTATCCTAAAACCTTCACGATTAAAATGATGATATAAAAATGGTTATTTCAAATAAAAAAGCCATGTGACACATGTTGCTAAGTCACTGCTTTGTCTCTCACCATTGGGTCCTTGTCAGGGCAAGACCTGTCATGGCTATGAGGTCCTTCAACTGATCTGTGTAGCCGATGGTCCTACCTAGACATTTGACTGGCGTCTTATTTATGAATAACAGCTGGACTCCAGCAATATGACCAGTAGCATATTACATGCAATGCATTGGAAAGCAAACCAAATTTAATTGACCTTGATTATTGTTTAGTAATTTTACAGTTTAGTACTCAGAGTCATGCCAAAAGAGACACAGGTTTGTTTTAAATGCCTCTTCATATTCTATTGAATCGCTATCTTAATTACTAAAGTATTAGATACATTGCAGATTAAGGCACCCCAGTTTGTCCTTTTGCTGGTTTAATGCTCCATGGCCATTACTCTTGGTGTGTTTTTTTTGACTTTGTATATATTAATATCTGGTTATACTTTGTCATATATTTATATTTTTTATCTTTTGCAAGATTTTTTTTTCTAGAATTTTATTTCTAGAATTTAATTTACATTTTTATTAACAGTGTTTGAATTCTCAAGTGGAGTGATTTTGAGAAGGTTTTTAATTTAATTTCAAATGTTGAAATTCTCCAAGGGAGTGAGTTGTAGCGGATGTTATCAATATGTCACTGTAAAGTGCTGCTACAATCAACTTATTTCAGACGCTTTTTATTCTTATAATGTTTCTTGTTTATGTTGCCTTGAAGGAGTTGCATTTTGTAATCAGACTGGCTGTTCATCCAATATCCCTCCAGTTTTTGTACATCTGCCACAGCTTCATGTTATTTACAGTTTAACTTCAATCAAACAATACCATTTTACAGATATATGCTGGATGGTTTGTTGTCCATTTCATTGTCAAGTGCAACTAGTTAGGTCAGAGTCATAGTAAAGGTGGTATCCAACTGTTTGGACCATTTTGCTTTCTCTTGTGCAACCAAATAAATTATTTTTACCTGAAAGGATCCCTCGAGATACTGGTTATTGGTTCTGGTATGGAAGGTAAAGCATATCACCCCAATCGCCATTACAAAAAAGGTATTTCCTCTCCAAGCCACACTACACAGTTACCTATTTTTTAACTGAGAAAACCATGTGACATCTTACTTTTAAGAGTAATCAGCTTTGAGGTCCTCATCTTTTTCTAGCTGAAATATCTCTTCATGCTTACTTTTTTTAATTATTTTGAAATATTGAACATATAGAGCAATTTATTTCAAAATCTACAGTCTACTAATTGAGAGCAACAGCCTGAACCTAACCAAAAGTATAAGTTAATGCAGTCCTAATTACCCAGAGCAAGGGCATGATGTTTGTTACATATATTAGGTGTAGGCAAACTGTTAGAAACCACCTTTAGAAGTCATATTTAAGATCATTTCTGAGCAGTATGCTAGTGCCTCATTCATAACGTTTTCATTTTTTGCAGGTTTTTAATCAAACTTCACCATTTTAAAGAATACACTTGTAGTTCCCCAGATACCATTGGCATATGTAATTCTCAAGGTCATGGTATTATTTAGGGCCATTACATCTTTTGGGGCCTATTTCAGTGTGCAGTGACACTTCATTTTTTAAAATAATAAGTAAATCAGTCCAGTGAATTAATTTCTGTAGGCAAAGTGTTAATGAAAACCATACAACAAGCACCATTTCTCATTTAGTACTTTTTTATCCAATCTAAATTTTAATTGGAGAGTACATTCTGTGGTTTGATTGTTAAATGCTGTTAAGATGAAATTTTTCACTTTGTTTCTGTGGAAAATGTTTTTGGATTTGTTCTCAATTGAATTTGGATGATTTCAAGGAATAAATGAGAATAATGAGTTGAGAAACATTTGTTCTTCAGACATGGTTATTAATAATGAAATTCAGATTAGATTAAAAATGATGTATTGGTAACATTATTTAATATTGTTTGTCCTTGATATATTGATTTTGTTAGAGATAGTGGTTTTAACTTTGATTTTGAGAAATTCTTCTTCAAAAATTAGACTTGGAATGACAGTTTTTTTGTAATTATTAGCCATATTTTCTCTATTTTTACATAGTATAATATTAATGTTGACAAAAAAACAGTTTCTTTTGATGACCTTTCCATTTCTGTCTGACGATTCTTACCAAATATTAGTGTTGTTACCATCTACATTGAATGCTATGTACATGACATTGTATATTTAAATTTTCAAATAGCCTCATTGATGCTGAAATATACATATCCTTGTTAGACATCATATGTGTCTATAATGGCTTGTCTGTCTATTTTCAGATTATCCCCCTGCTTAATTGGACAAGCGAGAAGCATACGTGACTGCAGGCAGTCCACAATCCCTCTTCTGCGGAAATTCCATTGTTGATCTGCATTTTCTGGGCTTTTGTAGAGCTTTTTACTGTCCATAACGGAAAACAGTTCACATCTTAACCAAGAATGCAAAAAGCTTGACAGAGACTTGATCTGTGACGTTCAGAACCTTGAAAACAATTACAGGTGAGCACCTGAGTGACATTGATCAATCAGCTGTTTTGGAATCCTGTCCAGAAGCTTGGATTTTGAGAGATTAAAAGACGGTGGTGAAGTTTAAGAAGAGGAGGAAGTGGAGAATGGTTAATTGTCGAACACAGTTCAATGTTAATGCACTCATCATAGCACATTTTTGCTTCAAAATTTTTCTGAAAAAGTTTCCATAGGAAAAGCTGTTGCAGAGTTAATGGCAGAATTAATTGGCATTGCCATATACCAGAAATAATTTTCACTATACTGTGAAAGAAAAGAAAAAGGAATATCAGCTGGTGAAATTATTCTTTGTTATGATAGTTCACCGACAAAGCAAGTTGCGGCATTAGCTGTGCACAGAATATTTTCCAATAGCTTGATTATCAACCAATATTATAGCCCCAGTAGTGCTACGGTGAGGTTTTGTGTGAGTGGTTCCTTTGTTTGAGATGTGAGCTGTCTAACAGAGTGGATAGACAAAGTCTGAGCAACATAGGAAACAAAAAACAACATCAGCAACAACAAGCAGCAACAGTGGTCAGAAGAAGCAGTTTTATCAACTAAACACTGCTGTGCCAAACTGCATGCATTGCTACATATCTTAACAAAAACTGGTATTGGAGGAGAAATGCAGGTGCCTGTCTCGGTGGGTAAACAGTGGAGAGGGAAATAAATAGTTTTGCTGCTTTGATAGTAGAGTCAGAGACTGTGGAAATATAGGAAGGAAAAACAATACTATTGTGTTGTGTGGGTTGACATGTTTTGTCACCAAAGAGGAGGAGAAATTAGTTATTCTGAAGAAAGTTGTTGACATGAGTTCTTGAAAAGTGATATAAGTGCATAGAATTGGAGACTTTAGTGTCTTTGAGAGCCAAGTATGGTGAATATGACAAACTCTTAGTGAAAAAGTCTCACAGTGAGCAGGTAACTTATATGGGATTTTTTATGATTAGTTGATTGTCTGAGTCAGTTATTCTTCATTGAGAAGGACTGACTTCGACTCTGTGACTTTGCTGAATTTTACAGTACTTACAATTGAGGAGTGTCGTGTTACTGTGACAACAGTCAAGATGGTGAAGACATTTCAAGCATACCTGCCACCCAAGTGTCACAGGCTGTACAGTTGTGTACACTGTCGTGCTCATCTTGCTAATCATGATGAGCTCATCTCCAAGGTAAACAATTCTTCTTTGTTTCTATGTAATTTTTTCTACTTTTTTGTCTGTTTTCTTGTTTGTATGTCTGCTTGTTTGTCTCTATTTTTTTGTTTTTGTTCTACTCATCAGACCAATCATGGTAAACAATGGCTCTGCTTGTTTGTTTGTATCAGTTTATCTGTAAGTACTACTTGTTTATATAAGTACCATTGTTTTGTTTCTTTCAAATCAGCTGGTATGTAAAGGTATAAGAGTAACTCACTTTTTTAAAATTTTTGTTTGTCAGTATTGTCATCTTGTATTGAGTGCTAGTGTCATTTGTTTGTGTGCTCATCTGGTAATCCTATACATCTATACAGATGAGATTGGCTCAAACCCCAGGCAAACCCCATATATACAAAATTAACCAATTTAACAATTACAAAGAATATATATATATATATGTAATTTCAGCTAGTTTCTTACTTAACTAGGTCCCTTTGTATGTCTGGTTATCCAATCACCAACAATCAAGGTTAAAGGGTGCTAGCACTGATCATGCTGGATGTTAGTAACAAATCCTAGATGTTTAGTTAACTAATAACAATTTCATGCGCAGTGCATTGATACCAAGATGCACTGATAATCACTAACTAGCAAAAAGGTGTAGAAGATGAACTGATAAACATTAACAAGCAAAAAGTATAGAAGATGAAACTGATACACACTTTCAAGCAGAAAGTGTATTAGATATACTGATAAACATTAACAAGCAAAAAGTGTAGTAGATGTACTGATAAACATTAACAAGCAAAAGGTGTATTAGATGTACTGATTAACATTAACAAGCAAAAAGTGTAGAAGATGTACGGATAAACACTAACAGGCAAATAGTGTATATCCTGATCAGAGTTCTCCTAGCAAGGATCTGGGTTGTGCTTAGTTGAGTGAAAGTAAATCATAAAGAAACAATACTCAATACAGTCAACAGGAAAATATCAACTTGCTGTATGATATTGATCAGGATATTAGTCATGTATTTATTATTTGTTACAATCAAAAGAAGGGGTTAAGGTTTGAGTCAAGGCAATAATTCAATGTGTGAAGGTCTTTTATCTGACCTGTAGTGCATCATAGGTTTTACTTATACCCAGACATATTTTCCATATCCTCCTCTATCGTAATTTTAATAAAACTGACTTATAGCACTGTGTTTCTAAAAAAAAAAGATTAAAATAATATAATAATTACCCCCAAAAAATAATAGAAAAAAATGAATGTATATCAAAGGTACTGTCTCATGGGGACCAGATGTTATTCAAAATCCTACTGTATTCAATTTGCTGTTTTAATTAATTGCATGGTTAGATATTTAGTCTGGAGCACATCATTTACCTGTCAACCTAAATGGCTACTGATTCCTCTCTTGGCTATGTTTAAGATTGATTTTGTACTAAATCATTGCATGTACTGCATGCTTGTATATTGCATGCTTTGAAGTATTGAACATTTTGTAATGCTCTCCATCACCATATGACTCATTGTGTGATGAACTGAAGAAAAGATTCAGGCTTACATTTGATACATAATAACGTGAGAGGGTGTTCTTCAACATTTTTGGCTATTTAAATTACTGCATTTGCTGATAAATGCTTTTGTACAAACTGATTTATTACAACTTTCTTGGCAATATTGATATTTAATTCTTTAAACCCTCTTCCCCAGTACAAAATTCCTTAATGTCTTTCTGACATTTTCTGTTGAAGATTGATATAGAAAATGGCATTGATGTTACTACTATAAGGAAAACATTTTTTCATTTCTTTATTTGTTCTTTACTACAAAGTTTATGCTTTCCCTTGTAATGGAGAAGTTTTTTGGTAAAAAAATTAACAAATATCAAATATTGTTTTAGAAAAAAAATGTAACGTTCAAAAGTACTGCTTCACCAAGCAGCCAAATATAAATTTGTCATAAGCTGTTCCATTTACGGCAGCATTATATTAAGTCTTAGCCTACTATTCCTTATAAGGCTAAGGCAAATAGTGTGGATCCAGTTCAGCTAGCTCCTTCCTAGAAGCAGTCTGATCAGTATCTACACTGTTTAATGTTCAGTCTCTGTTTATAAATATATGAACCTTGATGTGTAACATATATGATATTAAAGAAAAAGAGAAGTAAGAATTTAGCCTAGGTTTTCAACAAAATGTAGAAAGGTAAGGGCTATGATGAATGCTACCACTTATTTAGATGGAAGAATAAGATATGTATGGGTCAACAAAATGTAGAAAGGTAAGGGCTATGACGGATGCTACCACTTATTTAGATGGAAGAATAAGATATGTATGGGTCAACAAAATGTATTAAATGTGTTGAGGAATCAATGAGCCTGTATATCTTCTTGTGACTGATGGTACTCTAAATGTACCTGATTAGTGTCTTGGGGGAAAATAAGGATAATTTCGGCTTGAAATTTGACCCTATTCCCCTCGGAAAAACAAAGTATATTTTTCCCCTTGAAAGTTGACAAAAGTTTTAAATGATGATTTTTGAAATGCTTTGTTTCTCTTTTTTGTGATCAATTTTTAACATGTTCTTGACTGTAATGCTTTTATTCAGATAATTAACTATGAACATCTGTCCTCAAAAGTAACTTTCATTAAAATTCTAAATAAATTTTCCTTTTGATAACCAATTGGTAGAGCGTCGGCTTGTGGATTGGGAGTTTGCGGGTTCAAACCCCAGCCGGGTCAAACCAAAGACTTTTAAGTTGGTAGTAGTGGCTTCCCTCCTAAGGCACATGGCTAAGGGAACAGCATTTCGCCTGACTCCTCAGTGTAAGTATAATGCACCTACCGGGTTCAGTCCCTGGGCACCTCATAAGCGCCCCTGTGCTATAATGATAGATATGTTGCTGCACAGTATCGACAACAATGCTGGCAAATCCCTCCCTCCCTTTTGATAAATCATTTTATGATTTTTTTTCTCCAATTTTGTCAAGTTAGTATGGTTTTATTTATCATTTTGTCATTTAGTTTTAACTTGAAATTACTTAACATTACATTTTTACTTTGGAATTTGTGTTCTCATGCAATTTTTTTATTTTTGAGAATTGAACTTAAAATTCAAAAGTTAATTCCACATTTTACAATTTCTTTTAAATTGTATTAATATTTTTTAAGTCTGTTCTGATGAGTATAAAAAAGTATATTTTTATGTTTTAAATATCAAGCAGCCAATCTTCATCTTAACCAGCCATCTATCTACACCATGGTATGAGAAAAGTCTGAACAAGTGCCAGCTAGACTTTAGGTATATTAAAATACTTCCCATCTCTCCCCAATCTGGCACCATTTCAATCATTGAAAAGTTTGTTTATATTCCTGCACATCAACATTAATATAACTCTTATCACAAATTGATTACTTATAGGCAACTAAATAAAATTAAAATCAATCACCTGGACACTGTGTGACCAGGATGTGCACTATAGGCTGTAGAGTTTTTTGATAGGTCATGTTACTTTGCTTATTGTATGTATGTATAACTAGAACTAAGTATTGATTATTAACAGATAATAATCATAGCAGAATTAGGATTAATATCTAGGCTTAACTCCTTAATTCAAAGTACATATGCATGTTCCCCACAATATGGTTTTGAAAATTTACCTACAATGTTGATTTTCTTTTAAACATTTTGAAATATTTTTGAATACATGTATGTTCAGAATATGATTTTAGATTCTAAAATAAAAGAAATAAGATAAAGAAGCAACTTCACACAAGACTCTACCAAAGATCAAGGGAGATAAATGTGAGTTCTTTTGTAGATGTGTTAAATCACCTGTACATAAACAAAAGGGTTAATTAAATGTAGAAAATGTAGAAAGACAAACCAGATGGTCTGTGCCAAGTTAGGATGGTTAGAGATAAATATTGCAGGTATGGATGATCAAACCAAATGGTCTGTGCCAAGTAAGGATGGTTAGAGATAAATATTGCAAGTATGGATGATCAAACCAAATGGTCTGTGCCAAGTTAGGATGGTAAGAGATAAATATTGCAAGTATGGATGGTCAAACCAAATGGTCAGTGCCAAGTTAGGATGGTTAGAGATAAATATTGCAAGTATGGATGGACAAACCAAATGGTCAGTGCCAAGTTAAGATGGTTAGAGATAAATATTGCAGGTATGGATGGACAAACCAAATGGTCTGTGCCAAGTTAGGATGGTTAGAGATAAATATTGCAAGTATGGATGGACAAACCAAATGGTCAGTGCCAAGTTAGGATGGTTAGAGATAAATATTGCAAGTATGGATGATCAAACCAAATGGTCTGTGCCAAGTTAGGATGGTGAGAGATAAATATTGCAAGTATGGATGGACAAACCAAATGGTCAGTGCCAAGTTAGGATGGTTAGAGATAAATATTGCAAGTATGGATGGACAAACCAAATGGTCAGTGCCAAGTTAGGATGGTTAGGGATAAATATTGCAAGCATGGATGGACAAACCAAATGGTCAGTGCCAAGTTAGAATGGTTAGAGATAAATATTGCAAGTATGGATAGACAAACCAAATGGTCTGTGCCAAGTTAGAATGGTTAGAGATAAATATTGCAAGCATGGATGGACAAACCATGTGGTCAGTGCCAAGTTAGGATGGTTAGAGATAAATATTGCAAGTATGGATGGACAAACCAAATGGTCAGTGCCAAGTTAGAAAGGTTAGAAAAAAATATTGTAAGCATGGATGATAAGAAGATGAAAACTACAAGTCAAGAAGAAGTGAGGTAAGATTAGAGAACAATCCGTAAAGGAGATTGGAGATACACATTTGGAGTAAGAATGTTTTTGGGGGGAAATTTTGTAAGCAATAAAGGCAAGAAATACTGATTGCAAGTAAAACAGATCTGAAATAAATGTTGGAAATAATATCTTATCTCCCTTAATGTCACAGGTAAGTGTAACAGTATGTAATAGATTACAAATGGACATATGGAAAATAATGTTAATGGTGATTAGGGATAAAAATAGAAATTTTGGATGATTGGAGACCCCAAAATGGAAAATAGAATGTTTGCAAGTATATCAGTTCTGTATGTTAATAAAGGTCAGAGATGATAATTGTAGTTAAATATTGGAAATATATTGGAAATATATATGTTTGAAACTCTGCATGTAATGGAGGTTTAATTGCAAATAAAAGTGGCTTAAGAGAAAAAAATCAAGTCAGAAAGGTCAGGTAGAAAATTTGCAAGAAAAATATTTTGCATAAAAATGGTAAAAAATACCAAACTGAATTTAATGATGACGACAAAAAGATATATTATAAAAATAATAATGCTTAGCACTGGTTAATATTGCCATTATCATTTCCATTTTAGAAAACAAACTGTTAACAGAGCTCTGGTTAAAAACTAATTTTGTGTTATCATACATCCCTTAATTCTCCACCAAACCCTACATTGCTGGTACTCATTAATATTGTCTTATCATGAATAAATTAAGTATTTGGCCAAACCTGCAGCCCTTGTATCTGGGGAACTGAACTGAAACAAATGTCAAGATAGAACCACCAGTACATAGTGGCTTCTCGCTTGAGAAAGCTTTAAGCGATGAAACTATTAATATTTCAAATTTTTGCTTATTCATCTTGAGCTTTTAACTAATTTGTTGTATACCTTTATACATTCAGAAAGATTGCCTATGAAATATTCAATAGAATCCATCAAATATCCACTGTCTGTATAGTACACAAGAGTCCTTTGGGTATAAGATGAATTTTCTTCTACCAAACATTGTTTTGCTTACCGACCTCTTGATATTTTATCGATTTAATTTTTGGCCATGGTTACTCCTCAGCCACACTGCAATGAGTCAAGCAACAGCTGTGGTGAAGGCATAATGAAGATCTTCCAGCTGACTTATGTTGGGCCAGTGGTTCTACCCAGACCTTTGTTTAGGGTCTCAAATCATCACTGATAACTGGACCTTTAATACAACCATACTTGTGTTGTTGGATTGTAAGTCAAAACCAAACCAATCTCGCAAAACCATCATTCACTGCATTTTTTATCTCTTTTTTTTTAAACAGAACATTTGCTTTTGAAATATTCAACAGTATCCATCAAACATCCATTGTCTGTTGACTACACATAATGATCCTTTGGGTCTGATGCAGGACTTTTTCCCTAATGTGCTCTAGACAAACAGTAGCATTCATTTAGATATTTACCCCTAAAAGAACCCATTTCCCCAAGCACAATTTTTTTGTAATAATTTTAAAGTTTAACCTTTATTTACCTAATTAGTAATTCCTGACCTCCTTATTACATGACTTCAAATCCTGGGAAACTTAATTTTGGGATGTCTCCAGCACACCTGCCTGCACTGATAGTTCTACCAAAACATTTGTCTAAGGGCAAGTAAAATGCTGGTACACAACCCAGTCATACATGTATCTATGGTATGTACCCATGCTGTTAATATAGTTTCACTGATCTATTTCAATGTTTCGGAAATCTGTCATCTCTGGCGAGATAAATTGTTACTTTTTGGTGAGAGAAATTGGTCCTCTTTGGTGATAGAAACTGGTCCTCTTTAATAAGAGATTTTGTTTGTTGGGTTTATCATACCACCAAAAGTATTTTAGTTATCCGGAAACTGTGTCCACTTGAAGCAGATACATTGCTGCCTTCACTGTGAATAGCCTGCTATGAACATCTGGCATGATGCCACAGACAGTCACATTATCCTGACACTGGACAAACCAGTCATGAAGCTACTGTTATATTTACTTGAGCGTTAGCAAGGTAACTTTGTCACCACCATTTTTAAAAACTTTGGTATGTCTTGGCCTGGGATCAAACCTGGTTTCTCTTGTACCTGAAGCTTACGCTTTACCAGTTACACTATCAGGTTGGGTTCTTTTGAAAGGTCACTATGCTCATTGCATTGGATCAAGTTGAGCATTATAAATTCTTGGTGGCATTGTTATGTTATTACGGTATTGAAAATTCTTACTTTAAATTATTTATCCAATTTTTCTTTATTAAAGGATAGAACCAGTACTAAGTGGTACTGATGTGATAAGCTGAGGCCATTTAAAGCTATCTAGAATGAAAGCTTTCTATTAGCCTGCTACGCATGAAATGAAAGTACATACACGTAGCTGGGAACCATCTGATTAAGGTCTGCGCTATTGACTGCAGCATCTTTAGCAATGTGTCTGTTTTCCTATGTGTTTAGTTTTGAACAAATAACTAAGAATAATTATGGGTTGTTAAAAATGTTGTGGGTAGAAGGTCCTGTTGAAAACTGCTGTTGAACTTTAGGAATAATTTATTGTCATAAAACCTCTTGCTCTCCACAGAAAATATGTTTACCTGGTGACTGAAGCACTGGTGATCAAACCTAGACAATGAACTACATTGACAACGTTGGGGTGCCAGTGTTTAGAATTAGGGACACAGACATTTACCTCCCCTTAATCCTTGACCTCTCACAGCCTGGGTTTAAGTACTGATTGTGGTGAGGAACTAACTGTATGGGTTTCCAGCTGACAATTTGTGTGCTGTGGTTCTACCCAGACATTTGTCTGGGGTCTTCCCTCACTGAATTATTATTGTGTTCCTTTGATGTATTTCTGAAACCAAACATTCACAGTCTATGTTGCTGAGACATTAACATCCAAGAAGTAAACTTCAGGTGACTTGCTGGGAGCTCTACAATCAGGATCTGCACTTTTTGCTGTTAAGTCTTGATGACTTGGGCTTATGATCCTGTCTTAAAGATTTTAGATTGTAGTAAATTTAGTACGGATTATTAACAAATGTAGCAGGCTAAGAGTTATAATTAAGAAGGATGAGAGTTGAAAAGTTACTTAGCAAGAATCAGTCTGCAAAATGTCACTAGACTTTGTTCTTTAGGATTGGTGAAATAAAACAATGAGTACAGTGTCTCCTGTCATGACTTGCAAGATTTGACCTTCATGGATGTAGTTTTGGAGTAATGGGGTGAGACCTCAACTGCAAGATAATGTGTCTTACTTGTACAGTGTCATTTTGTTAGTTGAACAATTACAAGATGAAGAGAGGGAGCTCCAGTGGCCAATAGGTAAGAGTTGTCAGCCTCTCACTATGTGGGTTGGAGTCCCTTTATGGACAGAGGTCTTCCAGAGGTTTGTTTGTCATTGGTCTTCTTGTACCAAGTATAGCTGGAGGTAGCTATATTGTGTTTGTTTTGGTTACATTGCACCAACATGGTTTACTGGCAATGTCTAGCTAAATTCTTGGTGGAGAGCCCCAGACATATTGGATAGAACTACCAGGACCGTGCAGGTCAGCTGATAGACCTCCCCATATGAAAGTTTTCACCGAGACCATTACTTGAACCTTCCCACTGACAGGGCCTAGGAGTTGCATGTAAGTGACTGTAACCTCATGGATGCTGGGACCCATGTGACATGTGTCCAGAAACAAATAAACATGTGGCACAGGAAGACTCACTTATTATTTGTAGAAGTATTGATAGTTCAGAATATATAAATACTTTTTGTATCTTGGTTGTGTGGTATTTCTTGTGTATCTTGGTTTTGTGTTTTTTCTTGTGTATCTTGGTTGTGTTAGTATTTCTTGTGTATCTTGGTTTTGTTAGTATTTCTTGTGTATCTTGGTTTTGTGGTATTTATTGTGTATCTTGGTTATGTTTGTATGTCTTGTGTATCTTAGCTGTGTTGTTCCTTGGCTGGCCTGTTTATTGATCCTTTTTTTCAAGACTTATTTGAAACAAATTCTGGATCATTGCTTCTGTGTGCACTATTGTTTGAGTCTGATAAGAATATGTGCAGGTCTTGGTGCAAGTCTGGAACATTTGGATTGGCACCTATTACACTGTCTTCACTTAGATGTTTTTGTCTGCATGACATCAACTACTGTCATGTCTTTCTAGACCCCTGGTACACATATGGTTGATAAATAATTTCTGGAGATATTTTGTGTACCCCCAACAAGTGTATTTGTACCTATTCTTGGGCTCAGGTTTGGTGATAGTATGCAATGTTTTGATGATAGTGTACATTTCATTTCTTGACTGTGACTTCAGCTTATATTAATCAAGAAATGTATAAAAGACAACAAAGAAAAAGAATGTTAGGATAACCTTTTTTGTACAATTAAGTTTTTGTTTTTACTTTGGTACATAAATTTGGTGTGTAGTCCAAACTTTGAAAACTTTGGGTCAAGAGATTAAGAGTCACAGACTTGTAGCTATGGTTAGAGTCCTGAAACGAGAGATAACTTGCATGCACAGAGGTCTCCCAGCTAGCAGTTCTTCAAGAAGACTTGGACAGTCGCTTTTTTCACTTATCTAGATTGCACAATAATGACCATTGGCCTGCAAGCATTTTAATGTCATGAATTTCTTTTTAAAAGTGCAATATTTAATAGTTGTTATGAAGGGAATGTTTGGTATATTTTGAAACATTTGTTTCTGAAGACTGTGACCTTAAACTTATTCCTGCTCTTGAAATGTTATGTCTGCTAGACCACAGTAAGACACCAGCGAGTCCTATGTCATTTTTATGTCATTATGTTCTAACGCCACAGGGACATGCGTGGCCAATAATTAATTTCTGGACACTTATTTTGTATACCCCCTGCGGGTGATAATACAAGGAAAGCAACATACTCAGACAATAGATACTTACAGGAGACAAAAGTAGTCATTTTCTACAGATTGCACCTCAGTGTATTTCTTCTATTCTCATATTCTTTGGAACATAGACAGAGAAATTCAATTTTCCCCCAGACTGTATGCCACTATGCTGTACATGTTTGTTTATTGTGTTGTTAGTTTTAAAGCTCACCTTAGCACATGATTAGAGTGTTTGTCTGCATGAAATCTGAATTGAAATCGTAACTGGGATGTGTCGAGTCAATCGGTTAATCACTAGGTCAAATTCTAAAAAATGTTATCAGCCCAGTGGCCACACTAATGATCCAATCTTCACCAAAGATTTCTAAAGTAAGTAACTCTTAATTGCTTGATGCCAGATATGAGCCTACTAAAAGCCCCTGTCCTTAGGTGAGCGATTAAGGGCAATCATGACTCTCTTGTTTCTTGCTGCTTTTAAAAAGCTACATGTATTGCATGTATAATGGGCCGCAATAGCTTAATTGGTAGAGCGTTGGCTTTTGGATCGGTAGGTTGAGGGTTCAAACCCCGACCGGGTCAAACCAAAGACTTTATAGTTGGTAGTAGTGGCTTCTCTCCTAACAATCGGGCAGCATTAGGCCTGTCTCGTAGGTGTCAGTATAATGGACCGGCATAAGTGCCCCTGTGCTATAATGATAAAAATGCTGCTGCACAATATCGGCAAAAATGCCGGCAAATCCCATTACATGTTTATTATTTACAAACGTCAATTATTATTATTAATCATGCACTTTGATCATTCAAAAAGCAAAAACAGAAAAAAAAAATTGCTCGACTTTGATGATAATAATTTTCTCCTGTATTTTTAGGCTTTTCATAATAACTTAATAATTACCTAGATATTTGTTAGTCCTTTCATAGGTTCATCATGTAATTTTTGTGTGTTAATTAAAGTCTTTCTTACCATTATGTTTCATTTGAGATCTTTTTTGTTCTTCTTTGTGTTATTTATTTTTCATTCAGATATACGATAGTGTACATAATTTCTGCCAGTAGATTTGTCTTACCTGTAATTATAGATAAATAAAGTTGTTATCTACTTTCATGTTGTTTTTTTTTGGTTTTAATTTTTTTTAAATAAAAAAAGGTGTTTTTTATAATGATTTATAAACTTGATATTTAATATCTATAATTGTAGGGTCATTTTTTCTTTCTTTATATTTTCAGTCCTTCCAAGGGAGTCAGGGGCGAGCCTATCTGTTTAACTCAGTGTAAGTTTTTGTTTCAACATTCTGTGCAAAATAATCATAGTTAGGCTATCCTCAGCCGAGATGTGTTAAAGTATTAATTACATGATAACCACGATACTTGATTAATTATACAACTGCACCTTGTTCCAAATGGTTGATTAACATTGAAGACATTGTGCCAACCTTAGGCATGTAGCATTGTGATACTATTGGTTGTATTATATTTATTCATATAGTGTCAATAGATTCAGTGATAAACTTTATCATGTGTAAAGTATAACTGAATAGGACAGCAAAATGCATAATTACATTTATTTGTCTACCTTCACCTATTGGTTGATTGATAGACATGATTAACATTGTTTGCGTTGTCCCTTCTAGCGTATCTGTGACAATGTTGATAATATTTTTTTGTATTCATAAGTTGGCACTGTGGTGCACTGCTGGTTCTACCAAGACATTTGTCTGGAGTCCTTCTCCACCGATAATGGGTGGATAGCCAGGTTTAGGTTTATTTTGATTTTTACATTAGATATATTTCTTAAATGGCAAGTTCATAACTGTGCTTCATGATAGAAAACACAGTGATCTGACATGTTCACATGTCTCTTGACTTGATAAATGAAGAAGTCAAGAAGTTGTTGGGGAAAAGACTGAACACATATCAAATATTGTCTTAGACAAAAAATATACCATTTAAAAGTACTGCAGCAAAAATAAATTTTGTCATAGACTGTTTTATTTACGACAGAATTATATTAACTCTTAGCCTGCTATTCACATATTTAAAAGGCTTAGACAAATATTTTAGATCCAAATCAGCAAGCTCCCTGCTGCTGTGTGATCAAGATCTGTGCCATTTGCTGATCAGACTCTTCTTATAAGTCTATCAACTCTGATATGATCTTATCATATAAAATGTTAAGCAAAATATCCTTAGAATTTAGCATGGGTTTTTAACAAAATGTTGCAGGCTAAGGGTTCAGGCTCAGTGCTATTATTGGCTGAATCCCATTTAGTCTGAAGGGACTCCTCATAAATGTCCCTGTTCATTGCCTATACACATTATGTATGCTGTATTGTATAAATGCCAACAAATTAAGTGCTTGTACATATAAAGATGTCTGCATGTCTTCTTCAAATATGGACCATGATTTTGAAATGTTCATAATTCATTAACCAGCACAAAAAAGTTAGTGTATTTAATTGGATTACATAACATGTCAATTAATATCAAATAAAATGACTTCTGCACTACAGTAAGAGTTTGAAAATTATGACCTATAGACTATGCATACTAACATTTTTTAATAGAAATATTAAACTGATTGAATTAAAAGTAAACTGAAATGCTCTAGAATACGTCACTTTCTAGTTTTATCAGTCTTGTGCAATCTTGAAAGTTCTGTCAAAATACAAAATGTATGGAATTATTTCAATGTAGAAACTATGATAGGTTAACTAATTAACAATTGTACACATAATTTACATTTAAGTTAAAGTAAAGAAATGGAAAAAAACATGCAAGAAAATGTTAATAGTCATGAATAAAGAAAAGCACATGATAATTGATGATGTAAAAGTGTAAAAAATAGGAAGCCCATTATTTATTAGCATAGTCAGCCTAAAAAGCAGAATCGTGCAGATTATTGCAAAAGACCACCATGTAGAGTTGCCTTCTATTAAAAATGGCCAACTCAGCAAGATGAAGTATCAACTCCAGTCCACATTTAAGACTGTAGAACAGGCCGACGCATGACATGTTAACATGCATACCATAGTTGTACCTGATGATGGTGTGTTTTTTTCCCCATAGCAATTGTTTGTCTGGTGTAGGCATGTTATTTAGGTTTTTCTGTTCTCAGTAAGGAAAGGTATTTCTTCTTGTTATATGCTTTACAGTCTGCAAGAATTCTTCCTTGTTTACAGAAAGGGTAAAAGTTTGTTTTTGGAAGTGTAAAAGTTATGTTTCATTGATGATACTGATGTTCTACTTTGACTGTGATGGTGATGTTTGCTGTCAGATCAGGACCTACACCTTTTGCTGTTTAGTCTCTACCAGTGTGTCTTATTGCCACTGTATAGTCTCTACTAGTGTGTATTATTGCCACTGTATAGTCTCTACCAGTGTGTATTATTGCCACTGTATAGTCTCTACCAGTGTGTACTGTTGCCACTGTATAGTCTCTACCAGTGTGTCTTATTGCCACTGTATAGTCTCTACCAGTGTGTCTTATTGCCACTGTATAGTCTCTACCAGTGTGTCTTATTGCCACTGTCTAGTCTCTACCAGTGTGTATTATTGCCACTGTATAGTCTCTACCAGTGTGTATTATTGCCACTGTATAGTCTCTACCAGTGTGTACTATTGCCACTGTATAGTCTCTACCAGTGTGTCTTATTGCCACTGTATAGTCTCTACCAGTGTGTATTATTGCCACTGTATAGTCTCTACCAGTGTGTATTATTGCCACTGTATAGTCTCTACCAGTGTGTCTTATTGCCACTGTATAGTCTCTACCAGTGTGTCTTATTGCCACTGTATAGTCTCTACCAGTGTGTATTATTGCCACTGTATAGTCTCTACCAGTGTGTCTTATTGCCACTGTATAGTCTCTACCAGTGTGTATTATTGCCACTGTATAGTCTCTACCAGTGTGTATTATTGCCACTGTATAGTCTCTACCAGTGTGTATTATTGCCACTGTATAGTCTCTACTAGTGTGTATTATTGCCACTGTATAGTCTCTACCAGTGTGTCTTATTGCCACTGTATAGTCTCTACCAGTGTGTCTTATTGCCACTGTATAGTCTCTACCAGTGTGTATTATTGCCACTGTATAGTCTCTACCAGTGTGTCTTATTGCCACTGTATAGTCTCTACCAGTGTGTCTTATTGCCACTGTATAGTCTCTACCAGTGTATTATTGCCACTGTATAGTCTCTACCAGTGTCTTATTGCCACTGTATAGTCTCTACCAGTGTCTTATTGCCACTGTATAGTCTCTACCAGTGTCTTATTGCCACTGTATAGTCTCTACCAATGTGTCTTATTGCCACTGTATAGTCTCTACCAATGTGTCTTATTGCCACTGTATAGTCTCTACCAGTGTCTTATTGCCACTGTATAGTCTCTACCAGTGTCTTATTGCCACTGTATAGTCTCTACCAATGTGTCTTATTGCCACTGTATAGTCTCTACCAGTGTGTATTATTGCCACTGTATAGTCTCTACCAGTGTGTCTTATTGCCACTGTATAGTCTCTACCAATGTGTCTTATTGCCACTGTATAGTCTCTACCAATGTGTCTTATTGCCACTGTATAGTCTCTACCAATGTGTCTTATTGCCACTGTATAGTCTCTACCAGTGTGTATTATTGCCACTGTTTAGTCTCTACCAGTGTGTATTATTGCCACTGTATAGTCTCTACCAGTGTCTTATTGCCACTGTATAGTCTCTACCAGTGTCTTATTGCCACTGTATAGTCTCTACCAATGTGTCTTATTGCCACTGTATAGTCTCTACCAATGTCTTATTGCCACTGTATAGTCTCTACCAATGTGTCTTATTGCCACTGTATAGTCTCTACCAATGTGTCTTATTGCCACTGTATAGTCTCTACCAATGTGTCTTATTGCCACTGTATAGTCTCTACCAATGTGTCTTATTGCCACTGTATAGTCTCTACCAGTGTCTTATTGCCACTGTATAGTCTCTACCAGTGTCTTATTGCCACTGTATAGTCTCTACCAATGTGTCTTATTGCCACTGTATAGTCTCTACCAATGTGTCTTATTGCCACTGTATAGTCTCTACCAGTGTCTTATTGCCACTGTATAGTCTCTACCAATGTGTCTTATTGCCACTGTATAGTCTCTACCAATGTGTCTTATTGCCACTGTATAGTCTCTACCAGTGTCTTATTGCCACTGTATAGTCTCTACCAGTGTCTTATTGCCACTGTATAGTCTCTACCAATGTGTCTTATTGCCACTGTATAGTCTCTACCAGTGTGTCTTATTGCCACTGTATAGTCTCTACCAGTGTATTATTGCCACTGTATAGTCTCTACCAGTGTCTTATTGCCACTGTATAGTCTCTACCAGTGTATTATTGCCACTGTATAGTCTCTACCAGTGTCTTATTGCCACTGTATAGTCTCTACCAATGTGTCTTATTGCCACTGTATAGTCTCTACCAGTGTCTTATTGCCACTGTATAGTCTCTACCAGTGTGTCTTATTGCCACTGTATAGTCTCTACCAGTGTGTATTATTGCCACTGTATAGTGTCTACCAGTCTGTCTTATTGCCACTGTATAGTCTCTACCACTGTTTCTTATTGCCACTGTATAGTCTCTACCAGTCTGTATTATTGCCACTGTATAAAGTGTTTGACAAATGTAGAAAGCTAAGGTTTACCATACAGGTAATATAATCATACATACATGTGGTGATGGTGTTACGGTCATGGGATAGGTGTTGTGGTCTTGACCCTGGCCTTAATGTTTATCTGAAGGAACACATTGTTTATTGGCATAATCATATTATATTGGTTTATAGCAGGTGACATGCACATGCACATTGTTTTTCTCTCTAACATTGAGACTGTAAATAATGAATTGCTCCAAATTAATCTTACCCTTTGGTCATAAACTGTACAGACCCCATATTACCTCTTTCTCTTAATCATCAATCAATCAATCAATCAACCAATCAATGATTTTCCAAGGCAAAAAGTTTAAAATCCCTGTCAGCCAGCTATCTGATAAGGATTTGCACTTTTTGCTCTAGAGTCTAAAACTATATGTCTAGTTACCTTTAGTTGTATTTCTTAGAAAACATCTTAAATATTGTATTTGATTTTAACAACAGTAGCAGGAGTTATTCTTACAGATTTGTCCAGACCATTTTTACAAGCAAGATCAAGTTTCTCAGACTTGACTACACTACTCTTACAGCTACTAAGTTACTACATGTAGCTAGGCTGTATTACTTTTACTGGCTAGCTTAAGTTACACGTACAACCTTTGTTAAGTTACTCTTACAAGATAGGCTAAGTTACTCTTACAGACTAAGCATAGTTTCTCTTACAGGCTAGGCTAAGTCACTCTATCATTTTTGCCAGCTACTTCTAGTTTTTGTCTTTAGATTGTTTTCTAGCACAAAAGACTTGAGTTGTTTATAGCTATTGTATTATCTTCAAGTTTATACTAACTGAAATGCACAACATCAACTCAAAATAGACTGCTCGTGGATGTGACCTTGATTAAAGATCATATCTCCTAGTGTCCTTAGTCTTTCAGAGAGATTTAATTTTACAATCATGTGTTGGTATATGTTGGTATTTATAAGCCAGCTGCACAATATATCCTCCCAAAATAACTTGCTGGATGACACTGTTAGTGACCTTGATACTGAGAAGTTGTCTTCTGATTAACCATCTGTCATGACTTAAGCATTTTAGACAATATTCCTGTTTATATCTGAGATCATATTCCGCCTGTTAAGTTATATAAGTATCTACAGTTATTTTCTTCAAAAGTTTTCAAAATTCAAAAGCCTTTCTTAGAAAAATGTGTATATGTCAAAAAGCTTTTTATTTGCAATGGAGTGAAAGATATAAAACCATTATACCAATCTGTTTGAAGGTTATGTGTGACAGAATATTGTAGATAGTGGTTTTGTTTTGCACAGTGTGGCATCAGTTTTATGAGTTTCATGTTATCACAGGTGGATGATTAATAAACCAGGGACTAAACTATCTTTGCTGAAATCCTGGGAAAGTGGCTGATAGACTGAGGGGTGTCTGCTGTTTATGAAATTATCCTTGCGGGAATTATCTGGAGATTACAAAAATTTGTTTAGTTTTTGGCAATCTGGGACATACCAAAAAACAACAACATGTGGGTTCCAGTCTCTTTTGGAGCAAAGGACTTAATGTGGCAAGGTCTTCCAGCTGACCTGCGGTATGCCCGTGGTTGTACCCAAATGTTTGTCTGGGGTCTTCCTCCGACAGAATAGCTGGATGTTGCTATAATGATCTTAACATACCATAAAACATATAAACTGTGCATCCGTGTATAGTGCACATAGTTTGATACCAGACACCCTTGTGTAGTGCACATACATGTTTTCGTGCACACACCTGTTTTTAGCTCACCAGAGCACAACATGCTCAAAGTGAGCTTTTTTGATACCGCTTCATCCATCGTCTGACGTCTGTCGTGCGGCATCAACATTTTAGCTTGTGAACATGCTAGAGGCCACAGTTTTTATCCAATCTTCATCAAACTTGTTCAGAATGTTTCTTTGCATAAAATCTTGGAGGAGGTAGTAACTGAGTCATGTGGGGGCAAAAAGTAGGTCACTAGGACAACTATTAGGAAAAGCTTATCATCACACTAGAGGCCACATTTATAGGCCAATCTTCATGAAACTTGGTCAGAATGTTTGTCTGCATGAAACCTTGGATGAGTTCGTTATTGGGTCATGTTGGGTCAAAAAGTAGGTCAGTAGGTCAAATATTAGAAAAATCTTGTGAACACACTAGAGCATTTTTGACCCAGTCTTCATCAAACTTGATCAGAATGTTTGCTTGCATGAAATCTTGGATGAGTTAATAACTAGGTCACATGGGTTCAGTAAGCAGGTCAAATCTTAGAAAAAGCTTGTGAACATACTAGAGACCAAATTTATAGGTAAAATTCTAGAAAATTTTATCAACCCAGTGGCCACACTAATGATCCAATCTTCACCAAAGATTTCTAAAGTAAGTAACTCTTAATTGCTTGATGCCAGATATGAGCCTACTAAAAACCCCTGTCCTTAGATGAGCGATAAAGGGTCATCATGGCCTTCTTGTTCTATTAAGACATAAAAATAATATAAGAACTATGATCATGAAATATTGCAGGCTATAATTCTTTAGTCCAATAAATATATTTATGGAAGCTTATTAGCACTGACACCGAAAAATTGTTGATTTAATCCCTGGCCAAATAGTTTATTTAACAAAGGGCATTCAATATGGTTCTGGATTTTATTTCATTGCAGCTTTTTAGCAATTAAACATTACACCAGGGTTGGCTTGACTAAAATGTCATGAATATTTTACTGGTGGACTTGCTTTGCCATAAAAGTGAATTGAGGGAATAAAGTATAGATTGAATGACATGGAGCTTATACAAAAAGGTAGTTTAAATTGCATGACACAGATGTTGATGCAAAAATAATACCAGCTTAACCTTGATTTTTTCTTTGTCTTGGTTTAAAACTATGTTTTAAATTGTATAGTCAATAATATTTTTTAGAAAAGGACATTGATTTAAATACAAGTTTTTTGTGTAAATGTTGATCTGGTATTTTTTTTGGAAACAAGCAGTTAAGCAGTTGCTTTTTCTCTTCTGAAATAATGATTCAGCAATCTTTTGAGAGAAAAATCCAGTAATTACTCAGAATTTTATGAGACATCTGGAGAAGAAAAAGACTGAAAGATGAGGAAAAGTTGGATTAAATTTGATGAGATGAGGTTTTAAGAAAGAAATTGGGTCAGACTGTCTCATTTTATCAATTTAGACTTTCATAAATTATGTAAGGGGTAAATTTATTTGGTCCTGCTTCTGGCAGTCTGGGGTTCCTCACATGATAAATGATGTTTTATCACCATTGGTTTAACAGAGGGCACTTGCCATGTGACCACTTTGTTAGGAGGAGATCTCACTGATTTCAAATATGTTTTAGAGAAATATCACTGGATTTTGATGTGTTTATCACAAAGAGAATGTTAAACTTATTTTATGTTAAAACTGCAAATTTCCATTACTGGGAACTGGCTTTGTCTGATAAATTTATAATAATAATAGAGATATGATTTAAGAGTGAAATGAAAATATATGTTTGGGTTTTCAGTCTTCAAGCAAAATGCAAGACAAAATAAAGTCTTGTGTTATTCTTAGGGGATAAGTTTTGTCCAAGTGCATGGTCAACAAGTGTATCATTAAGTTTCAAGGAATTTTCACTACTTTAATTAATGTTTCATCAGTTTATCAGGGGGCACCTGCTGTGTTAGATTTGATGAGTTATATTTATGGGATTGTTGTTGACTGTCTCGAAAAACTAAAGTGAAGATTGCTTTAATTTCAGTACCTTTAATGTTTAGTAAATTTAACAGCAGACAGACTTGGTGATCATTAGATATAGAGGAAGAATTTTCTCAGTTTGCATCAATGATTAGTTACCTTGTATAAAAAGGTTACATACTTTTGTAACATGGCAGCTGGTAGCTGCTCCAACACATTAAAACATCCTAAAACAACAGCAAACTTTACATAAGGTAATTGCATCAACAACAGTAGCATACAATATAGCGGCACTAAATGCTACACTGAAGGCCATTTCAGTGAGTTTGATAAGTTCATAACTGTCTACAGATCATCTCATGTTGTCTGTCAGCATAATATGTTATTAACAAGTATGATAATTACACCAGGTTCCCCACCTTAATTAACACCTTCCCATCTGCTCCTACACAGGGTTATGTGGTGCTTTAACTGTGAGACATACTTCATAAAAACATGAAGTAGTGCAGTTGTGATCAGAGAAAGGAAAATTATTAGGGTTGGTGCAATGCTTGATGCTTTCATAAGTTATTTATCAGAGTCAGTTAGGTACAAAATTGTTCTCCCATACTTATCACACAGTCATAAATATCACATATTCATTCTTCTGCATTTATTAAATGCATAAAAATATACTTAGAATGATCTCATAGTATTTGTACTATATCTGACAGACACTTTGGTAATAATTATTAATTATGTTTTTTATATTTGAATGGAAACCATATATTAAATAATAATTATCATCTACATCATCATCAACCATTTAAAATGTTGTTTCTATGTTTCTGGGTTGCATGTTGCCTTATAGCATCCTGTGATTCATTTCTGACCAGTGCAAAGGTAGGATGCAGGCAAAGCATTTCTGAAGGTGGCATCCCACACAATCTGCCATCTCCCACACTTTCGAGGTCTTTTTCACTCAGTTTGACTCTGACATTCTTTCATTGTAACCAAACCATCTTGGTCTCTGGTCAGCCTGGTCCAATGTCTCAAGGTAGCATCTGTACTTTGATCAGCAAGTCCCTTTCCACTTAAATGTTGCTCATGGAGTTATCAGCAGGGATCATCCTTCGATCACCTCTTTGGTTATTAGCCAGGTCTCAGTGCCATAAAGAAGATACCTGTACCAGTATAGTTTATGAAGGAATATTGCTTATGACCCATAAAACTATTGAAAAAAGTTTTACATTATTTCTATATCTTCCATGTTTCCTTATGAATATGAATCAGGTATCTGCCATTGATAGCTGTTTATTGTAGATAAGAGTGACTGCAATTCAGAATATTCCCCACACCTGCATTAAGTGACTTAATCCTTGTTATGAATGTAAAGAACAAAGTTTACAACATTGAAAAATATTGTTTATTTCTCCCAAACACTTTCTGCCCTTTACCTTTCTGTGCATGTCACAAATTTAGATATAATGTGCCAATTAATGAGACTACAAACTACCTTCTTTGCTTACCTATGGTTAAAAGTGTTCCTGTCTCAATGATTGCTGCCTTCCCACCCACTCAGACCAGAAATTCTGGGTTGACCAGCGTCATTAAGGCTAATGTCACGAAACAGACAGTTATTGCACTGGCTTGACCAATACTGGGATTTTTTTATGTAAATGGCATTGACATCACTGGTTATTAGCATATTTTAGATGAAAAGAAATGCATAGAGCAAATGATGCATTGGCCACTTGGTCATAGATGCCCAGTTGTTTCAGAATTCTTACTGGTTTTAAAGGTAAGATGGCTTAACAATTAACTTGCTGAAAACACCATAATGATGCTTTATGTTTTATGTTTTTATGTTAAATAGTGTTTCCTGCAAGTAAAGTGTTAAAGCTAAACTTAATATGCAAATAATAAATACCTGTGGGGGTGTCCGTAATGTAGTGGTAGAGTTGCCAACTCCTCTGACTGCCTAGCCTCTCACTGTGTAGGTTTGAGTCCCATTCAGGCTGAAGGTCTTAATGTGGGAAGATCTTCCAGTTGACCTGTAGTGCACTGGTGGTTCTACCCAGACATTTGTTTGTGGTCTTCCTCCACTAAAATAGCGGAACATCGCTAAAATGATCATAATTAGGCTCTGCAATATATATATATATATATATATATATATATATATATATATATATATATATATATATATATATTTATTTTTTTAAAAATCTCATTGTCCCAAGACTATTTGAAGTATGTGTCAGTTGTCTATGAAGGAGCAAAGTTATGTCTTTTACTTCTACAAAAAACTTTCTAGTCCTGGTTACCGTGGAATTCAAGATTACCTGGCTCATTGCTTGCTGCCTTCCCACCCACTCGTATTGGAAATTCTGGGTTGATCAGTGTCATTAAGGCTCTTAGATGACGTGCAACAGACTGTTATTGCACTGGCTTGACCAAGATTGGGATTCTGCTATGTAAATGATGCAGGCATCATCATTATGGTCAGTGTGTTCCAATGGTCAGAAATATACAGCTATTGCACTGGCTTGGCCATTATATAAGCTGTATTGTATAAAATGATATGAGTGTGTGTGTGGAGGGTATATTTATTACCCAGTATATTCATTAGCCAACAGATTACATTTCTACATAAAGTTATCACAAGTAACCATACTTAGGCAGTATTTTTTTGGTGCAGTTACAAAGAAGTTTATGCATGAAAGAAGTAACAAAGATTTTGTATTTTGGGGATGTCATATACATTGAAATTTTCTCAGTGCTGGTATTTTCCCTTAAACAAAATCAATCTGTGGAGTAAATAACTGGAGAAAGGTTTCCTTGTTTTTCCTTTGCTGGCTGTAGATCAGGATCAATGGCTGGTATGTAGAGGGATATTGATAAAACCGTCATCTCTCTGAGCTTTAGATGAGTTGTTAAGATTCTCTGTCCTGTAACTCCTTGGTTTTGAGTCCCAATAGGTTCGAGACCTTTCATGTGGAAAGGTGTTCCAGCAAACCTGTTTTACATCAATGGTTCTACTCAGATTTGCTTGATGTCTTTCTCCATACTTGATATCTAGAAATTACAAAAACAAGCACCAAACTAGATAAGCAGAAGATTTTTATGCAGTAATATAATCCAAAAACACTTAACTAAACCAGCACTAACTATACTATTTGTACTTATTCATATTGTTACCTTACGACTATTTTTATAAAAGTCTGCAATATTTGGTTTTGTAAAGATAACTGTATAATCCTGATAATGCCCTCTTTTTATCTAGATGTATTTCTATGAAAAATGGTTTATCATTTAAAGGGATAGATGTTGGAATCTCGGATATGACATGTGATACAAGTCAATGGACAAAACTATTTAATATACTTGGCCTCAGGTATTTACTAATTGAGGAGTGCGATAGTCAAGTGTTACGATGCACAACTCTGGATCATGGGCTCCATGGTTTGAATACTGGTCAGGTATTTCTATTTCTATTCTTAAATATAGAAAAATAGAAATCTTACTATAGAAATATAAAAATCATTTAACAAATTCTCCACCCTTGTATTCTTTATGCGAAAATTTCTGATGTTAAAGGTATAAGCAATTTCCAAAATGTGTGAAAAAAGTCCCTGGAGCTATATAGCTTTAGTGCTGCCTTTATTAATCCAGAATAAGACAGAGAGAGAGAGCTATATGCTTAGGGCTGGCCTAATTGACACGTTGTCTGTTTATATTCTGTACATGATACACTTTCTGAAGGCTGCTCTCTGGTAATCAACCAAATTCTAGCTCTCCTACCAGATTGATCAATGCTAAAAAATGTAGGGGAGGGTTGGTAAATGATGTCATTGGAATAGTTAATGATGTTTCAGTGTGAACAATGAAGGCTACTTGATAGTGTTATTGTGATGTGTGTCCTGCTTGTGTCAACACACATGCATGTGTTTTTGTGTATGAATATGTAATGAAGGTATATATGTATATATCACCTTGACACTTACTCCAGAAGAATTAATTCTACATGCTCATTTACTTATAGATCAGTATTCATAATCAGACATTTAAACAACTGATATTAAAAAGGTTAATTTCCTAGATCAGACTACAATAGCTGCAGTGATCTTTTAATGGGAGGATCACTAATGTTTTTCTGTCACAAGAACTGTAAGTTTGCCCCTCATTATTGTCATAACATAAGATTGTATGACTTCGATCATTTAAATTTTGTTCTGTATTTGCCTGACCTATATTTCTCTCGTTTCAGTGTGAACATAGGCTGCGGTCCTGCCGAGGAGAGAGTTTTACTGACCGGTCTTCATGCCGTTGCTGACATTTTCTGTGAATGCTGCAAAACCACACTCGGCTGGAAATATGTGCGTACAAAACATTTAAATATCTTATAATAGTCATCATGGCAACATTCAGCCACATCATTGTGCAATATGATGAAACAAAGTAGAATCTGGAAAGGACTGCAGCTTTATGTCAAGTCAGGTGGGAGACATCAAAAATGTATCTTCTCCCTTAAGATTTCTACATTTTTTTGTGACTAATAATTATTTCTAGATATCGTCATTTCTTGCAAAGGTGCCTAGAGGAGCGGGATAGTCTAGTGGTAGGACACAGGACTCTGGATTATGGGGTCTGAGGTTCAAACCTCAGTTGGGTTGCTGCTAATTTCCTTGAGCAACTATACTAAAGGTGTCAACGGTTAGCCGGTTAACCTGATAAAATGTATGAAAATGACCATAACTTTAAATAAATATAATCAAATGTCCGACTTGTTAAATTTGGTTTCCGACTCTTATCATTCTGTGGTCAACTATATCACTGTGCACAACCCTTTCTCCCCCCACCCCTTTTCTGCCTTGACACGGTTACGTAACGCATGCAGAAACAAGAGTAAAAATAAGCACACGTGTTGTGTTTTTGTTATGGTAATTATCTAGTCCATTTAAGTAAGACGGTCACAATCTATCTCTACCAAGCTGAAAGCGTGTAAACAATATTGGATTTACGAGTTTATCTAATGAGCAAGGGGTTAAACTGTGAAGTGGACTGAATATCATTGGCAAAGTAGAAGACTATAAACCAGACTGCTACCTTTACCTTTCAACAAAGTGCTAGAGACTGCAGCAAATAGTGTAGATCCTGATCAGATAAGAGCCAGCAGGAGCTGGCTGATCTAGATTTACACTTTTTGTCTAAGCCTGTGCAATATGTCCTTTCAGGCAGAGATGTAACTTTAACTCTGATATGCCTTGTGCTTCAAATACTGTAAGCAGTATAGAATATAATACATTCTAATGTTAGGAAATATGTGGTGGTAAAATTTCATCTTATGACAATTTAACATTTCTTTAGGTATAGAAGTATGCTTTATGAAATATGTTCATACTGCTGGCTTCAAGTAATTTGTTATGATGGAAATGCCTTTCAAAATAATAAAGTATATGATAAGCCATTGTAAAATTTAATCAAATCAATATTTCTTAAGATACTGTATCTTACTTAATAAACTTTGATCATCTTAAGCAAGTTAAGGCTGCCTTCCTATTTACCAAATAGAGTAGACCAAATATGCTTTGAAGCAAGCAGTGTTTATTGTTGTTATCTTCCAAGATTTATTGTGACCTTGCAATTTATCTTGTAACTTGTAATTTAAAAAAATAACACAATACAAATCAGGTCAAATTTTTAGGAAAAAAAAAATTTCTTACGTAAACAGCAATCCCTGAAGAAATGGCCCAAAAATGTGTTTTATCATATTATTGCAAGAAAGCCATAAGAGGACTGTGGTCATTAGGTGTAAGTGTGAAAGATGGGTCTGATTCCTGAGCTACTTGTGGATGGATGAATAAGTAACTATACATCCTTCTGAGATCCCAGTATTTTTAATGGAACATACTTTCATCCTAGAGGGATATTTTATATATGGAAGTTAAGTAAGACAATAGTGATACTTTTACAGCCTTTCTGGACTTCTAATATCTTTGAAGGAACATACTGTCATCCTGCAGGGACATTGTCTGTAGGAAAGACAAAGTTCAAGAAGAAAATGTTGGTGTGGGTGATAAGACTGATTTCAGTACATTGAAATGTTTAATATTGGATTGACTGCTATATGGAAGTTAAGTAAGACAATAGTGATACTTTTACAGCCTTTCTGGACTTCTAATATCTTTGAAGGAACATACTGTCATCCTGCAGGGACATTGTCTGTAGGAAAGACAAAGTTCAAGAAGAAAATGTTGGTGTGGGTGATAAGACTGATTTCAGTACATTGAAATGTTTAATATTGGATTGACTGCTAACATCTTTTTATGAAATTCGCATTCATCCTGTAGTAAGATAAAGGATGAGTACAGATTTCTGTGGAGCTTTCAATCGTTAGCTAAAAGCATAAAAAACCCAGAATGTTGTTAGCATTTGGGATACAGATATTAGATTTTTTATGTAAAGAAATCACAAGTATTTGCCCTTGTTTACACTAGGTAACTACAGTCAGGTTAGAAAAATAATACAGTAGATCTTGGGTTACAGTCTCTGTTCTGACTTACATTGGACCTAATGGTGACTTAGGTAGTTTGCTTTTGAACCCTACATAAAATCATTAAATGTGAATATTTTGGCTTTGAATTTGCTGTGTTTTATTTATTCTTGGCCACTAAATCAAGTTGCTCCTGCAGTTAATGATACAACACTGGTGCCAGGGTTAGACTAGCTAGACAGGCTAAAATGCTGGCAAATGTTGACTTAAAGACATAATTTACAGTCGGCAAATATTTCAGCTTTTGTTCCAAGGTAAATTCTTGGATTTCTAAATGTAAATTGATCAGGCCAAGGCATGTGTAGATCGATATCAGTCAGTGTGGAGCTGTATGATCAGCATCTGGACTGTTTGCTTTAAAGTTTCTGACTGTATGAATTGTAACATTTTTTGTAGTATGGGTATTAACAATTTAATACATAATTAAACTACACTGCCTGGTTAAACAATTTTGGAATATATTACAATGCCTAAAATTGATTAACACTGTCCCTGAACCGTTAATAATGAATAAATAATGTAAATATCTCCAGTTTTGCTATACTTTTGGTGTTTTTAGTTTGTTACATTTCCTGGATATTTTTTTTTCTAAAACCTGAGGAAATTGCATATGTTCTTTTTCACAGTTTAATATTTATGATATTAGTATGCATATGTTCTTTTTCATAGTTTAACACTTATGATATTAGTTTGCATATATTCTTTTTCATCGTTTAATACTTATGATATTAGTAATGTCATATTGAACTAAGAAAATAACATGTCACAACATGTCAGCTTGGTCAACAATACAAAATTGTGTAGGGAAAATAAAAGGAACTGTATTCTAAAATAGTAGCAGTTTATGCCTTGATATAGCAGTTATTTTATCATGACAGAATGCTTCTTTGTTTATGAGGTAAAATATTGAAAGTGACTATTATTTGAAAATTTAAAATTAACATTAAATTAAGAATGTTCTTATTATTGACCACTTTTTAAAAAAATCAGTCAAGGTCAGGTTCATGATTTTCTTCTATACCAATTACATTATCAGCTGGCATGTGCATAACCCAAATAACCTATGCAGGTACCCAAATAACCTTTATAGGTACCTTTTTGAACACCAGGGTGAATTTGTTTAATTTAAGATTTACCTCTAGCTCATGGAGATGAGCAGTGAACTGACTGAGTTTTGAACCACAGTAATTCAGAGTTCTGCATCCTGCATCCAGACTATCCTACTCATCATTGCAAATATGTTCAAATCTAACCAAAAAAAGTATTGTATATAAAATGGTTCTATTAATTCAAGCTCATAACAAGCTCTTGATTTCTTTTTGACAGTATCAATTGATTTAATGTTTTTTCTCTTTTCAGGAGCACGCCTTCGAATCTAGTCAGAAGTACAAAGAGGGAAAATTTATCATTGAGCTTGCCCATATGATAAAGGACAATGGCTGGGAATAGCTTTCGGATTAGACAGTTCCAATAGAATAAGCATTCTGATTGGATAATTCTTTCATTAGGGGGAGGGGCTTCTTTGGGGTGAAAAAGCTAAAAGTTAAGGGACTTATTTATATTGTCTTGTAGAAAGTGGTGCGTGATGCATTTTTTAAGTATTCCATTCGGTTTTTGATTGAAGGATCGAGATAACCCAATCAAAAAAGAATTTTGATATAAAATTAAGCTCCTCCTACCTTATGCATGTGATTTTCGCGAAGGATCTCTAGAACTACATTCCCACAATGCCCTGTAGGGCGATATTCAGTCTTTCATTTATGACAAAAATAACTCTCAACACGGAAACTTAAATAGATGATAAAGTCAACTTGGATTCCCAATCGCTTTGTCAACACTTAGAAAAATAAACACAGAAAGGAAGCAACAAAAACTGCTTTTTTAAGGTTTCCAGTCTCATGAAAAGGTTGGAAATTGAAATTGAAGGAATAACAGAATAATACAAAAAATTGGTTTCATTTTTGCAATTTGCTTGATTTAAATGCTATGGATTAGTTTTTACCTTGTTTGAAAAAAGAAGAAACAGAAGAAACTTTGTAAAATTAGAAAAAAAAAGCCACAAAATTAATCAGTTGATCATTCTTGAAAAATTTTGGTAGCAGCCGTGAAAGTCTGTGCTTTCTCTGAATGGCTTCCGAGACAGCTTAAAAAGAATTCCTGGAAAGCTGAAAATTAAATCTTGTAAACCATGACAAGTTTTCCGAGTGCTTGAACTAGAAGAGGAATTGAAATTCCAGTAAACTGCACAGTTTGAAAATCCAGGTTCTGTGTCAGCTGGAGATTATAATACCAGTTAGCATGCAGCTGCATGGAATGAAATGCCAGGAACATGGAGTGTGTGGCACACAGTTTCACAGTTTTTGACTCACATTTCTCAAAACAATGTGCAGGATAAACAGTGGAGGGTACTTTTTTCTTGCTGTTTGCTGGCAAACGAAAGAATTGTGATTGTGTTCAAATGGACTGGGATGGAACAGATAATTTATGTGTACAGGGTTGGTGGGCAAGGTTCCAGACTGTGTTAATGTAATCCGGTGATGTTTATGGATTTTGATTTATGAAAAGTATCAAGACAGATGCTTTGTAAATCTTTTTGTGGAAATTAGAAGAGAATTTCATAAGATGAAAAGAAATATGTCTTTGTGACAATGACAATCAAGTTTGCTATGAAGGAGAAGAAATATCTTTCCAAAATTTTTGTGTAGCAGTGTATTAGAGTTGAAAGAAACATTGTGATATCTTTTCAAACCAGGCTAAGGGAAAATGATGCATTAATGTTGAAAATAATTATTTATTTTTATGTGTAGTAAGTTGCTTTAGTTAAACCTTAGCATATTGTCAGCATATAAAAAGTATGTCCTAAACAGAGAGTCCTCTATTTCCACAAATATTTAGGTGACTTTCTTTAATGCTTGTTTATTTGTCATATGCTCTTGTTTATTTTTGCAGCTTGTATACAAAAAGTTTCCTCTACCAAACTTTCTTAATAAATTTAAAGCTATAGTTTCTGTTATCTGCTTTTTTTAATTTACATACAAATACTTAACTGTAAATAACCTTTTACTATAAAGAGTCTGTGTGCTCTGTTACTATGTCATCCTCATGATTCGTACCACAGAGATCTTCATTTTTTGTGATTAATAAATACAATATGCATAAAAACAAGAAAAAAAAATGATAAGACAAGTGGATTGGCTTAGAATATAGCCATAAAACACTTTTCAGATAGAGTGTATGAGAATAACCTGAAAATATTACCAAATAAGTGAACAATTTTAGAAAATTATTTTTTATCTTATTGTGAAGAATCATTTTGATTGAAAGTCAGAAGTTTGATGCAAAGTAAGAGGTCAAGGTCATTTATCATGACAATAAGGTCAAGAATTAAGGACATGAAACAGGGTCGTAAACCGGCAGTTACCTTTCAGTGGATTTCCTAATACAAAGAATGTGTGAAAGTCAATGACGATTTGTAGATTGGCTGGAAAAGACAATTTGGTCTGTCATATTTTGTGCAGCATGGCACAAGTGGTTGAAGGACATTTATAATCAGCAGCTGATTTTCCAAGGACAAAGTGTTTACAGGACAACGGCTGACTGGAAGTTATAGAATGAGGGGAGGTAATTGGATATACATGTAATGAGTAACCATAATTTACCTCCCCTAGTTGATATTTGTAGTAGGGTTACTGTATATGCTATAGATACATGTATGTAATGATGTATGCACATGCAAAGGGTAATCTCGGTTTATTGATCATTCTTTGAGTATGTTGAATATACTAGATTAATGTATAGGACTTATGGAAAATTCTTCAGTTTGCTGTGCTTTGATAGAAAATTGTGCATTCTGACCAAACAGAAACATTGATTAAAGCAACAACTCTCTCTAACATTCACCTTTTGTATTTGGTTTAAGGCCATAAAACTTAAGTTTGAGTTTTTCAGCTTGAAATTTGATTTCTACAAACGTGATTGGTTTAAAAATAAAAGCAAAGAACTTTAATATATTGAAATTGAATTCTTAAAAACTAGATTTTTTGAACTGATATCTTATGAACATGAATTCTGATCTCTAATTCAGAGAACTTAATGCCAAGAATTTGTAAATTCTAATAATTTATATGTTATTTACTAATTTCAATGAAGTGAAAATTAAAAAAAAACTTGGATTGAGAAGTTTGTTTGGTCAAGCTTAATCTATAATTAAAATCTGACCAATCAGATGCTTGATAATTCTCTTTCACCCAAGGTCAATGTCTAATAGCCTGAAACATGGTTTCATTCTAGTTTTATCATCAGAGATTTTTAACATTGTTGTATTATTGTTGTTTCAACAGTGCGTGCTTGTTTTCATTCAAACTCAGGAAGTTTTTAACTTAATGTGATAACTGGAAGAATAGTAATTACACACACAAAAAAAAACAACAGCAAATCTGGAGTGCTGTTAAAATGTTCTGCATTTAGGTAATGTTTGTTTTTGTATATCAATAGCTTATTTTTTATCAGTAAATGGGGATCATTAAGATGGAAAAAATGGTGTGTCGGTCAGATATAGGTTCCATACATAAGGTAACAACTAATTGGTAGGCAGTTATTAAAATATGTTACAAATATGTATAAAAATGGGTTCTGCTAGGTATATTTTGTGCATGTTCAAGTTTTGTCGATTGCATTAGGAGAAAAGTCTTTTTTTTTCACTCATTCAATTGGTTGGGTAAAACAGAACGGCATCAACCATTGAACTAGCTGTTATTTGGTTACAGTTTTAATACAAGCAGCATGAGTTATTTAAATATTTCACTGCTTTCATGAAACCATTTTTTGTTTGTTCAAAATCTAAATTTAGTTTTATTTTGGTAATAACTGTTATGGTATCAATTTTAGAATCAAAAAGTTATCTCCCTTTGAGGGTAGGTATATACATATTCTGTACATAAAAAAGCTCTAATTTACATGTTTCATTTGTTTATGTTAACAATTTCTCAATTTTACTACATTAAGTAAATGATCATTGTTCATATAAAATACTTTCCATAAGGGAGATAACCAAAACAGCTTGACAAATTAAAGTTACGTCCCTTAAAAAACAAGACAGAATTCTCGTAATTATTATTTGTATAAATGTAAGGGTCGACACTTGCCAAATAGATAAGTGACTTAAATTCTTGGCATACGTGGTAGATTAGACCAGAAATAGATTGTGTAGTCTGACGTTGGTTTGGTGTAGTTTTGCTATGTTGTCTTGGTCTTGATGTTTCATGTCTGTTCATAGTGTTTGTTTTGATCTCATTTTATCAATGCATTAAAAAAAAATTGCAAATTTATTTCTGAAACGTATAATCTGACTTTATATCATTTACTTTTATTAAGCAAAAAGGAAGAAAAGACACGTAAGTTACCCACACTTAAAAAAAAAGATTCCTTATTTTTCAGGCCTGTAAAGGGCTGTTTGTTCATATTTATTAAAAGTAGGTGTTTGTAAATGGTTAATTCTTATCAATCCAACATCACTTTCACATATTTCTTGTTAATGGATTTTTAATTTATCATTAATATCATCATCATTCATGGTTAATCATTTTACTCATTTATAACACATTCTGCTGGAGAAAACACACACATTATTTTCATGAAATTCAAAATCATCATCAAGTCATTCCATCATCTAAAATCAAATAGTCTTTCAGTATATATTTTTGTTATAACCTGCACGAAAAATAAAGAAAAAATACACATTTCAATATTAATTAAAAAACTAGACAAATGTAATTAGAAATAAAGCTTTTCGTAAATCATTGGCTGTGCATTGTGAGCATTATATTTATATCACAGTGTTTCTTTATTATTTAATCAACTAAACCAGGATCTGGAATCAGAAAAAAATCCAGTGTTTATTTTAACCCTTTGATCCATGCAAGGACAAGTTTATGCTTATACTACTTCTTTCATGGAAATGTCAATTTACTTCTTATGCAAATGTTCAGGCAGTTAAGAATGTTCATTCTTAAATAAAAAGAAGATTTTTTCAATGTCTTTTTAATTTACAGATTATATTGGCAAAACAAAATGGATCAGGTTTTCCATTAAAAAAAAAGTTAAAATGCTAACTTTAATAAGACCATAACTATAATTTGTATAACTTGTATACCATTTCAAATATAGGATAGTGTCAAACTATTAAATAGATATCTTGGCACAAGGAAAACCAGAAGAAGCATTACATGATTAGCTCTTTGCTTGCTAAGCTCACATTTGATCAAACTTAGGTAAAGAAGTATAGCTTCAGATCAACTACTTCAAATTATTCAATCAGGATGCGCACTACTCTACTGCTAAGTCTTTAGCAATGTGTCTAGCTACATTTGCACATAGTAATTAAATAAATTATGATGATTGGTATGGGTTATTCAAAACTGCAGCAGTTAAGAATTAGATTAAAAAAAGTTAAGATTTAGATTAAAAAATCAAACATTAGTAATTGACATAATGTACAACCCAATGGTTTATATAAAGCTGAAGTTTCACTCGCTGTACGATGTGATAGAAGAAATGTATCTATTGGATGGAATGATGTCTCATTGTTTTTCTCATGTTGTGGGGGGCTTGTTTGGTTTTTCTGTTGTACATGTCTGTTGTCAGATATATCCATTTTATATATGGTAGGATGTTTTCTGTGAACCCAAACAACTATCTGAATGTGGTTTTTGGCATGAATGTAGTATTAACCATTTGGGATATTTTGGATGGTCAGTTTATGTTCTTTTCTTGTTGTAAATCGATGGTCAAGAAGTTCTGACAAGTGTAATTGATTGATTTTTATTGGAGTAACAGTATATTTGCATTTTAGTCAGTACTGATGTGTTAGTGTTTTTAAAAAGGGCTGGTAAAAATGTTCTTGTTTATTTTATTCTGAGTGCTAGTAAGTGAATTGTTTATCGGAAGTTTGTATGCAGAAAATGACTTGTCCTTATGATAATGATCACAAGTTAGGTTTAAATAAGGTCATGTAAATTGTATGGTCATGTAAATTGTATGCATTTAAAGAATGATTTCTGATTGTGTACACAGCTAATGTGCTACAGCTCTCTTGCTTTCAATAGCTGGGGGCTGGTCCTGGCAATTATGTGCTATCTTTAGAACAGTCTCTTAGAGTTGTCATCCTGGTCTATGTTTACTGCCACCAGGGGTTTGGACATGAAATCTTTCATGAGGTTTTAAATCTTGACACTGTAAGTTACCCACTTGTACTTTTGAGTTTTCTAACAGGACTTACCGGGTAACTAAGAATGGTATTCACCAAGCATTCACAGGTATGACTTGTCAGGAGGTCTAGATTTCAAGGGATTAAAGTGTTTTAAAATTAATGTATTTTCAAAACATAGTATGCTACTTAAATTGCTCTTCTTTTGTGGTTACAGTCACTGAACTACGTAAAAATACATGTTTTTGCTGATATGAAAAGGGTGACTTGAGATCACATCATGACCTTGGAATAGGAATACCTTGTGAATGCAGATGTAGATAGCTTAGCCTGTCAACCTTTGGAAGTATTGAAAGAAAGAAAAAATGCTTTCACAGCATAACAAGGTGCTTTGCTGAATATGAACATTTACAATCCAAATTAAACAATTTCTGGCTCATGGTGGTAGATTGTATATACACGGGTAGATTTTGAAACTCTGGAGAAGTTCTAATGAAACTTATAATAAATTTTTAATTATTTCATTAAACTAAACATTAGCATCAATGTATCTCATTCATTTAATCGACATTAACTTAACTCGGTGTATATAAAACTCACTTGAAAATATTTATTTTACAAATAGTGCTTTTCTTTATTTATTACAAGCAAATGGTTTGGAATAATTTCTATTAAGCAAATTTGATGCATGTATCAGCAAATCTTTTGCAACAAGAGTTTGTTAATACATGTAATATGAATCCTGACCAAACCATTCTTCGCAAAACAATTTTAAATACACAACAACGAACCACGTGATTAGATAACTTGATTTGCTAAAATCCCCTCAATATGTATTGTTCAGCATATCTATAGGATATATTTTTTTAGATTTATTCTGACAGACATAAGTCATTATATTATCATCTCCAAAATGCAATGTGTGTAAGTGTTGGTTGTATATTTAGTACTGGTGGTATGTCTTTTCTGTTGTTTCAGAGTTAAGGGGGGTTGTTCATAAAATGCTTTGATTGCTGACTTTTCAGAATGTTTAACTAGATGATAAATGATATATAAAAGACATTTGAATGAAAATGTGTTAAAGAAGCACAAAAGCAGGCTGATATCTCAGTGTTTTGTCCAGAGTTAAAGGTTTGTACTGTGATATGTTATGGAGGGCTAGGCTCTCTTGATTTAATGACCCAAGAGTTTTAAAATATAAAAAGTCTTCCTGGTGAAACTTGTATATGAATGTTTAGAAAATGTTTAGAAGTTATTGTTTCTATTGAAAATTTTCCTAGGAAGATTTTTGTATCAAAACTCAAGGGCCCTGGTCCTGTAACACATGTGTTTCTTGTCTTAGTTTTGAAGTAATGCTCTCTATTGGAATAAGAACAACACAATGTGCTCACTGTAAGAAGTTTACAGGAAAGGTCATTACTGATCAACATTTTCAAGAACTGCATGTTTAATGGGACCCGGCACACTTTTTGTATACTGGCTACATGCATCTGAGTTTGTATTACATATAGATCTGGAAACTTTGTGACAATACTTACAATTAGTGTGTGTTTTTTTTCTCCTTTTTTTATGTTTTTCTTAACTATGAAACATAGTTTTAGACCAAAAAAGTTTTCTTTTCATGGAGCACAAACAACCTAGTGTTATACTTTGTTATAATCTCCTCCTAGTTACAATGTAGCCGGTAAATGAGAATGTGTGCCACTTATTCTACTTGTAACTCTGAGACTCTTCTATGATTTGTCAGTCTTTGTTGCCATGACAACCAGCACCATATACAGCACCAGTGTTGTGAAACGGCCCAACACTGGTCCTAGTATTGACGCTGTATTGTTATTTCCAGTTAGTTTGAAAAGATTTTGTGTCATATAAATTTATATATATATTGTTATTAATAAAATAATAAAGTTAGCTCAAAAGTGGTTTTTTAAACAGAATTTTTTTTTTATTGTGTTTTTTCACTGGAAAATTGAATAGTGATAAGAATGCATGTTTTAGTGTACTCTTGTGTAATCTGCAGTCCTAATTAGGTATTCGATAAGTTTGTTAAGGAACATAAACAAGATGGATCTGTGGTTTCAACACAGGACCTCTGCTTTATAGTGTAATAACGAGGCTAATCAAGCTGCTTACACATTCTTACTTTGTAACAGTTATAAATGTATTTGTAAAATGTTTGTATTATTGATGTTTACTGTAAATGTCCAGATAGAGGCATCTAGATGGCGATGAAAGATTGTGTCATGCATTTTGGGATTCTCATTCATCAACCATATCATCATAATAATTTTAACATCATCTAGTCATATTTAATTCTTCAATTTTTTTTCTTTCTTTGTATTTTTGTTTTACTGTTTACAGTGTTCATATAATTCATTCACTTGATAAAAATGTGTTCTTTTCTTTGACAACAGTTCAGTTTATGTCAATTTTTGTAGAGAAAAAAAACCTGGGGAAAAGATTGGATAAAATAGAAAAAAAAAGAACAGAAAAGGAAACCATGCTTTGAATTACTGTGATATGTATATTTTATATAAATACTCTTGCCAAGTTGAAGAGGTAAATATTTTTAGATATTAAGCCTTGTATTACACTTTTTGTATTGTATAGATGAAAAATGTGATCATTGTACTCTCAAACAGTTTGAATCGAGCAAAAAATAAATTAGCTTCTTCAAACAGATGTTAATTATGAGCTTGATTCTGTGAAAGTTTGTCTTTATTAAGATTTTTCTTTTCTTGAAAGTCATGCCTCAGTAAGTAAAAGTGTGACATTGATCTCAGTTATGATTGTATGAAGTAAATTTTGGATGATAAAAAATGTTTATTCAATTTACAATGTATATTATGTTATGAATGTGTTTGCTTTCACCATACATGTATATTGCTATGACTCTTGCAAGATTTCATGGTATTGGGTAGATTTTGAGTAACAGTTTATCTGAAATAACAAGGCAACTTTCAGATGCATGTGATGATCACTGTGCTTGCTCACTGTTGGTGAACAAAAGTAGACTGTTTCCAAGGCTCGTATTCACCATCCATTCTTTAGTGAGTATTTCTCCAATCATGTATTTCAGATCACAATATATTCAAATTATTTCAAGATAAATATCTGGAACTTGGTATGAACTTTTCCCTTTCTGTTGAGTCTACAAGATCTAAATTAAAATGTTAATAAGCTTATTTTTGTTTAAGCTTATTTTTGTTTGTATACAAATGGTGAGTTCAGGGCCTATTTTTACTACTTACCATACATTGTATGCAAGCAGTGCCATTGTGTGGAACTATTGAATGATAGCTTTCATACCATATATAGTGCCACTATTGTATCATTAATATGAGAGATGAAATAATTGTTGAAGAGAAATATATGTGATATGTGTAACTGATATAAATGTTGTGATTCAGGGTGCTCCATAGTGACTGCTGTTGTTGTGGGTTCAAATTAGGGCTCCAGATAGGGGTTTTGGAATTTTAAAGCAACTTGGTCACAGTTTAGTACATTACAAAAAGAACCATACCATCCCCTCATCATATGTTGTTTTTTTTTCTTTTTTCATTTTAAGCATTCTGTTGCATATGACAGAGGTAAACATATGACACATGTGCCCCAATGCACAGTTTAGATAGGAACAAAGTTGTTTGAACTTAAGACAGCTTGCAATAATTGAAAACATGTGTTGCTTTAGCTTCTCCCAACCTAAAAATAACACAATCTTTCAATGGATACCATGTTCTCACATGATCTAGTGATTATCTAGTGATTTATTGTTTTTGAACAATATATATGTATATACCAAACTGTGACCAAGCCACTTTAAGATACATCCCATAATTCTTAACCGAACTACTGTATTAAGTGGGCACTTATTTTAATTATCTTATTGAAACAATTTTAATAAGTACCAGGTTTACAGGGTTAGGTTGAGAATTATGGGATACATCCTGAAATTTCAATTAAAGGAGTTGGAAAGAAAATTACTCCTCTTTTATCTGGAACTTTAATAATGTAAATTTATTTTTATTAACAATTATTGTTTCTGTATGTAGATTATTCATGCATGTAAAAGGTGGGACATTTTTTTCCTGTTTTTAAGAGTAGACTTTTTGTTTTGTTCATGAGTGTTAAAAGAGAAAATAGTTATAGTATAAATGTCAGATTAGTATTTCTTACTCTCTTTTATGTAGTGATTTTTAATTGTGATCGTTGTCAATTTGTTTATTTAGAGTTTTTGTTGTATTTTATTGTGTTGTTGATAAATTGTTGTACCATGCCTTTTTTTATTTCATAGACATTCATAAGAAGAGAGTTTGTAAAATTTGTCTGGAAAAAAAAACCCTCACCAAACTCGGTATATATCCACCTGTAGTATTATGATTAAACTGCTTTTGCAAACAAAAATTACGTTATTTGAAGAAAAACAAACTGCACAGTTCATTTTTTACATTGAAAGTATCATATGTAACCAAATTTGTACAAAAATGCACAGTTTCATGACTTTCCATTTTACATTTTTCACTCACTCAAATCATTACAGTTATCGCACAAAAACATAAAAATACTTTTTGTACTTCTTGTATCTTTTTGCATCATGTTTTTCATTGTCTAAATGATTTTTGTTTATATTGTTTTCTTCTTTCTATCTCCAATCTTTGGTGTCTATTTTTGATTGTCTAGTACATACTTGTACATTGTAAGCTTCTTGCTATTAAAATGTGTAATAAAATACTTGCGTTGTTCTTTGTAAACACCATGATAAGGTGGTGACATGTGGTTAGGAAACTATACCATTTTCATTTTATATGACTTTGATGTGGTTTAGGAATGAACTCTGGGCCTTTCAAAGTTTGTACCAACACTGCACTTCCTGGGCCTAGTATTTTGTCCAGTATCAAGATAAATCTTATGGTATAGGGACAAATTCCACTACAGGTCGGTCCAGTATCAAGATAAATCTTGTGGTATAGGGACAAGTTCCACTACTGGTCGGCCCAGTATCAAGATGAATCTTGTGGTATAGGGACAAGTTCCACTACTGGTCGGCCCAGTATCAAGATGAATCTTATGGTATAGGGACAAGTTCCACTACAGGTTGGTCCAGTATCAAGATGAATCTTGTGGTACAGGGACAAGTTCCACTACTGGTTGGCCCAGTATCAAGATGAATCTTATGGTATAGGGACAAGTTCCACTACTGGTTGGTCCAGTATCAAGATGAATCTTGTGGTATAGGGACAAGTTCCACTACTGGTCGGCCAGTATCAAGATGAATCTTATGGTATAGGGACAAGTTCCACTACAGGTTGGTCCAGTATCAAGATGAATCTTATGGTACAGGGACAAGTTCCACTACAGGTTGGTCCAGTATCAAGATGAATCTTGTGATATGGGGACAAGTTCCACTACAGGTTGGTCCAGTATCAAGATGAATCTTATGGTATAGGGACAAGTTCCACTACTGGTCGGTCCAGTATCCAGATGATTCAGTGGTATAGGGACAAGTTCCACTACTGGTCGGCCCAGTATCAAGATGAATCTTGTGGTATAGGGACAAGTTCCACTACAGGTTGGTCCAGTATCCAGATGAATCTAGTGGTATAGGGACAAGTTCCACAACAGGTTGGTCCAGTATCAAGATGAATCTTGTGGTATAGGGACAAGTTCCACTACAGGTTGGTCCAGTATCCAGATGAATCTTGTGGTATAGGGACAAGTTCCACTACAGGTTGGTCCAGTATCAAGATGAATCTTGTGGTATAGGGACAAGTTCCACTACAGGTTGGTCCAGTATCCAGATGAATCTTGTGGTATAGGGGCAAATTCCACTAGTCGTTGGCCCAGTATTCAGATGAATCTTGTGATAAAGGGACAAGTTCCACTACTTGTCGGCCCAGTATGGAGATATAACTTGTGATATAGGGAAAATTTCTGAAAAATGCTTATTTAACTTGAAATGTCTTATTAAAATATCAAACTATTACACAACAAACTTGTAGTCTTCTTAAAAACTTCAAGTTTCCTGCAATACTTTACATCACATGTTAAGTTAAATAGGTAAAATATGGTGACTTGATTCTGTGTGCACTTCTTACCATCCCTACCATCAGGTCAAATGTGTATGACATACTGCTACAGAGAAGGAAGCACTTTATCTGCTAACACAGTGTTTGGAAGACTAACAAATGATTGTAAATGAGAGACAATATACAAATTGCTTTTAATGTTTTATATAGAATAATAAAACAACAGCACAAATGACCAGGTTTTAGACATTTTATTAATAAATTAGCACCAAAATAATGACATGTTATCATTTACAATATACAGGTATGCTACAGTAAAAAATATTGATTACATTCCAATATATATCTATGTACACATTGCTATCTTAATATAAAAAGTAGACATCATTACTGAAAGAAACAAAGTCCAATTTAAGTAAAACAATGGCTTGGCATTAAAAAGTACTTAATGCAATAAAGGTAACTTGAATTTATCGATTCTTTCATTTCTCCAGTAGAAACTACCCAAAAATAGTAAGAGATTAGAATGAAATGCTAAAAACATAAGAAATAAAACTGCTGGAATTAAGCCTTTTTAACTAATAAACTTTTAATTTACCTCTTAAATATTTGTTATTTATGTTTATAGTTATTTTTTTATGTTTCTCAGATATTCTTGTTTCCAATAAAAACATGTAGCTCAACCTTAGGCAAAAATCATTTTCCTGCTACAACAATGTGTCAACCATACGACCAAATAATATCAGACTTCAGCAAAATAGAAAAAGAATCTATAATGAAAAAAATAAATGCATTATATGTGGAAGCACAAGACAATAAAATGTCATTTAGGTTTTATTATATTACTTGATTGATATATAACTTAATGATATTAAGACTATTTATGCCTATGCACCACCCATTCAATTTTATTGCTGATTTTTAAAGTTATAATTAAAGACATCTCAATTTATTTCTTAATTTTTGCATTTTTTTGTTAAAGACATACTTATATATGTTTTTTTTCTTCTGAATTGGTTTCATCTTACAATGTGAAAGCTACATGTATATGAAATCCTACCTACATAGTTTTATTTTGAGTTAAAATAAACAAAATACATTTATGACCATAGCCTCAATGAAGATATTGTAGCTAACTGGTTTAAAAAGTTAATCTAACATAGCAAAAAAATAAACAAACCCAAAACACACAAAACAAAGAATATTAGCATTAATATATAAATATACTTTTAACATGAAGTATAACTCAAAGATGAAAAATGCAAATCCAGCATGTCAGTTACACATTCTGTTGCATTTTCATGTACAAATGTTTTACAAAGTAGAAATGCTTTAAAATAAAATTCATACAAAAGAAAAGAAGGAAAGCAACCTTTCAAGAAAAATCAATTCTTTTATATATTATTATAAATCACGTAATTGAAAAATTTAACATTTACAGGCTTTAAATTCAACTTATCAAAAAGAGAGACATTTTAAAAGAAATCACAACTTTTATTTTTTCATAGGCAGTCAATGCAATTTATTACATACATGATAAAAACCAAATGTATCCAACTATACAAACCAGAAATGACATATGCCAGAGCATGTAAGGCCTATTTGTTTAGGATAATCTACAAAGGTATGTAATTTTATGTGTTTTATCTTGTTTATACATTTTTCTAAAAATATCCATTGTTTTCACTTAACCTACATGTTCTAAAGTTTCTCGTCAGTAAACATTTAAACATGAAACATATTATGATATGTCAAACACATATTATGAAGTACATTAAACAATAAAAGGAAAAAAATAACACAAATACAACATATCAGAACTGTATATACTAGAAAAAACAGAAACAAATCTGAACACGGATACAAATGTTTGTATCAAATTTTGGCACAATTTAGGCATACATTTACAAAAACAAGTGAACAAAATGAATGCATAGCACTGTGTTATAAAGTTACAGAAAGTACACAATAATAAGCATTACAGACATAAAAGATGTCATGGACAAGTATCATCAATGGTACTGTCCTTATACAATATGAAGGGCATTGACTCATGGCGTATTTTTAAAAAAGGAAATATATGGTAAGTCCATACTTATCAATATTATTTCATTCGTTAATTGAGGGAGGTATGTGTATATAAAATAGAGAATATATGTCATAAAAATATAAGCAAACAAGAGCTGTCAGTAGACAGCTTGCTCCACTTTTCTCAGAGCTGGGTAATATGTATAATGTTAGCTGTTTACTTATTTTTACAAAAACCTCAACCCATGCATAAAGTTCCAAATTGCAAAAGGAACATAACTATGTCAAGTTTTAAGGTTACCTGTCCAAGTGAAATAGGTTTCGCTCTTCAATGTAAACAAGCATTCTAAGTTTGATATGAATATCTTTGTTGTTTTTAAGGAGGGTTTTTATGAGAAATGGACCTTAATAAACAAGTAAATCAATGCTGATGTGGACACAAATGGAAACATTGATGAAGGAGTTATAAACACATCGTCGGTTATCCCCCGTTACATTACTCCGCTATGCTGCGTTATGTATCGTGGGACAATTGGCTAAGAAAATCTCGTAGTCATGAATAATTAATGAGGCAGTTTCATTGGTGCCATAAGGAAACCACCACGGACAACTAGCCAATGAAATTACGTTTTATGACTAAGGTTCGGTTTACCGTTCAAAATGGCGACCTCCATGAGTAAACATGTGCGTTGGTTTCTATTTTTAGTAAGAAAATCCCAGTATGACGTCATTGAGATTGAAGAGTATTTTATTGTAACATGCGATTTCATTGGAAGAAGATTGGTCTCCCCTGCCTCATGCATATTCATGAAAACGAGATTTTGCTAGTCAAATTTCCCACGGTATGTATGGAGTGTAACGGAAGAAAATACTGTGGTTGCCGACGATGTTATAAGCAATACTTCATTGTTCCTTCCTCAAAAAGTGGAGCTAAACACTAAACAGGTCTGATTGTTTCGGTGGTCACTTTTGATTAGACAACTGTTTGATTATATGGCCAATCTTACAAAATTGGCAAAAAACACATCAAAAAAGGTATTCTCAATACACACAAAAATCACATACATGTGCATACGCGTGTTTCAGAATGGATATTAACAACCTTATTACTTATAATGTTAAAAAATGAAAATATTTACTTACTTCTGTCTGCAACAAATAAAAATAAGACTTTACCCTACTAATATTTTGCCACTTAATGAGACAGTTAACAATATTATGAGAATTTAAGTCAATCAATTATTCACAAAACTTACACCTTGACTGATTAAGACCTTATTTTGCTGTCAGTTCCACAGACTTTGAAGGACAGGCTAAGTAAATTAGCAGCTTAACACTTACAGAATGTTTCTCTTAATATAAAAACATGCAAATTAATGACTATAGTTCAGCTGTCAGGAAAAGCATGGTACAGTGACATAGGCCATTACTGAGCATCTGTAGTAGCCAGAGAGGCCTTTAAGTCGATAGTGACAGTTCTGCAAAGGTACAAGACATAAAATCACAGGATTTGCACCCCATATGTATTTAAACTACTGCATCACTACCAAGCCAATTAACATATTATCAAAGACTTGCTAAGTTCACATTATTGCATGAGCAAACATTTTAAAAGTGCAAATGGACAAAATGTGACCAAGTCACTTTAAGCATATTCAGTTAAAGTGCCCTTAGCAAGTATTGTCAATTATAGCCAAAGTTGAATGCAATTAAAATGGCCCTGAAGAAAGCAATTGACAATATGAAGCAAAATCACAGGACAAATGCTTTTTAAAAAAAGATTTTAATATTATGCACAATAATCATAAAACATTATATATATCAGCCACATCAAATTGAGGTTAAAAAGAACTGATGCCTATAGCAACCCGCTTAATTTAAAATATGATGAAAATCCCTGCTAATGACAGCAGAATAAAATAAAATATAATTGCTTGAGCTTATTATAATTGCTTGAGCTTGTTATAATTATCCATAATTATATGGGTTGTATGCAATTATTCAAAGTAAAAAATAAATAAAACCCTTTCCACTGTCTCAAAAAAAAAAAGCATTTATTTTTTATCATTAATAACTGATACCCATATATTCACCAAAAATCACTTTATAATCAACCTTTAACCCTATGTTGCAAGGGCTCATTTGTATATTTTAGTTTTTGTATACAGCAACTCAAGTATGTTCACTATAGCCAGTACAGCAGCAGTAAAAAAAAGTTTTTTCTTAAAAGCTCTGGTCAATCAAACAACAGGCTTTCATTTACTGACAATTATAGTGCAAAATACTGCTTTAAAATCATACCTTTGAAAATGTGTGTGCACACGCGTGTGATTTTATCCAAGCAAATTTTAACTCAAAAAAAGCACTTTTTGAAGGAGATGAAGTTAATGTTTAAAAAATTAAGGTTTTCATAAAATATTAATGGTCTAAAAAGATTTTTTAAAAATCAATGTTTTTATAGTGTTCACTGGAGACCTTGGCTATTATTTGTGGAGGAAGACCTCACACAAAAGGTCTTGGCCAAACTGTTAATGCAGTACAGGTCAGTATTGTGAATAGGCCGATATTTCCAACTAGTACTAAGAACATGAAGGTAACTTGGTAATCAAGCAATTTAACACTGTTAGAATGACACTCACCCATTTATTTTTTGAGATCTTAAAGACTAATCAACCATTTATTAATAACAGATATTCACAAACTAAATTGACAGATATTAATTAATTATCAATTATGTTAGATTTGATATAATACAAGTCACAGGACTATGTTTTTCTAATACTGGCCATGCAAAATGGTTTACAAAACATATACGGATGTCTTAAAATAGATCAACATGAATTGGTGGTACAACAATGTCTCTTACCAAAAATTAGCATGTCAATATTAAAGGTGCATTTCAACACTTGTTATAAGACCCAGAAAATCATTATTTAAAAGATGTTTAAAATATTAATATATGTAAATCTAGCTCTTAGAAATTAAACTGAAAACAAATCACAGACTTAGCAAATTCTTAGACATTTAATTGGGTAATACCTAGAGATTTGAACCAATAAGATGAACTGAAGATTTGAATTCACTTGTGAGTTAAATAGAGTACTCAGTTTTACAATGTAAATCCAGAAGTGTATTGCTTAGAACAGTAAATTTACAGTATAACTTCTAATGCAGCAACCTTTTACTTTCTTACAAATGCAGTTTATTTTAAAACTTAAATAACTATTAAAATAAAATAAATGGGGGAGGATAATTTCTAAAAAAGAATAGTTGTATGAACATAAACAAACACTAAAATGTAAACAAAATAATGTCATTTGAGATATACAAAACTGACTCATCAATATTGAACAGTCATAAATTAACTGATCAAATATGACCAATCAACAACTCACCAATCAATATGCTACTTTCCAATTCTAACAGAGTGTGAGATTTTAATGCAGACAAGGCCTTGGATACTCATGCTAAGATGAGGTCACATCGCCACCATGTGTTAAGAATTGAGTAGTGAAGATCCAGTGACACTATGTCTGAGCCTGTTGCTCACGTTTAATATGAAATGTTTTTGCAAATAGGGTCTGACATCTGGATAAAAATCTTTCCTTAAGTATGTTTGTTTTTAGTGAGAAAAAATGACTGCAGGTGATACAGAGCTTATTGCCGTATCACTTTTTTCTTGAATGAACTAATTTTTATCTCCAAAGCCCTAAAAATCCTTCACTGGTACTCATAACATTGTTTCAGTGTGATGATACTGAAGAATACCCACAATATAGGGCTGGGTTGAGAATCATGGGTTATAGTGTTATATTAAATGATATGAACCCCTCTTTGCTGGAGATCTGTTTTATCACAACTCCTTGAAGCCAATATGGCTAGTTCACATGATAACCAGATGCTAGGGTATCTGTCACAACTCTTCAAATAACATCACTCGAGACTTTGTGGTGCTGGCAGAGGCCTGAAAAGGAAACATACAATATGCTTAATGGATACACAAATCTTCACAACCCTGGCCTGCATTCACCAACCAATATAATATGCTTAATGGATAAACAAATCTTCAAGACCCTGGCCTGCATTCACAAACCAATATAATATGCTTAATGGATACACAAATTTTCAAGACCAAGGCCTGCATTCACCATCCAATATAATATGCTTAATTGATAAACAAATCTTCCAGACCCTGGCCTGCATTCACCAACCAATATAATAAGCTTAATGGATACACAAATCTTCAAGACCATGGCCTGCACTCACCAACAAATATAATATACTTAATGGATACAGAAATCTTCAAGACCCTGGCCTGCATTCTCCAACCAATATAATATGCTTAATGGATATACAAATCTTCAAGACCAAGGCCTGCATTCACCAACCAATCTTAAGAAAGCATTAATCAAGTCAGAGTCGCCAACGACATAGTGGTGGAGTTGCCAACTTGTAACTTCTCTAACAGCTTTGCTTTTCAACAAGACAGTATTAGTTATGCTGACAGACCAAACAAGTGCTGTCAACAGACAGTTTTGTCAGTGCTGGACAGTATAATGAAAATTCTAGTAAAGAAGAGGCATAACTGGGTCAAAATAAATTTTAGGGTTACCTACCCTTTTTGAAAGGGGTTGACAGTTAACCAATATTTTAAGTTTGAAGGGAATATCTTCCAACAGTTCGTGAGGAATAGACAAAATTTAAGTGCTACTTATGACTTGGATTTATAAATGGTTGGTTACTAATGGCCTAAGTTGCAGTTGTAATAGTAGACCAATTCAGGAAATGAAAGACAAAGTAATAAAGCAAAATGTATAATACTCATTAAATCTTATTGTGATCAAATGCTTCAATATGATTTACCTGTCTAAGTGTAGAGTACTTGTTGTCCCCTCGTTGTATGTTCTCCATGTGGTATCGGTCTAAAAGATTCTCGCTGTCTTCAATCTTCAATACCTCTATCTCAGTCTTCAGCTCTCGTAACTGCTCTGACAGATTCTTAGATTTCTCCATATACTCCACCCTTTAACATACAAAGGAATGTAAGTTTTATTCCCTTTTCCCTGCTCCCTATTTTAACTTTAGAAGAAAGAATTAAACATTTTTTTTACCCCATAAACACCTTTATGCATGATTGGACATTTCACTTTTCATTATTAATCAGTATCCCCACATATTACAATGAATCAGAAAGAACAATTTTTTCCACCCATTACTTTAATACACATTGTTGTTTGGGATGACTGTGGCCAAGCAATTAGGGGCACAGTCTTGCATCTTTTCAGCACTTCACCATGTGACGTGGGTAAGAGTTGGGTAGTGAACTTTAATGTGGGAAGGTTTTCCAGCTAACTTGCAGTCTGCCGGTGGTTCTACCCAGACATAAGTTTGAGGTCCTTCTCCACCAAGGTTGGACACTAACAACATGACCATAATTGTGACAATAATTGTGACAATGTGATATAACAACAAACAAATTTCTTTAATTTGTTACATCTCATCAACACAGTTATGGTCATATTGGCAACCATAAGTTCTTTATGCTTCAGATCATCATATATGTTTGAGAACAATATTTATTTCAACATTATAGCAATGTATTTTGATACATCTTTGATATTTTTGTATAATACTTCAATACAAGTACAAAAACAAAAAAGAAAAATAGCTTTGGCTTCAGTAGATTAGTAAAAAGGTTGTTTTTTTCCCACATCCTGATGAAGTACTAATGTTTTTCCCAATGACTTCTCCATACATCCAACCTAAATACTGGGATGTTATCAAACAATCAAACATATGTTTTTTCGTTTAGTAAAATGAGTAGTTGTTTTACATAATTTAAAGACAGTCTGTCATGAAAATCATTGAAATCATGTCATAAAAACATTGAATAAAGTTAAAGTACCTGTTTAAAATTACCTTTAACTTTTAAAATAAATATATATATACAAACACCTGATTAAATTATATGCAAAACTAAATTTTAATAAAACTGCAAATCAAAATGATTTCCATATAACTGCCTAGCACTACCCTATATTTGCCAGACACTATTAATTGATAATTATAAGCTGTTATTAATAGAAATGGCATAGTCCACAAGCACTGAAGGGGCATCATCTACTTTTTTTTCCTATTGTTCAACTACACTAAAGCATCCCATGGGTTGTCTCACCTTACACCTTTTAGTCAATCACTAAAAAAGAGAAATAGAGTTTGTTTTTCTATGATTTCTGTAACATAGAACTTTTGAGGTTACAACAAATGATATTGAAACTGACACAGGCCTCCGAAGATGCAATGACCTTAAATAAAACCGTCATTCTTAAGAGTTGTACTAGTAATTGTTATGTGTGGCACACCTTCTGTAAGATGGAGAAGTTTGATTGAAGTACTGCAGATAGTATGGAAGTTGTGCTGAGAAACAAACATAGGATGGACTGACAGTGCTACTGCTATATGTCACACTTCATAATCATAAGAATCAGCTGCAGCAGAGTCAATGAACAATTGTACAGTCACAGGTGGCACTGCATGTCAAAACCATGGCACACAATATGCAACTTCTCAGGTCAGTTAGAGTTGCTACCCTTATTGACCTTTTCTTGTGCTGGAGGTATGAAGGATGAGGACATCATAAGTAACATTGGGTATATAACTGCACATCATCTGCACTGATAACAGTTAAATTTCTCCCTTGATTTCCTGTCCACTCCTCAACATAAACATGCACACGTATGACTTGGGAAGATGATTATTACATGTCTCTTGAGACAGACATATGGGCTAGTCATATTTGTATATAGTCAATTGTTAGATTTATTGACAAAACATAATTAGAAATGTAACATGAAAGATTACTTTAAAAAAAAATATTTTAAAAAATATTATGTCATTTAAATATATTTTTAACATGTTTTCAGTCATACAGTACCTCTCTTTCTCCAATGCCATAGAGAGCTGATCCATATCTCCTGTAGCTAACAGCTCACAGTTACCCTCTGTGGAGGACTCGTCCGGGCCGTAATCCGTCGAGAGATGAAGCTGCGATGTGAAGTCTGAGGTTAGGTTGCTGATGGAATATGGGAACTGAGGAAATTAAAGAATAGTACAGCTAAAAAATATTGATTGAATGTATAATTCTTTTAGAAATACAGTTGCAGCGACACAATGATGGTTGTCATAGAGACATTAAAAGCTTTTTTGGTCATCAACATAATAACTGTCATAGTGCAAGCATTTTGCATTAATTGGCAGAGGAAAACAGAAGAGGAATATCTTTCTAGAACAAATAGAACACAACAGGTTAGCTGAAAGACGTCCCAAAATGAAGATTTTGACACCATTGGGACTCAGATTTTGATTTGGTGATTGGTGTTTTTGCCATAAAGACTGCTGTAAGATGAAAATGAAAAGCAATGTTACCTGAATAAGTTGCCTTTGATCAACCAATCTAAAGTAAGAATTATTCAAATTGTGACTTTCAGCTGATAGTACCACATTGTATTATAAGGTATGTCTGAGATATTGCATCATACTATATTCATGTTACTTGCAGGAGACTAATACAAACATACTGCTTACAAATTCTTTGTTTTGCTTATATTAAGATGGAGATATGACCTGGAATTAAGAATTGTTTGTAAATGCAGCCCCATGTCTTTGATTAAGAGACATACATGATAAAGCACTGAAGCCCAGGTGATGTCCATTTACATGTACTATAATTAAAAGAATTTAGTGCATAAGTTTTTCCCTTATTATTGATCTAAAAATTAGGGATGTGCACTTTATGGTGGAGAGGTAAAAACATCTAAAATCCTGAAGTATACAAGCCATACATTATAAGGTACAGATGACCGGGTGATATCTAATAATTTATCCTTGGCCATTCTTTCTGCAACCTTGGCATGGTGAAGCTCGGTCTTCAACATCTCTGCTTCTTGCATCCTGTGACAGGTACATGGGGATAGCTGGTTAGGTTTGTTACAAAGCTGCATTATTATACATGTGCATCTTGAATATTTAATTCATAATATTGTAAAGAAATACCATTTACTTTAATATGTGCATCTTCCTGATGTGTGACTCAATTATATTTTTCAACACAATGAGATGAGACAGTAAAAAGATACATTCATCTCCACCTTATTATCCAGGTATGTATTAACTGACTACCAATAAATCATTAAAACAGTTTTTTGACAGTTTTCTGTTTTTCAAGCTTCTAATTTATATCACTGGAATAATATACTTGAAAAACAAATTTTGGTACTAGTTTTAAGTCCTGAAAAGATTTACCATGTGTAACATAGAACACACATGTCTGATTTGTGAAATTAATGCTGCAAGGTCTTTCGAACTGGCAACTAATAAAAAAAAGTTCTTGACAAGAGAATAATCTAACTGACCTCATCTCAGAATCTGTCAGCAGCTTGTGGGCTATTTTCTCAGCATCTCTGGCTCGAAACTCCATCATCAGTTTCTCTTCCTCTGTCTAAAATTGTAAGGAACATATCTTCAGATGTAGCACCGAACACACACACATTTACTACATGTGCTCTACAGCTCTTGTATAGCTGTCTTGTGTAAAATGTGCCTGTCATTAAAATTCAGTAATGGCATCGGCTCCCATATTTCCATTTCATAAAAACAAAACTATACAAATGTTGATAAACCTGAATCCATAAAACCAACTTGCTCTTGCAACATGTGGGTTTGAAGCCCAGTTTTTTACAATGCCTCCATTTAAAGCAATTTTCACTGTATCAATTTGAAGCATATTTATTTAAATTCTATTCATTTGATGCAGTTATTGAGTTACCATAAAAGTAGGCACAATATTTACCTTAATTGCAGACAGTCGTATCCGTTTGATCTCTGCCTCTGCCTCATTTGCCTTCTGTGAGAGAAGAGATGCCTCTTCCTGTGCCACGCGGGCTTTCTCTGCCAATAACTCGGCTGTCTCTTCAGACCTCATCTGGTAACACAGATACAATAGAGAGGTAACAGAGACACAACAGAGAGTTGACAAAGATATAAAGAAGGCATAGTAAGTTGACAGCTTTCTCTGGCAATGACTTGGCTGTCTCTTCAGACCTTATTTGGAAACAAAGACACAACAGAGAGTTGACAAAGATATACAGAAAGCATAGTAAGTTGACAGCTTTCTCTGCCAATGACTTGGCTGTCTCTTCAGACCTTATCTGGAAACAAAGACACAACAGAGAGTTGACTAAGATATACAGAAAGCATAGTAAGTTGACAGCTTTCTCTGCCAATGACTTGGCTGTCTCTTCAGACCTTATCTGGAAACAAAGACACAACAGAGAGTTGACTAAGATATACAGAAAGCATAGTGAGTTGACAGCTTTCTCTGCCAATGACTTGGCTGTCTCTTCAGACCTTATCTGGAAACAAAGACACAACAGAGAGTTGACTAAGATATACAGTAAGCATAGTGAGTTGACAGCTTTCTCTGCCAATGACTTGGCTGTCTCTTCAGACCTTATCTGGAAACAAAGACACAACAGAGAGTTGACAAAGATAAACAGAAAGCATAGTGAGTTGACAGCTTTCTCTGCCAATAACTTGGCTGTCTCTTCAGACCTTATCTGGAAACAAAGACACAACAGAGAGTTGACTAAGATATATAGAAGGCATAGTAAATTGACAGCTTTCTCTGCCAATGACTCGGCCATCTCTTCAGACCTTATCTGGTAACACAGACACATCAGAGTGTTGACAAGTATATACAGAAAGCAAAGTAAGTTGACAGCTTTCTCTGCCAATGACTCGGCCATTTCTGCGGACCTTATCTGGTAACACAGACACATCAGAGTGTTGACAAGTATAAACAGAAAGCATAGTAAGTTGACAGCTTTCTTTGCCAATGACTCGGCCATCTCTGCGGACCTTATCTGGTAACACAGACACATCATAGTGTTGACAAGTATATACAGAAAGCATAGTAAGTTGACAGCTTTCTCTGCCAATGACTCGGCCATCTCTTCAGACCTTATCTGGTAACACAGACACATCAGAGTGTTGACAAGTATATACAGAAAGCATAGTAAGTTGACAGCTTTCTCTGCCAATGACTCGGCCATCTCTTCAGACCTTATCTGGTAACACAGACACATCAGAGTGTTGACAAGTATATACAGAAAGCATAGTAAGTTGACAGCTTTCTCTGCCAATGACTCGGCCATCTCTTCAGACCTTATCTGGTAACACAGACACATCAGAGTGTTGACAAGCATAAACAGAAAGCATAGTAAGTTGACAGCTTTCTCTGCCAATGACTCGGCCATCTCTGCAGACCTTATCTGGTAACACAGACACATCAGAGTGTTGACAAGTATAAACAGAAAGCATAGTAAGTTGACAGCTTTCTCTGCCAATGACTCGGCCATCTCTGCGGACCTTATCTGGTAACACAGACACATCAGAGTGTTGACAAGTATATACAGAAAGCATAGTAAGTTGACAGCTTTCTCTGCCAATGACTCGGCCATCTCTTCGGACCTTATCTGGTAACACAGACACATCAGAGTGTTGACAAGTATATACAGAAAGCATAGTAAGTTGACAGCTTTCTCTGCCAATGACTCGGCCATCTCTTCGGACCTTATCTGGTAACACAGACACATCAGAGTGTTGACAAGTATATACAGAAAGCATAGTAAGTTGACAGCTTTCTCTGCCAATGACTCGGCCATCTCTTCAGACCTTATCTGGTAACACAGACACATCAGAGTGTTGACAAGTATATACAGAAAGCATAGTAAGTTGACAGCTTTCTCTGCCAATGACTCGGCCATCTCTTCGGACCTTATCTGGTAACACAGACACATCAGAGTGTTGACAAGTATATACAGAAAGCATAGTAAGTTGACAGCTTTCTCTGCCAATGACTCGGCCATCTCTTCGGACCTTATCTGGTAACACAGACACATCAGAGTGTTGACAAGTATATACAGAAAACATAGTAAGTTGACAGCTTTCTCTGCCAATGACTCAGCCATCTCTGCGGACCTTATCTGGTAACACAGACACATCAGAGTGTTGACAAGTATATACAGAAAGCAAAGTAAGTTGACAGCTTTCTCTGCCAATGACTCGGCCATCTCTGCGGACCTTATCTGGTAACACAGACACATCAGAGTGTTGACAAGTATATACAGAAAGCATAGTAAGTTGACAGCTTTCTCTGCCAATGACTCGGCCATCTCTGCGGACCTTATCTGGTAACACAGACACATCAGAGTGTTGACAAGTATATACAGAAAGCATAGTAAGTTGACAGCGTTCTCTGCCAATGACTCGGCCATCTCTTCGGACCTTATCTGGTAACACAGACACATCAGAGTGTTGACAAGTATATACAGAAAGCATAGTAAGTTGACAGCTTTCTCTGCCAATGACTCGGCCATCTCTTCGGACCTTATCTGGTAACACAGACACATCAGTGTTGACAAGTATATACAGAAAGCATAGTAAGTTGACAGCTTTCTCTGCCAATGACTCGGCCATCTCTGCGGACCTTATCTGGTAACACAGACACATCATAGTGTTGACAAGTATAAACAGAAAGCATAGTAAGTTGACAGCTTTCTCTGCCAATGACTCGGCCATCTCTGCGGACCTTATCTGGTAACACAGACACATCATAGTGTTGACGAGTATAAACAGAAAGCATAGTAAGTTGACAGCTTTCTCTGCCAATGACTCGGCCATCTCTGCGGACCTTATCTGGTAACACAGACACATGATAGTGTTGACAAGTATATACAGAAAGCATAGTAAGTTGACAGCTTTCTCTGCCAATGACTCGGCCATCTCTGCGGACCTTATCTGGTAACACAGACACATGATAGTGTTGACAAGTATATACAGAAAGCATAGTAAGTTGACAGCTTTCTCTGCCAATGACTCGGCCATCTCTTCAGACCTTATCTGGTAACACAGACACATGATAGTGTTGACAAGTATATACAGAAAGCATAGTAAGTTGACAGCTTTCTCTGCCAATGACTCGGCCATCTCTTCGGACCTTATCTGGTAACACAGACACATCAGAGTGTTGACAAGTATATACAGAAAGCATAGTAAGTTGACAGCTTTCTCTGCCAATGACTCGGCCATCTCTTCGGACCTTATCTGGTAACACAGACACATCAGAGTGTTGACAAGTATATACAGAAAGCATAGTAAGTTGACAGCTTTCTCTGCCAATGACTCGGCCATCTCTGCGGACCTTATCTGGTAACACAGACACATCAGAGTGTTGACAAGTATATACAGAAAGCATAGTAAGTTGACAGCTTTCTCTGCCAATGACTCAGCCATCTCTGCGGACCTTATCTGGTAACACAGACACATCAGAGTGTTGACAAGTATATACAGAAAGCATAGTAAGTTGACAGCTTTCTCTGCCAATGACTCGGCCATCTCTTCGGACCTTATCTGGTAACACAGACACATCAGAGTGTTGACAAGTATAAACAGAAAGCATAGTAAGTTGACAGCTTTCTCTGCCAATGACTTGGCCATCTCTTTGGACCTTATCTTGTAACACAGACACATCAGAGTGTTGACAAGTATATACAGAAAGCATAGTAAGTTGACAGCTTTCTTCTCTATTTATTTGCTTGGTGATCTCCTCAGATCCTATCTTATGCTGTTTGTTTTTAATATAAAATCTTACTGGTAAACATCGAGTTTGCTCTCTCAATAACGGAGAACCTCCCCAGAGTTTACTTTGTAAGAGAGGCAAGTAATAAAAAGTTCTGCAATTTGTTCAGATCTTATGTTTGTTATTTGTGTTTATTGTCCCTTCAATGGTTTTCTGTTATAGAGTAACAGTTACCTCTTGAAGCAGATATAGTACTGCCTTTAATGAATATAGCATGCTGTGACAATCTGATATGATACCACAACCAGTCACATTATCTGGACACTGGACCAATCATTCATGGAACTACCATTACAATTTACTAAGCGTAAGAAGGGAGCTTTATCACCACCATTTATTTTAGACTTTGTTATGTTGTGGCCATTGTTTGAAGCTGGTGCCCTCTGTACCTAGAAGTGATGTTTTACCCATTGTGCTACCAGGGCCTGTCTGGTGACATTTTATGGCTTTAACTTTTATGCTTAACAATACCATCCTTACCAGTGATTCCTGAGCCACCCTGACCTCTTCTTGCATTTGTGACAGCCGTCTCTCCAACTCCTCCTTGTCTCTCAATGCCTCCTCCTTTAGCTGCTTCTCCTTTGTGAACCGTGACCTTTCCATCTGAAGGCCAAAAGGTCACCATGTCAAAAAGTTTTAAAAGTAATAAAGTGTTAAATTTCCACAGATCTAAAAACCTGATCGCTAAAGTTGTTTTGGGGATAACCTTTTAACTACCCCTATCAACATTTTCTGCTCATAAAATGACCTTCCCTTTAAAGTCAGAATGGTAAATAAAAGGTCACGGTGAAAAAGAACACAAAGAGTAGCTTAAAACATTACTAGCTCCAAATTGAAGGTACTGGTAAGTCAAAACAGTAGACTATATCTACTAGCACTGGTCAAAAAGGTGAAAAAGTTGGAATTACATCAAAAAGCTGTTTTTACATAGTCTAAAAGCTATGTTTTCTGTTGTTTTTTGAGGGGGATGTGGTTGATAATCCCACCAACACAATTAAGGTCATATTGACAATGTCTAGCTAATTATTGGTGGAATGTGTTTTCTGTCATTTAACCCAACTTTATAAATAAATACATTTTTCACCCAAACGTGTTGAAAGTCTAACCATAAGTAACCATCTTTATTTGCTAAACAAATAATCCTAATGATTCTGTTACAAATAAACTGCAGTTATTTCAACTGACCTGTTTGCGTTTCTTCTCCTCCCTGGCCTGTGTTTTCATCTGCTGGATCTCCATGGGGTCCGGTTTTCTGCGGCGCATAAACAATTCATGGTTCCCTACACATAGCTCCAGGATCTAGAATGAATTGCATAAATAAATAAGACAAGAACAGCACACTCATGTGCTTGATAGTACAATATAAGCTTCATAGTACATGCACGAATCAATATTTTTTTAAGTCGAACCAGGGCCACATTTCTCACAAAATTCAGTCTGGAACTGTAAAACCTTATTATATTAGTTGATTCGATAAATAGGATGACAAAAAGTTTGATTCCAATCTGTGCACTGGTTTAATATATAAATATGGAAGTGACTGCACACAAAACTTTTGAGTGCATGTATAAACACAAAAAAGGTTCTTATTATAACTAGTGCCATATTTTTTACAAAGACCAACCTGAAAGTTTTAAACTTGACTTTGACATTACCAGTAAGTATAAAAAAAGGAAGACATAATGTGAAGTTCCAATCCAATTTATGCACTGATTATTGAGATATAACCTTGGTATTAGTTGCACATAAAAATTCAACCCTGCATTATGGTGACATCCACCATCAGAGCTTTCCTTACTCAAAGAAAAGAGGACGTAACAATTTGTTTTATGGAGACCTTACCTCTAATCATGTCAATAACATATTTTTATTGTTTTTTTTACTCTAAGTTTGTCAGTATGACACGTGATGAGACGTCTTGTCACTTATAGTGCAGAAGCTGGTCGATATGGATCTACAATATCTGCCTTAGTCTTAGCTTGTAAACCATTAAATCACTTTAATCATCTTCTTCATAATACATTAATTCTGTCATAGAAAATGTCATGTCTAATATAACCAGTTAGAAGAAAGCCAGTATTTAATAATCTAATTTAATAATCAAATTATTGTTTCTTGTCTGTTGTCAAAGAAAATAATCTTATTAACTATTTAAAGTTATTTCTACGAAATAATTCTACTTAAACTAGCATACAATCATTGCATTTTCATAATCATGTAGGTTTGTAATGGATTCAAAATCAATACACATACATCTAGCAAAGAAAACAAAAACTGATGTTTGATAATCAACTCAGTCATTCAATCCAAAAATGTGAAAAAAACATGGAGAATAATTGGTTAACAATTCGTTTTTAAAAGAAAACACGTCAGAAAAAATGATTTTGCCAACTTACCAGTTTGTTTATTCTTATTTTCTGAGCATAGAAGACAAAATCAGGTGACTTCTTCTCTATAGGTTTAATTACAAACTGAAACATAGAAACAATAATAGTGAGATCAGAGGGAAAATACATGTAATATGAAGATCTGGGGCATTGAAGGACACAAGCAATATTACATCAAAATACACAAATCTAACAATGTATAAACAAGAAAAGATATTTTGAGGCATTATAAGTTATGTTCTGCATTATGTTATGTAAAAAGGCAACATGAAAGATATCTTTTATTAAGGTTTGGTAGCAAGTGACTGAATGAACATATATGCCTTTAAAATGGTGCTAATGAAATAATGATAAAAATTACATACTGATGCTTAATAGTTCCATAGAATAGTTAATGTTGGTTTGTTGTTTAATATATATATATATATATATATATATATATAGATATATATATAATTTAATATATAATGATAGCACTCATTATCTCCCTGCGTGTATGGCTGTTTATCACCTTTAATAATGTATTTTAAAATGCACTGCACCAATATATGAATAAATAATAATTATTCAGGCAACATCCTGCTTTGTTATTTTATTTTATTTATTGAGTTTATCGTCCCACCAACAGTATTTCAGTTATCTGGAGACGGTGTCCACTTGAAGCAGATATAGTGCTGCCTTCACTGTGTATAGCATGCCGTGAACACCTGGCATGATACCACACCCAGTCACATTATCCTGACACCAGGCCAACCAGTCGTGGAACTACCCTTATATTTGCTTGAGCGTTAGCAAGGGAGCTATACCACTACCATTTTTAACGACTTTGGTATGTCGCGGCCCGGGATCGAACCCGGGGCCTCCCGTACCTGGAGCCGACGCTCTACCGATTGCGCTATCAGGTCTGGTCACATCCTGCTTTAACTGGTTGAGAAAGATGAAGAGTAAAAGTCTGAGTAGAACCAACAGCATAACACAGTTTGGCAAATAATGGGTCAGTAATTATTGCAACAAGAGGGCCATGATGGCCCTTAATCGCTCACCTGATGACACAGGCTTTACGTAGGCTCAAATCTGTCATTTAGTAATTAAGAGTTATTTACTTTAGAAATCTTTGGTGAAGATTGGACCATTAGTGTGGCCACTGGGTTGATAACATTTTCTAGAATTTTACCAAGTAACCTACTGAATCCACATGACTCACTTCAAAACATATGTAAGATTTCATACTGGCAAACATGATGGTCAAGTTTGGTGAAGACTGGGCCATCAATGTAGCCTCTTAAGTGTTTTCACAAGCTTTATCTAAAATTTGACCTAGTGACCTACTTTATGACCCCACGAGACCCAATAACGAACTCATCCAAGATTTCATGTAGACAAACATTCTGACCAAGTTTGATGAAGATTGGCCTATAAATAGGGCCTCTAGTGTGTTTACAAGCTTTTTCTAAGATTTGACCTTGTGACCTACTTTTTGACCCCACGTGACCCAGTTACGAACTCATCCGAGATTTCATGCAAACAAACATTCTGACCAAGTTTGTTGAAGATTGGGCTATAAATGTGGCCTCTAGTGTGTTCACAAGCTTTGTCTAAGATTTGACCCAGTGACCTACTTTTTGACCCCACGTGACCCAGTTACGAACTCATAAAAGATTTCATGCAGACAAACATCCTGACCAAGTTTGGTGAAGATTGGGCTATAAATGTGGTCTCTAGTGTGTTCACAAGCTTTTTCTAAGATTTGACCTAGTGACCTACTTTTTGTCCCCACGTGACCCAGTTACGAACTCATCCAAAATTTGATGCAGACAAACATTCTGACTAAGTTTGGTGAAGATTGGGCTATAAATGTGGCCTCTAGTGTGTTCACAAGCTTTTTCTAAGATTTGACCTAGTGACCTACTTTTTGACCCCACGTGACCCAGTTACGAACTCATCCAAGATTTCATGTAGACAAACATTTTGACCAAGTTTGGTGAAGATTGGGCTATAAATGTGGTCTCTAGTGTGTTCACAAGTTTTTCCTAAAATTTGACCTCGTGACCTACTTTTTGACCCCAGGTGACCCAATAATGAACTCATCCAAGATTTCATGCAGACAAACATTCTGACCAAGTTTGATGAAGATTGGATAAAAATTGTGGCCTCTAGTGTGTTCACAAGGTAAATGTTGACGACGGACGACGAACGACGGACGACGGACGAAGCGGTATCACAAAAGCTCCCCTTGAGCACGTTGTGCTCAGGTGAGCTAAATAAAAACAAATGTACAATAGTCACCCACTTTTTTGTCTTTAAAGGAGATATTTTTGATTTCGTTCCATGGAAAGTTGACTTTTGGAGAGAGTTTGTTGTCTCGTTCATAAATGTTCAGGCCCAATGCATCCACCCCAAGCCATAGGTCAGTGTTGCGCTTGTTCTGAAGAAAACAAAATAGGACATAATTATCATTTTGGTAGTATTTTGTTTGTTGAGTTTATTGTCTCACAAAGAGTATTTCAGTATTTAGAGACGATGTCCACTTGATGCTGATATAGTGCTGCCTTTACTGTGTATAGCAGGCCATGAAGACCATGGCATTATACGACACCCAGTTAGATTATCCACTGGGCCGACCTGTCATTGAACCTTCCAGTCAGCATTAGCCAGGGAGCTAACTGCAAACACTTTTTAAGACTTTGGTATGCCACGGCAAACCCGGGTCTCCTGTACCTTGGGCTTCACTCTAAAAATTGTGCTACTAAGTTGGGTAATTAAATAATAAATTTGAAAATAACAGCAAAGATCAAGTGCTGTTGCTTCAGAAAATCATACATAAAGACGGAATTACTTAAGTTAAAATTAGGAGTTACTTGTGACTCTCTTTACAGAAACTGTTAAAACAAGATATTATGGAATTATTCACATTAAAAAATAATAGCAAGTTATTGTGAATACAACAAATACTATATAAAACGGAGTTCATAATGTAACATTTAATACTGTTCTAAAATTTGTGGCCTTATAAGCTTAGCAAAGAGTTTTAAAAAGCTTAGCAAAGAGTTTTAAATATTATTTTTACATTCTTAAAAGTCATTCTGAGATACGTGGACTTTTTTTGTTTGTTTTATTCTTTTTACATTACTCCAAAACAATTATGATCATATTGGTGACATCCAGCTAATAATTTTGGGAGAAAGACCCCAGTCATATGACTTTGTTGAACCACAGGCACAGTGCAAGCAGCTGGAAGACTTCCCTGACCCCAAGAAATTCTAGCACCCCTACCAGGACTCACACCTTTATAATTTTGTTTTTAATGAATACCGTAAAGTTTTATTGATAAGACGCACACAAAGATAAGAGGCACCCCCTCTTCAAGGTCTAGAATCAAGGAAAAAAGCTAAATCTCACAGACAAGATGCCTCCCCTATTCACAAATCCATCTGGCCGCCATTACGCAATTTCCGCGTCGCCACATCGCTCGATTTGACTCAAGGGAACAAGTTCCAATTTTTCTGTTAATAGGTGTTTGCGCCGAGTGCTTATTATTCTCTAAGTGTCTTGAATAATACGTCGAGACTGTTTGCCTAGTAAGACCGTGCGTATTGTGTAACATTATGACACTCTACCCCAGTATATCGTTTACACGCCAGACAGGATATTTCTCACGGCTATCCCAGCCCTACACAATTGAGAGTTGAGAGAACATCCTGTTTCACGCGGCAGCATGTCATAAAACAATTAAGTTCTCGGCCTGTAATTAAGTTCTCGACACATGGGACAAACACACAAATGACAATTAAAATAACAACTAAAGGCTTTTAAATGTTCATTTTTACACCAGGGTATTAAAGTGACCGCTTACAATCAGTTAGTTCTATGCACCTGTGTAATTACTTACGGATGATAGACGATCTATTAACATCCAAAAGAGGTGTGAAAACTTGTCTGCACAAATAGCCGATGCACATTTTATTGTTGTAGTTTAGTGGGTTTTTAATTTCAACTTAACAATTCTTTGTAAGTAACATTCAAAATAAAACAAATTTCAAATCAAAATTGGTCAATTGAATAATACCATATTACTCAGACGATGATAACAGTGTCGTCAATAAATATGACTGTTTCACTAAAACTCAATAACCCTTTCTGGATTATGAAACTTCGCCTATTTTGTTAGAATAAATTGATATTTATGCAAAAATTTATTGCATATTGTTTTTGTTTTTTTATACAGAAACGAATTTAAATGTCTCTTTTTATGTTAAATGTCAAATTTTAGGTAAAAACAAAGTAAGTTTTCCCTTAAAATAGCACAATACAGTTGTCTATGGCCGATACTATCGGCGATAGTCACTGCGGTCGGATTATTCTAAGGGTCAATTTTGGTCTGGGGTAGAAAGGAGAAACCTTTATTTAGCATGGATAAGACGCACCCCCCACTTTTTTATCATAATTTGGGGAAAAAAAACGCGTCTTATCTATAAAACTTTACAGTAAATGAGCCAAGGTTTAGTCTAAAATGCAGAAACCATAACCATATATATATCTTACCTTGATACTGAAGTAGTTGACTCCATACATCTCAAGGTCCTGGGCAATCTTGAGATACTCCATCTCTGCATCATCTCTGCAGTAGATAAATGTGTAGACAAGGTTATTTGTTGGATTTCTGTTATATCGTACAGACACATATTATGGTTTTATTGGTACTGTCCAATTAATTACATGTATCAGTGGAGTAAACCCCAAGACAAATGTCTGGGTAGAACCCCAACATATTGCAAGTAAGCTGGAAGACCTCCCCACATGAAAGTTCAGCAACTGTAGCCACACGGTCACAGACATCCCTCTACCAGATTAAAAGTTTGGTTTGTTAGGGGAAAAAGATTTTTTCATTAAATTGCTTTCAGAGAGGGCTCTTAATAAGCTAGCTTTCTTTAAAATTTTAAAATAAAGCTGTCAATCTGCAATATATTGAATCCTAGACAGTGGAAAAAAGAATAGGTTGAAAAGATGCAGTTTTTTCAACATTTTTTCCATTTGGGAGGTACAGATCACATGCTGATGAACATTGTGGTCATTTTAACATTTACCTGTTACTTATTATGTGAATGGAATTAAGTATGTTTGCCAATAGACGGTTCTGCAATTTACACACTATTCCTTCCTCTATTGATATTTAGACAGATTCTGTTATGCCTACCTTAAGTGCTCAGCCACAGCATCACAAACAGAAAGCACTAGTTCTTTTAAGCAGAGCTGGCCTCAACTTACCACTGGCTTTACACTCATACTGACAGGATAAACAAGTTTATGCAACCAGAAGTGACCACTTCGGAAGCATTCATACAAAAATAGGATTATTTTTAAGAGTATTTGCAATAACCTTGTCATTCCTCGCTGGTCTGCATACCAAGTCTTGATACGCTCCTCCCACATCTCTGGAGTCATCTGGTACTGATCGATCACCCTTTGGGGCAACAAGTCTTCACTGGCTAGCATACCCTGCTTGTATGTGTGCTCATCATAGTCCCCAAACTGTCAACACATCCAGAAATAGACCATAAACACATCAAGAAATAGACAATAAACAATCACCTTGTACTGATATATCAACCTTGTAGGCAACAAGTCCATACTAGCAAGCATACCCTGCACACCATACCCCAAACCATTAACAAGTTTTCACTGGCTAGCATACCCTAAACATCATACCCCAAACCATCAACAAGTTCTCACTGGCTAGCATACCCTGAACATCATATCCCAAACCATCAACTAGTCCTCACTAGCTAGCATACACTACACATCATACCACAACCCATGAATAAGGCCTCACTGGCTAGCATACCCTACACATCATATCCCAAACCATCAACAAGTCCTCACTGGCTAGCATACCCTGCACATCATACCCCAAACCATCAATAAGGCCTCACTGGCTAGTGTATCCTGCACATCATACCCCAAACCATCAACTAGTCCTCACTGGCTAGCATACCCTGCACATCATACCCCAAACCATCAACTAGTCCTCACTGGCTAGCATACCCTACACATCATACCCCAAACCAACAACAAGTCCTCACTGGCTAGTATATCCTGCAAATCATACCCCAAACCAACAACAAGTCCTCACTGGCTAGTATATCCTGCACATCATACCCCAAACCAACAATAAGGCCTCACTGGCTAGCATACCCTGCACATCATACCCCAAAACATCAATAAGGCCTCACTGGCTAGCATACCCTGCACACCATACCCCAAACCATCAACAAGTCCTCACTAGCTAGCATACCCTACACATTATACCTCAAACCATCAATAAGGCCTCACTAGCTAGCATACCCTACACATCATATCTTAAACCATCAACAAGGCCTCACTGGCTAGCATACCCTGCACATCATACCCCAAACCATCAATAAGGCCTCACTGGCTAGCACACCCTGCACATCATACCCCAAACCATCAACAAGTCCTCACTAGCTAGCATACCCTGCACATCATACCCCAAAACATCAACAAGTCCTCACTAGCTAGCATACCCTACACATCACAGCCCAAACCATCAACTAGTCCTCACTAGCTAGCATACCCTACACATTATAACTCAAACCATCAATAAGTCCTCACTAGCTAGCATACCCTACACATCATATCTTAAACCATCAACAAGTCCTCACTGGCTAGTATATCCTGCACATCATACCCGAAACCATCAATAAGGCCTCACTGGCTAGCATACCCTGCACATCATACCCCAAACCATCAACTAGTCCTCACTGGCTAGCATACCCTACACATCATACCCCAAACAAACAACAAGTCCTCACTGGCTAGTATATCCTGCACATCATACCCCAAACCAACAAGTCCTCACTGGCTAGTATATCCTGCACATCATACCCCAAACCAACAATAAGGCCTCACTGGCTAGCATACCCTGCACATCATACCCCAAACCATCAACAAGGCCTCACTGGCTAGCATACCCTGCACATCATACCCCAAACCATCAACAAGTCCTCACTAGCTAGCATACCCTACACATTATACCTCAAACCATCAATAAGGCCTCACTAGCTAGCATACCCTACACATCATATATTAAACCATCAACAAGGCCTCACTGGCTAGCATACCATGCACATCATACCCCAAACCATCAATAAGGCCTCACTGGCTAGCATACCCTGCACATCATACCCCAAACCATCAACAAGTCCTCACTAGCTAGCATACCCTACACATCATACCCCAAAACATCAACAAGTCATCACTAGCTAGTATACCCTACACATCACACCCCAAACCATCAACTAGTCCTCACTAGCTAGCATACCATACCCTTCATACCCCAAACCATCAATAAGGCCTCACTGGCTAGCATACCCTGCACATCATACCCCAAACCATCAACAAATCCTCACTGGCTAGCATACCCTACACATCACACCCCAAACCATCAACAATGCTTCACTGGCTAGCATACCCTACACATCATACCCCAAACCATCAATAAGGCCTCACTGGCTAGCATACCCTGCACATCATACCCCAAACCATCAATAAGTCCTCACTGGCTAGTATATCCTGCACATCATACCCCAAACCATCAATAAGGCCTCACTGGCTAGCATACCCTGCACATCATACCCCAAAACATCAATAAGTCCTCACTGGCTAGCATACCCTGCACATCATACCCCAAACCATCAACAAGTCCTCACTAGCTAGCATACCCTACACATTATACCTCAAACCATCAATAAGGCCTCACTAGCTAGCATACCCTACACATCTTATCTTAAACCATCAACAAGGCCTCACTGGCTAGCAAACCATGCACATCATACCCCAAACCATCAATAAGGCCTCACTGGCTTGCACACCCTGCACATCATACCCCAAACCATCAACAAGTCCTCACTAGCTAGCATACCCTACACATCACACCCCAAACCATCAACTAGTCCTCACTAGCTAGCATACCCTACCCTTCATACCCCAAACCAACAATAAGGCCTCACTGGCTAGCATACCCTGCACATCATACCCCAAACCATCAACAAATCCTCACTGGCTAGCATACCCTACACATCACACCCCAAACCATCAACAATGCCTCACTAGCTAGCATACCCTACCCTTCATACCCCAAACCATCAATAAGGCCTCACTGGCTAGCATACCCTGCACATCATACCCCAAACCATCAATAAGGCCTCACTGGCTAGTGTATCCTGCACATCATACCCCAAACCAACAACAAGTCCTCACTGGCTAGCATACCCTGCACATCATACCCCAAACCATCAACTAGTCCTCACTGGCTAGCATACCCTACACATCATACCCCAAACAAACAACAAGTCCTCACTGGCTAGTATATCCTGCACATCATACCCCAAACCAACAACAAGTCCTCACTGGCTAGTATATCCTGCACATCATACCCCAAACCAACAACAAGTCCTCACTGGCTAGTATATCCTGCACATCATACCCCAAACCAACAATAAGGCCTCACTGGCTAGCATACCCTGCACATCATACCCCAAACCATCAACAAGGCCTCACTGGCTAGCATACCCTGCACATCATACCCCAAACCATCAACAATGCCTCACTAGCTAGCATACCCTACCCTTCATACCCCAAACCATCAATAAGGCCTCACTGGCTAGCATACCCTGCACATCATACCCCAAACCATCAATAAGGCCTCACTGGCTAGTGTATCCTGCACATCATACCCCAAACCATCAACAAGTCCTCACTGGCTAGCATACCCTGCACATCATACCCCAAACCATCAACTAGTCCTCACTGGCTAGCATACCCTACACATCATACCCCAAACCAACAACAAGTCCTCACTGGCTAGTATATCCTGCACATCTAACCCCAAACCAACAACAAGTCCTCACTGGCTAGTATATCCTGCACATCATACCCCAAACCAACAATAAGGCCTCACTGGCTAGCATACCCTGCACATCATATCCCAAACCATCAACAAGGCCTCACTGGCTAGCATACCCTGCACATCATACCCCAAACCATCAACAAGTCCTCACTGGCTAGCATACCCTACACATCACACCCCAAACCATCAACAATGCCTCACTAGCTAGCATACCCTACCCTTCATACCCCAAACCATCAATAAGGCCTCACTGGCTAGCATACCCTGCACATCATACCCCAAACCATCAATAAGGCCTCACTGGCTAGTGTATCCTGCACATCATACCCCAAACCAACAACAAGTCCTCACTGGCTAGCATACCCTGCACATCATACCCCAAACCATCAACTAGTCCTCACTGGCTAGCATACCCTACACATCATACCCCAAACCAACAACAAGTCCTCACTGGCTAGTATACCCTGCACATCATACCCCAAACCAACAACAAGTCCTCACTGGCTAGTATATCCTGCACATCATACCCCAAACCAACAATAAGGCCTCACTGACTAGCATACCCTGCACATCATACCCCAAACCATCAACAAGGCCTCACTGGCTAGCATACCCTGCACATCATACCCCAAACCATCAACAATGCCTCACTAGCTAGCATACCCTACCCTTCATACCCCAAACCATCAATAAGGCCTCACTGGCTAGTGTATCCTGCACATCATACCCCAAACCAACAACAAGTCCTCACTGGCTAGCATACCCTGCACATCATACCCCAAACCATCAACTAGTCCTCACTGGCTAGCATACCCTACACATCATACCCCAAACCAACAACAAGTCCTCACTGGCTAGTATATCCTGCACATCTAACCCCAAACCAACAACAAGTCCTCACTGGCTAGCATACCCTGCACATCATACCCCAAACCATCAACAAGGCCTCACTGGCTAGCATACCCTACACATCATACCCCAAACCAACAACAAGTCCTCACTGGCTAGTATATCCTGCACATCTAACCCCAAACCAACAACAAGTCCTCACTGGCTAGTATATCCTGCACATCATACCCCAAACCAACAATAAGGCCTCACTGGCTAGCATACCCTGCACATTATATCCCAAACCATCAACAAGGCCTCACTGGCTAGCATACCCTGCACATCATACCCCAAACCATCAACAAGTCCTCACTGGCTAGCATACCCTACACATCACACCCCAAACCATCAACAATGCCTCACTAGCTAGCATACCCTACCCTTCATACCCCAAACCATCAATAAGGCATCACTGGCTAGCATACCCTGCACATCATACCCCAAACCATCAATAAGGCCTCACTGGCCAGTGTATCCTGCACATCATACCCCAAACCAACAACAAGTCCTCACTGGCTAGCATACCCTGCACATCATACCCCAAACCATCAACTAGTCCTCACTGGCTAGCATACCCTACACATCATACCCCAAACCAACAACAAGTCCTCACTGGCTAGCATATCCTGCACATCATACCCCAAACCAACAACAAGTCCTCACTGGCTAGTATATCCTGCACATCATACCCCAAACCAACAATAAGGCCTCACTGGCTAGCATACCCTGCACATCATACCCCAAACCATCAACAAGGCCTCACTGGCTAGCATACCCTGCACATCATACCCCAAACCATCAACAATGCCTCACTAGCTAGCATACCCTACCCTTCATACCCCAAACCATCAATAAGGCCTCACTGGCTAGCATACCCTGCACATCATACCCCAAACCATCAATAAGGCCTCACTGGCTAGTGTATCCTGCACATCATACCCCAAACCAACAACAAGTCCTCACTGGCTAGCATACCCTGCACATCATACCCCAAACCATCAACTATTCCTAACTGGCTAGCATACCCTACACATCATACCCCAAACCAACAACAAGTCCTCACTGGCTAGTATATCCTGCACATCTAACCCCAAACCAACAACAAGTCCTCACTGGCTAGTATATCCTGCACATAATACCCCAAACCAACAATAAGGCCTCACTGGCTAGCATACCCTGCACATCATACCCCAAACCATCAACAATGCCTCACTGGCTAGCATACCCTGCACATCATACCCCAAACCATCAACAAGTCCTCACTGGCTAGCATACCCTACACATCATACCCCAAACCATCAACAATGCCTCACTAGCTAGCATACCCTACCCTTCATACCCCAAACCATCAATAAGGCCTCACTGGCTAGCATACCCTGCACATCATACCCCAAACCATCAATAAGGCCTCACTGGCTAGTGTATCCTGCACATCATACCCCAAACCAACAACAAGTCCTCACTGGCTAGCATACCCTGCACATCATACCCCAAACCATCAACTAGTCCTCACTGGCTAGCATACCCTACACATCATACCCCAAACCAACAACAAGTCCTCACTGGCTAGTATATCCTGCACATCATACCCCAAACCAACAACAAGTCCTCACTGGCTAGTATATCCTGCACATCATACCCCAAACTAACAATAAGGCCTCACTGGCTAGCATACCCTGCACATCATACCCCAAACCATCAACAAGGCCTCACTGGCTAGCATACCCTGCACATCATACCCCAAACCATCAACAATGCCTCACTAGCTAGCATACCCTACCCTTCATACCCCAAACCATCAATAAGGCCTCACTGGCTAGCATACCCTGCACATCATACCCCAAACCATCAATAAGGCCTCACTGGCTAGTGTATCCTGCACATCATACCCCAAACCAACAACAAGTCCTCACTGGCTAGCATACCCTGCACATCATACCCCAAACCATCAATTAGTCCTCACTGGCTAGCATACCCTACACATCATACCCCAAACCAACAACAAGTCCTCACTGGCTAGTATATCCTGCACATCTAACCCCAAACCAACAACAAGTCCTCACTGGCTAGTATATCCTGCACATCATACCCCAAACCAACAATAAGGCCTCACTGGCTAGCATACCCTGCACATCATACCCCAAACCATCAACAATGCCTCACTAGCTAGCATACCCTACCCTTCATACCCCAAACCATCAATAAGGCCTCACTGGCTAGCATACCCTGCACATCATACCCCAAACCATCAATAAGGCCTCACTGGCTAGTGTATCCTGCACATCATACCCCAAACCAACAACAAGTCCTCACTGGCTAGCATACCCTGCACATCATACCCCAAACCATCAATTAGTCCTCACTGGCTAGCATACCCTACACATCATACCCCAAACCAACAACAAGTCCTCACTGGCTAGTATATCCTGCACATCTAACCCCAAACCAACAACAAGTCCTCACTGGCTAGTATATCCTGCACATCATACCCCAAACCAACAATAAGGCCTCACTGGCTAGCATACCCTGCACATCATACCCCAAACCATCAACAAGGCCTCACTGGCTAGCATACCCTGCACATCATACCCCAAACCATCAACAAGTCCTCACTGGCTAGCATACCCTACACATCACACCCCAAACCATCAACAATGCCTCACTAGCTAGCATACCCTACCCTTCATACCCCAAACCATCAATAAGGCCTCACTGGCTAGCATACCCTGCACATCATACCCCAAACCATCAACTAGTCCTCACTGGCTAGCATACCCTACACATCATACCCCAAACCAACAACAAGTCCTCACTGGCTAGTATATCCTGCACATCATACCCCAAACCAACAACAAGTCCTCACTGGCTAGTATATCCTGCACATCATACCCCAAACCAACAATAAGGCCTCACTGGCTAGCATACCCTGCACATCATACCCCAAACCATCAACAAGGCCTCACTGGCTAGCATACCCTGCACATCATACCCCAAACCATCAACAATGCCTCACTGGCTAGCATACCCTGCACATCATACCACAAACCATGAAGAAGGCCTCACTGGCTAGCATACCCTGCTCATCATACCCCAAACCATCAATAAGGCCTCATTGGCTGGCATACCCTGCACATCATACCCCAAACCATCAATAAGGCCTCATTGGCAAGCATACCCTGCACATCATACCCTAAACCAACAACAAGTCCTCACTGGCTAGCATACCCTGCACATCATACCACAAACCATCAACAAACAGCAGGCATCATAGCCAGACTGACATGTGTGATGAACACCTGGTCACTTGACAAATAATTTAAAATACCTCAATATGATCATAGTTCTTGTGGTCTTCAAGCTGATTTACAATGTATATGTTTGTTATACCGGTAGTTATATTGCGCCAACAAAATTATGGCCCAATTGGTGACGCCTAGCCATTATTGGTGAAGAAAGACCCCTGACATATGCTTGGGTAGACTCATTGGCGCACCACTAGTCAGCCGGAAAACTTACAACTTACATGCCAAAAATATCTGTATAAAGCAAGAGCACCAATGCCTCTGGTGAGCAATAAATTCATGTCCATAATGTTATCAACCACAAAAACAACCATAAAAGAGCATATAAATACACCAGAGCGCAAAGCAAAGACTACCATGCATCTCATTTTAGCATTTACCACAGGTATGGATTACACATTTACTTAAAGCAAAGACTACCCTATTTTGCCTGAAATGTATATGGAAGAGAGATCAGATTAGAAAACTTATGACACCCATAAAAATACTTAAAAAGCTTGGAGTAGCCTACCTTGGCCTGTACAGCATATGATGCAAGCAGCACAGAGGCCTCGGGTGGGCAGTAGATGTCCATGTTAAGGATGGATTGTTTCACCTGCAGGAAGAATAGGTGCTGTGTGATCTCCTGGATCAACTCCTCGGATACGTCCTCTGGATAAAACTTGGCCAGGAACAGGAATGTCAATGGGTACTCCTTTGGAACATCTTGATCTAGTACCTACACAGTAATGTAAGTATTTTAAGAAGCACATACATTTGTTTCTCAAGGATACACAATAAAGAGAGAGCTTGTATTTCAATTGGAATCCTCATATTCCACTTCTTGGTAGAACCTAAATTCAGGTAGGAACTACCAGGAGCAATATTTCCTTTCCTAAGACTAAAATCTTATGTCAGTCGGGACCTTTAAACATGCCTGCATCTATTAACTATTTGCCACAATGACAGGTTAAAGTACAGTAAAATGTGAATATATCATGCACAAGAACCAGCTTGTTTCCAGGTTTAAAGGTCCCCCATAACTGTGCAAGTGCTTTGGTTAAATAATTAAATATTCATTTAATGTTTGCTTATTCTCTCTTTTCATTAATATATGCCCCAGTTGTTTTTTAAAGACAACTGGGATGATACCTAGCCCGAATCCCCTCTGATAAATAGACTTGTTTTACTCCTTTCCAACTAAATTAACCTTTAAATTATGAAAAAAGGTTTTTAACAGGTATGTGTTTTATTTTTATGACACATAGTACAAATAGAAAATATTTGAATTATATAAGATGAATATGTATCAGTCATCTAGCACAATGATTATATGGAAATGTCCATAAACAAATTGCACTAAAAGACTTATTTTTCTCCTATTTCATCTGAATAATTCATTTTTTTTCTCTATCCAAACATCCCCCTCTACCTTTTCCAATTAAAAACACACAGCAAGCAATTACACAAGTAGAAGTCAATTGGAAGTGCATGCAACTACATTCACAAGTTTACCTTTCTGTCAAATTTTAGCCAGGCTATGTAACCCTTGGAATCCATGTACTGCAATCCAAAGTACCATGTCTCACGGAGACCAATTGTCTTGCAGACCAGTTCAAACAAGTCCTTCCCACTAGCCTTTTGCTGAGATGAAATACAACAGAACAAGCATGTAGTAAAGTATATATATAGATAGCAATTACTATGGTCAAGTGTCCATCCACTAGGCTAATGATTTATACTGATGAAGACTGATGTGTTTCTTAGCAAAGTAAAAGTGACTACATATATATAAGTTCAGAAGAAAACAAGAGGGCCATGATGGCCCTTAATCGCTCACCTGATGACAAAGGCTTTTCGTAGGCTCAAAACTGGCATCAATTAATTAAAGAGTTATTTACTTTAGAAATCTTTGGTGAATATTAGACCATTAGTGTGGCCACTGGGTTTATAACATTTTCTAGAATTTTTCCAAGTAAACTACTGAATCCACATGACTCACTTCAAAACATATGTAAGATTTCATACTGGCAAACATGCTGGTCAAGTTTGGTGAAGACTCAGCCATCAATGTAGCCTCTTGTTTTCACAAGGTTTTTCTAAAATGTAACCTAGTGACCTACATTTTGACCCCACATGACTCAATAACAAACTCATCCAGGATTTCATGTAGACAAACATTCTGACTACCGGTAAGTTTGATTAAGAATGGCCTATAAATGGGGCCTCTAGTGTGTTTACAAGCTTTTTCAAAGATTTGACCAAGTGACTTATTTTTTGACCCAACGTGACCCAGTTACGAACTCATCCAAGATTTCATGTAGACAAACATTCTGACCAAGTTTGATGAAGATTGGCCAATAAATGGGGCCACTAGTGTGTTCACAAGCTTTTTATAAGATTTGACCTAGTGACCTACTTTCTGACCCCATGTGACCCAATAATGAACTTATCCAAGATTTCATGCAGACAAACATTCTGACCAAGTTTGATGAAGATTGGATAAAAATTGTGGCCTCTAGTGTGTTTACAAGCTAAAATGTTGACGACGAACGACGGACGAAGCGGTATCACAAAAGCTTCCCTTGAGTACAATGTGCTCAGGTGAGCTAAAAAGGGAGTAATTCAACCACATTTTTACTTCAGCTTTGCTGACAGCTGTAGAATGGAAGTTTTCACCCCAACTCGAACTTTCTATGAATAAGAAAGTATGTTCTCAGTAAGCAATTCTATCCAATGTCCAGGGGCATAACCGTAATATAATTAAGGGTTTTAAAATGGGTGCAAGTCAATTCAGCCACAAACAAATCCGGCCACAAAATAAGTAAATCTGGACACAAAAAAGTCAATCTGGCCACACTGCCCTCGGAAAGCGGTCAAACCGGCCACATTTTTATATATATCCTTATGCTAAACAAATATTTATGCTTTGATATTGTGTTTTATTTAATTCTTTTCGTATATTTTTATCATCATTAAATATGTTAATAAGTATATATACTTGTATAACATCATTTTAATTTCATGTGGTATTTTATGCTGTTTTTGTTTGTCAAATAACTGATTAATTGTATCATAATAAAAAGACTGAATACCATTTTTGTAATGTTTTTATTTCATTTCCATTGTAAACTGTCGGCATATTTTTTGTGTGTTTTAAGTTTGAAATGACCTTTAAAGATATGTATATGACTGCACATGCATAATTACTTAATTACTACTAGCGTGTTTCTATGTTGTTTGGTGCACTAATTATAATTTTAATGCCCCTAATCAAACCACTGCCTACTTATTCTTGGTAATTGCTAAACTTGCATCAGTAATTAAAATTGCTAATGTGTTAATCAGATGAAGATGTAGCAGTTTGTTTAACCAAACAAAAGTACAAAGAACAACGAATTAAAAAGTTAAGCAGTTTGTATTTAAAATGGAAATATAAGTATTAACGGATGAAAAATGGTACAACAAATCACCATGAGGGAGGCGTGCGTACACTTTTTACAGCCAGTTGTGGAGACTGATGAAGCTGTATCCTGTGATTGTTGTGAGGGATGGCAACACAGGGCGTGTGACACAGGTAAATACTTTAAAACCGGATATAAAGCAATTATCAATATTAATAGATAGACGAAAGTATGCAATGCACTTCGATTACCGATATCGACAGTGAGTAGGTGTTCAAATTAATGGAGATTAAGTATAAAAAGTAAATGTGTGTGTGTTTAAAACTTATCCTATATATAAATTTTATTAATATTTTAAGAGAGAGAGAGACAGAGAGAGACAGAGAGAGACAGAGAGAGAGAGAGAGAGAGAGAGAGAGAATGAGAATTATATACCATAGTATTACTTAATAAGTCTTATTGTATGCAATTTGGTTATTATTTTACAGAGATAACCCAAATTTTTAAACTTTTTAAAAAGATTTTAACTATCCATGAAAATGTATAATCACAAAAAGGATTTTACTAATATGAACTTCAATTTCAAAATGGAGAGTAACTGCCTGCTGAGGAAGATATTTGTCGTCCACCAGGATGGACGCTGAACAGTCGGTAGTCCTGGACATACCCTACAATGAGCCTGTACAAGTGAATGAAAGGTAATTGGTTATTTCTGTGTGGAATTGCTAAAGTTATGCATGTAAATGCATTAAAATGTTTAAATGAGTGGTTATATTATATTTTGGTATTTGCAGGTCTATTGTGGAAGATTCTGTTACTGATGTACCAATAGAGGACAGACCGCTTACCTTTGAGATAATTGCGAAGGGGTCACAGCAGGGTCGGGATATACTGGTTGATTCACACTCGTTTGTTATCAAGGTAAATTAAATTTTAAGTAAAAATATAAATAAAAGTCCTATGACATAGTACTATATTCAGCATTCCACAGTGTTTAGAAAAAAAATGTTGTATTATTTCTATTAGAAAAAACTAAACAAACTTTTTTTCTTTATTCAAATTATTTATGTATTTACTTTCTTTAGCAAAGACGACCACACTCCACGACATGGAAGTGTTCTGTGATAACAATGATAAAAATTAAAAGCTTGACCGATTTTCCAGGGCATTGTAGCTGGATTGACTTTTTTATGGCCTGATGACTTGTGGCAGGATTGACTGTAACCCTTTAAAATTACTCTGGTCTTGGGTTCATAAAATGGACTGGTTACATGGTGTTTGGCAAGTATTTATTACTTGAAAAGCATTTCTGCTTTAAGTTTTTAAATTCTGTTGTGTTACTTTTCATTCAGACATAAATACAAGCTACTTGTTCAAGTCCACAATAGTTTATTCTTACTTCAACTGTGGAAAACTCAAGTTCTGCATCCATGGTTTGTACTCGAACAGCGAAACTTTTCCCAGATCCTTTGGCAGCGGCCTTGCTTGCCTTCTTCATGTTAACAAGAGGCATTTCAGTGTCTATTTAACGACAGTTTTTAATATGTCACTGAATAATTGTTGTAGTAAATAAAAAGATTTTTTCAATACATTGTTTTCCTTTTTTATCTGTCTTGGGTCACTGTTATTTTGACACGCCTGTGAAGAAAAAACGCGCTCAAGGGAGATATCTAACAAAATGATCAAAGATTATAGTAATAATTGTACCCTTAATTGTACACGTGCAAGAGATTTATTGTGCATGCTTTCATTTTTAGACTTCAAAAGACACGTTTACATTTTAAATTTATGAGCTTCCTGTCTCATGCAGATTTTATTCTTATTTTAACGTAGATTTAAGTAATTTTCGCGAGTAACGAATGTGGCGTCAGCTGTCATCTTTATGCAGCGCATTTTTATATCAACACTGTTGAAGACAGATCGGCTGAGAATCAACAATAATTAAAATGCTTTATGTTGGATGTGTTGTACTTGTGTTAACATGTATTTATATTTATTACTTGCTGCGTCCAAGCGGTGACTTCAAGGAGGGGTGCACCATTGACTCATTTATTGATAAAGGTACTGTACATGCCTTCCCATCAATTGTCATGAGTTTTTATTGATACTTTCGTATCAATTGTCATTAGTTTGAAATAGCGAAGATGTATGGACAAAATGAATATCACTCTTAAAACACATAATTATATATCAAACATACTCATCACAGTTAGTAGTCTATGGGTTATGTACCTTGAGCAAAACTGCTTACTGCACATTGCTCCAGGTACTGAGTACTGGTATTACCCAGGAAGTGGACAGAAGAGAGGAATTAATAAAAGTTGTAAGAACTTGTTTTCCAATCAACAATAGGTGCTCTGATAGTTCAATGGATATAGATAGAGGCTTGACTTAAATAAGGGCTGTCTGATATATAATATAAAAGCATATCCATGGTCTGATGGTATGATAACCATGCCACTTTATGAATATTAATACACGTTCTAACAACAACACATAAGGTCTGATAATCCCATTAACTGTGATTCTTAACATCTATTTATCATACATATTTTTAATGATTTCGCATTAAATTAGCTTTAAAATATAAATTGGTGGGGTCTGATAATATGAATGCATAAGATCCAGTGGTCTGATGACCACCCCTTCTTATGAGTATAATACTATTTATACGCCATCTTTCACAAATACATGAGGTCTGATCATTCCACCAAAAGTTTTTAAAACAGTCCTTTGCATTTACTGAGCTTGCTTTATATTGGCTTCACTTAAGTTTTATTAGTCTTTTAGTGTCTATGAATACAATTAATTCCATTTAATTTAAAAACAACATAAAACAAACCACAAAACATAAGTATAAGGTTCAATGTTTAATAACATCAACACATGCAGTCTTGTAAGCCCATCAACAAGTAAGGTTCAATGTTTAATACATCAACACATGCAGTCTTGTAAGCCCATCAACAAGTAAGGTTCAATGTTTAATAACATCAACACATTCAGTCTGATTGCCCAAGTAAGGTTCCGGGGCGAAGGATTTAATGTGAGAAGGTCTTCCAGCTGACTTGCGGTGGTGCTCGGGTGGTTCTACCCAGACATGTGTCTGAGGTCTTCCTCCACCAAAAAAAGCTGGACATTGCTATAATGATCATAAATGGTCGCTGCAATGTATTTCAAAAACAAAACAAAACAAACCAAGTAAAGTTCCATGTTTAATAACATCAACACATTCAGTTTGATTTCCCATCAACATGTAAGGTTGGATTTTAATAGCATCAACACATTCAGTCTGATAAGCCTATCAACGCATAAGGTTCAATGTGTAATAACATCACAACATGCAGTCTGGTAGGATCATCAATACATAAGGTTTGATGCTTAATTACACCAACACATGAAGTTTGATAAGTCCATCAACACATAGTAAATGTTGGTAGCTGAGACACTTTCATGGTTTACATAATATCATAGAATCATGGTGTGTTCCATTGTGGATATACTCTAGCTTGTGTATTGCAAACACTAAAAATGATGATAGTAAATATTATTTTATGGTTATGGATAAGTGAGGCATGTATTTTTGTTAATAATTTCAGACACAGATGATGAGTTTGTTGCAGTTTTTACAAAAAATAAATACACCACCAACTATTTGACTGAGGGACGCCAGGTTCTAATTATTTATGGAACAGAGTATGGCTGTGCAGAGGAAGTGGCAAAACTCTTGTATGACAGGTATTGATTTCAATTTCCAACCAACATGAGCCTTGTTTTGTTTTTGAAGTACAATATATTAACTTAAATATGATCATTATAATGCTATCCAGCTATTATTGGTGGAGAAAGGAAGGGCTGTTGGCAATCCACAGGTCAACTTGAAAACCTTCTCACATGAAACATTGTGCCCTGACCGAGACTTGAGCCTGTCTGTTGGTCCGTGGATTTTACATTTCTCATTCCATCACCTAACAGATTTTATTTATATTTGGAGTTTGGTAAGTTTAATTTTGGTTTCTATCCAATGATTAGAGTTATATTCTCTCTTATGTTTATTTTTCATTCCAGATCAATTTCTTTTGAAAGAAATACCATATTTAATTAATGTTTGCTTTTATAATTATACAAAATGTATTATAATAAAATAAAGAGCAAGTTTGATTTGGGTGACTATCCATTATATATTAGTGGAGTTGTGGACTTTTTTTGTAAAATTTAAACCACAAGTGGGCATCCATGTTGTATGGACAATTTTATGAAACATCTTGTTTTATATCAATTGAATAATTCACATAGAAACATATGCCTTCCTTCTTCATTCCTTCTCAAATTTTCCAGAATACTTGAGATGAATATCTCTGATGGTGATCTACCTCTTCAGCCAAGGCTGCTCAATGCCAAGCACTTCAACATTGTTGACTTCGCTAGAGAACAACTCTGTTTTATCATCATTTCTACAAGTGGGGATGGTATGTGTTATTATTAGTTTCCATGGTAACATAAAAATTCACTACTCAGGAAAACTTAACAGTTCAATGAACTCTAACACAGTGAAGGTATTCATTTGAAAAAAAAAATCGACAGAGTGGTACTTCATACTAAATCAAAACACAGTTTTAGGTATATATATATTATAGAAAAGACTCTTTATATCCACTTAAACAGATTTCCAAGAATCCAGAACGAACATATTTTCTGTTGATATTGGTCTTGGTACTACTTGTTTTTATAACATTACCTGTCACACAATGAAAACAAATATACACGGGAGCTCATGTTGGACAAAATTTGCAAGATATTGTTTCATACCAGAAATCACACACTGTGAGTAAAAAGTGGCACTTTTTGGTTTCCCTCAATCCCGGTGGTATGTCAAGCATTGCTACTTTAATAATGCAAAAATCAAGCAGAACAGTCAGCATGTTAAAAAACAAAGCTTTTTTAATGTAAATAATTAGACCTCTTTTTGATCATTTTCATTCAACAGATGGGCATTTCTTGCCAAAAATGTTGTTTGTAGCATTCTATGTGTGCTAGTACCGGTATTTGGGTATAACTGAAATGAGGGGGGAAAATGTCAGACAAATCCAACTGGACACATACAGTCAACTGTTATTTGTCTCTAAAAAGTAATTGCTTTTAAATTAAATTGAATGTACTTAAGAAATTTCACAGTCAGACATAAAATAAAATGAAAAGTCAGAAGGCTTCATGTGTGTGGTCACTGGTGTAATTTTATATACAGTTCAAAATGTAAACTGCAATATTGTGTTATGTACGCCACTCCACCCTCAATATACATAGCTTTCCATGCTGCTATGTATATAACCAGTTATTAACTGGGAGTTAACTCTTTGCCTCAGTAGTTATGGTATTGTCTTTTCACTATGGCAGCCCGAGTTGGAATCCACTTAGTGCCAAGAATGTTTATAAGATATGCTTTGTTATGGTTGCCAGTAGTAAGAAAGATTTCTATGATTAACTTCATATTTTTCAAGGTGTACCGCCTTCTGATGCAAGAATGTTTTATGAGCACATGCTCTCCATTAGTGAGGTAGATTTGTCTCACCTGAAATTTTCTCTGCTGGCCCTTGGGGACTCTAACTACCCACTATTCTGTAAAACAGGCCGGACACTGTATGACAGGTATAAAATTTGATTTTTTTCTTTAATTTTGTTTTATAAACTCAGACGGCATACCTATGGTGGCACATTCTCACCACCACTTATTTATCAGTTTTCATGAAAAAAAAATTGTGACCTTCACATTAGTTATTTGGTAATGCAAAAGTACACACTGTTTTCATGATACCTGCTTATAGTATCTTAACATAATATTGGGCTTGTTAGTGCTTTTTATTGCCACCACATACCTGTAATTTACCTCCACAATATATCAAAATATATTCATGTGACCAGATAGTATCAAGAAAATGTTCTGTTTTCATGAAAATTGAAAAGCTTTCGTGATACCAGTTATTTAAAATAAGCATGACCGTATTTATTCAGCCATAAGTCTACTGGGCTCATAAGTCGAGGTGGATTTTATGGGTCTAAATGGTCAGATTTTACTTCCACCCGGCCATAAGTCGAGGTGGTATAGTACCTGGAAACCATATAAAGGTTTTTATACTAAAAGGCCTTGAGAGCAATATATTATTAGAGTTTCGTTGACATGTCTAAAATTAGGAAATAGATTTTGGTTTATGGCATATATCACAGTAATTCATGTTGTTATGTTCAGATGTGCAGTTACCTTACCATTGATAAATTGAGTAATTAAAAGAGCATATAAACAAAACTAGTTAATTCATTTTGTTTAATTAAGTAAACAAAAGAAGGTATTTCATACCACTAGACTAGTGACCCTGGGATGCCAGAGCATTGTTGATCGCCATGATGTGGATGCCGAGGACTGGTCAGTGATAAACACCTGGCTGGATGGGGTGATAACATACCTGGACACAGTGGACATCCAGCCAGCTTTAGACTACCTCCAACTGTCGGACATCACAGACGACAGGTATTCCCGAAGCAGACCATTCCTGGCTACACTCAAGGTGAGTTTGGAGTCCATCTGACCTTGATTAAGATGTGGCTAAGGTCATTTTTTTCCAGATAAAAGAACTGTACACACTCTCAAGTTACAATAAAAATTTAATTTACATTCAGTAATATTCACATTCAGAAGGTCATACTTGTATGAGTCATACTTAATCAAACTTTGTTAATACATGTACTCAAATTATTAAGGTGTGCATATAACTATCTTCTTCAATGAAGCTTTAACTGAAGCTACAAAGTCCAATTACTTTCATTATTAAAAAAAGGACATTTTTAATCTAATTTAAAATCTTACAGTTCAGACAATTTATAAATATAAATACAGGTACATGTACAAAGTGTGCATGTATCTGTAATAAAAAAAACATTGATCGTCCTATCTATACACAATTTGGTAATAAGAAAAGATTGTTTACCCGATAACAATAATTTCTCTCTAAAACACAGAAGAAGCATCTACTAACAGTGTGTATGACCCCTGAGGACAAGGAGACCATACACTGTGAGTTCACCATTGAGGGCAGCAACCTCACCTGGAGCTCAGGTTAATATATACAACTCATGATTTAATAAAAGTTTAACATCCCAAGGTAAATATATACGCCACATGATGATTCATTTTATAAAAGTTTAACATTCATATACTTATTTATAGATTTATAATTAATGAACATTTAGAGTGATTTTTTATTCAAATTAATGAACATATGAGTGATTTTTTTTTTCACTTTGTATTTTCTGACATTGTGGGTATTTTTCTAAATCATCTTTACGTAAACTTATGTATGAATTTGTGCATAAATAATGCCTGCATTCCCACACACAATGGAAAATATATTGTTACATGTATTTGATAGAGGCAAACTGTTGGATACCACCTATAATAAAAGTTAAACATTTACAATTTAACAATTACAAAAGATTGTTTAAAAATTGGTTAAAGTTAAGTTGCAATTTTGCGGTTTTAAGTTAGGGCATCTGGTGTGGATTGTTCTTCTTATTGAGCATATTTTAATTTATACCCTTAATAACCTTCACAGACATATTGTTTTACCATCTCCATAACAGTTTCAATGGTTATGTGGTTTAACAATGATACTTGAAAAATTATATGGCATTAAATGAAAGGAGCTGTAAAAATGCTAGCCAGTGAAAAGGGAAGTAAAAGACAAAAATGTAATAGAAGCCAAATAAAAAAAATGCTTTGTTTTCATAGTATTTGAACCCAGAACATCCTATGTGACAGTCAATGCTCAACTAACTCTCCATTGGTTCTTGGTACAACCATGATTTATTATACAGTTATTTCCTGGGTGTTTGGTGAACAGTCAAAACTGTTGTCCCAAGATATCTGTATGACTTATGTGGAACAATGTTGACAGAGGCTGAAGCATGGACTTCTTACTGTAGAGCTCAGTCATTCTTTTTTACTGACATATAGAACTTTAACAGCAGATAGTTTAATTCCTTATTACTGCAGTCTTCATTCAGGAAATCCAAGCTTTTTTCAGCCATAGAACCTTTGATCATGATTATATTGCTTTGTGACTCTCTGTTTTCTAGTAGATTGTTCATTTCTTCCTTGGATATATCCTGGAAACTGCTCGATATGTTTTGTTTTTTAAATGTCAAAACGCAGACAAGATACTGAATTGTTTAAAACCGTGTCTTTAAGACAATTGATTTTCTACAATTCACTACCGCATGTTGAACTGAGTTTGGTAGTTATCACACTTACTGGATAATGGCATACAGAGCTAACGGGAATATCTGATGTCAAGGGGTGCAAAGAGTTAACGGGAATACCTGATGTCAGCGGGTGCAAAGAGTTAATGGAAATACCTGATGTCAGGGGGTGCAAAGAGTTAACAGGAATACCTGTTGTCAGGGGGTGCAAAGAGTTAACGGGAATACCTGTTGTCAGGGGGTGCAAAGAGTTAACGGGAATACCTGTTGTCAGGGGGTGCAACAGTTATAATAAATGAACTGTTAACAAATCGGTGCATCATTGTGCATGCCCAGGAATTAAGCCATTTAATTAAAAGTTGAACATAACTAATTTGTATTTATATAATGCATAAGTTAATGATAAGTGTTTATTGCAAATGGTACAATATTTATAAACAACTTAAAATATAACCTATTTTGTGATTTTGAACATTTTCAGCGCTATGGCTTTGGTTAGTCTTCAATTTATGCCATGGTATATTGTTTTGTGCTGATTTCATTATTTTGCAGGTGTTAGTGTGGCTTCAAGTTCTGAAATACTGGTGGCTGTTTCAGCAGAGATAAATGTGATTAGCTCAGTTGGTAAAACATTAGCCTTGGTATCATTAGGCTCTGGGTTTGAGAACTGGCTGAACTTTTCTCACAATCGTACATTTGCATCCAATGAACATGTCCCAAATTTATTATGTTACAAGTGCTTGAGCAGTGCTTGTGATTTGCTCATAGAGATGGTTGTTAATGGACAATATTTATGAACTAATGTCAAATTGCGAAGGGTGTTGGTAGCTGGGTTATAGGAAGAGAATGTGTTGTCAGCCCAGTTGGCTCAGTCAACAGAGCATTTGCCCTATAAGCAAATAGACCCAGGTTTGAGTCCATGACTGACTGTATCTTTTTTTGCCTTATGTTTCTTGATGGTGATGAACAATGATAATGATATTTCAGGAGATGCACTAGGGATCTACCCCCAGAACAACCCGCCTGAAGTTGATCGTTTACTGAAGGCTTTGAATTGCTCTGGATCTACATCTATTGAAAAGCCTTCATGGGCCTATCAGGCAGACACAGACTTAGATACAGGTAGTCATATATGTGTCTCATTTACTACTTCAAATGGTACCTTTTTTTCCTTAAACTCTTTGATACTTCAAAAAAACTTTTGCGGCCACTTCACTAAAAGACAGGAATTATAAAATAATACAACCATAATGTAAATCTATGCAGCAGATACATTAAAAGCAGGCACATTGATTCATAAGCTTTTCGTTCAGATTTTCTTTTCTTTTCTTTATTTTAAACTATAAAATAATTTTCTGTTGCAGGGTTCGACGATAACTTTTTTGAGAGCTGGACTAGTGGTCCAGTAACTTAGAAAACTTACTAGACCTGACCTAAACTGGACTAGACCAAAATGTAAAACGCATAATACACATACAAGACATACTTAAATCAAATTGTTATATGAGTTCAAGCATTGTCTTAATTTATGACTAGAAAATTAGTATGAAACTTTACATTCTAGTAATGCAATTAAGGTATGATTATACTTAATTTTCTAGTCTAATATAGGTATCATACATTGGTAATTATATGACTAGAAAGTTAAGTATGACCATACCTATATGACTAGACGTTTTCACACTACTGAACAGGCTAGGCTCACATGATTGTCAACCTGCTTTATTTCCCCAGTATAGGATGCAACAAAAGTAGCGAGCAGTGAGCTGTACTTAAGATCATAATTTCATTGGTAAGATATATGGGATTCGGAATGCCCCTTTATATTATTGATTCTGAAATCGATCGTACCGACAACAAATCTGCATGTCTTACAAAACATAAGATTGCTCTTTTTCTTCAAAATCTAGCCAACTAAACTCATCTGTTCATTTTGGACAAAACGATCTTATCCGCTTTGTTTTGTCATACAGTTTTATTGAAGAATCCTTGCTCTTTCGTTTCGTATTGTCGTCCGACTTTCTTTTTTCTTCTTTTTTTTGTCGGACGAAAAATCAAACTTAAGTTTATTGCTTGACATTTTTGTGTCGTCTGCGCATAGTGCGTTATGAACAAACCGTATTATAGTCTGTTGTCGTAATACTTGAGATCTCAACATTACAGATAGTATTCGTGTTTTTGTATCCCTCGCATTTTTATTTAAATAGTATAAATAATAATAGGACAGTTCCGTAAACATTAGAAAATAAGAAGATAGATGAAGAAATAAGCATTCGTATCCGCTTAACAATTAGTATTATGACATTGGATATTTGACAGGTGCATAGAGGACAAAGCTTGTTCTGAAAACACCAGCCAATTAGTGAACGCATGTCAAGGTTGTTACTTTGTATAAATACAAGAAACTGTATCGACAAGCGTCAATAGCGACCGAGTTTAACCATTATAAATATTTTTTTACTCAATTCATTCATATGTAGATTTTCGACGAAGTTTGTCCGATTTAGAACATGACCAGTCGGTCCAGCTAGCCTAGGACTTAGCTAGACCGAACCACCGATCTACTAGTGAATGTCGTTCGGTCGGTCCTTAATGTCGAACCCTGTGTTGAAGTCATAATATGTACTCTCTTGCATGGAATTTCATGTGATTTGGCAACAGTTTGTTTTTCAAGTTGTAAATGCAAATTTAATTTTGCTTACATAATAAGCCTTTTCATTAGGGCTGTCATGTCATATTGATATGATGTCTATCTTAAAAATATAAATTACTATATTTCAATATTTTGCCTTTTAAAATTATGAATTGTGCCATGAAACGTTCTTTATGCATTATACATTCACCTATTCTATTCTGTACTTAATGTTTATATGATTTTCTTGTTTTAAATTTATAACACGATAAAAGTAAATTTAACCTTAATTTTCTTAATTTATATTTCAGGTGCACATACCTTACACACCTGTCTAATGAAGTACTATGACTTAAAGACAGTCAAACCTGAACTGCTTCAACAGCTGAGCACCAGTGTCACTCTGGAGTCTGAGAAGAAGCAGCTGGCTGACTTACTCAATGATGGTGTAAGTACACTCTGTCATGCATACATCTTGAGAGAAACCTTGTTTGAACTTGAGTGGGCATCCGTGGCATAGTGGTAGAGTTGCCAATTTGTAACACCTCTAACTGCTTAGCCTCCCACCGCGTGGGTTTGAGTCCCGTTCGGAGTGAAGGACTTAATGTGGTAAGGTCTTCTAGCTGACCTGTGTTTTGCCGGTGGTTCTACTCAGACATTTGTCTGTAGTCTTCTTCCACCAAAACAGCTGGACACCGCTATAATGAATGTTATTTGTAGCTGGGATGTATTTCAAAACAAAACAAAACAGTTTAAACTGGAAGGTCACACTCCAAAAGACTTGAACCTGAGGAGAGATACCACACTAAGCTACAGCCACTAAAACCCTAAATTCATTCACACATTTATGCCCCTTTTTCTAATTATTTTTGTTAAGGTTTATTTGGTTGTTAAGATTTTTGTTAAGGTCAGTAACAGCTTATATTATCCAGCTGTTAAAATGTGGAGCGGGCTGTCTATGGGCCTCTCATTTTAGTTAAGATAGCAAACCAGTATGCTTCAGGAGCGATTTATCTCAGATTCAAGACCATGACATATCAAAGTCATAGCAAGATCTGATGGAGACAGCATGCTCCACTTTTCTCATGGCTGACAGTATAATGAAAACAAGTAGTCTAACAAGGGGTATAACTCTTTATTTTTAGGATTACCTGTCTTTTGAGATGGGTTCCACATTTAAATATTCAAGTTTAAAGTAAATATCTTTTGATGATTTTTGAGAAATGAACCGTCACGCATACTATCAGCTTATAAGGGTTGGTTGACTGGTTGTTGGGATTTTAAAGCTAGGTGTGGTATGGTATGTCTACAGCATTTCATTAGAGCTTAGTTACTAGTATCTAGGGACCCATTATTACCTATATACCGGTTTATTGTTATTTAACTTATTTTTGTCTGACCCAATACATATATCATCGATAAATATCATATGCCATACCAATATATTTACTCAATTGTCGTTTCAAAAGGAAACATGGATTTATTTCCTCATTGAGATTTTTCAAGCTGTAACACTATATAAATACATAAGTATTTTTATGATTAACTATTTGTCTGTACCAAGTACAAAGTCAGATCTATAATAAGTATTTATCAGCAAGTAGTTTTAGTAGCTACATCATAGTCATCCATGGCAATTTCCCAGTGATCTATATTAAGCTGCATAACAGTCTAATTCAGTGACAAATTTTAGTTGACAGTATGGGTGCAATAATACCGCCAGTGTAGAGCTAAACACCTGATTTGCATGAATAAAGTTAGTGTAAGACATCCGCTACAATGAAATATAATTTCAGAACATTCATAATATAATAACTGAAAAAAAAAACAGACCTGGTAGCGCAATCAGTAGAGCGTCAGCTCCAGGTATGGGAAGCCCCTTGTTTGTCCCCTACCGGTGTTCACACCGGAGGGGACTGTAGGTTTACCCTCCGTCCGTCATTCCGTCAGTTCGTCAGTCTGTCTGTCTGTCTGTCCGCTAAAAATCTGGATCCTTTGATAACTTAAAAACTATTAAAGCTAGGCGCATGAAACTTGGTATGTTAAAAGGTAGCAATGTGTACAATATGCACGTGCAAAGTTTGGGTCGGTACCTTCAAGGTCAAGGTCACAGCATGACCTTGAAGCAAAATCGTGTCCGGCCCATAACTTCGTTATTTGAAGTCGGATTTTAAAACTATTTCACAGAAATGATCACCATATTGAGATGACGTGTCGCGAGCAAGATTTGGGTCGCTACCTTGAAGGTCAAGGTCACAGCATTACCTTGCAGCAAAATCGTGTCCGCCCCATAACATTGTTATTTGAATTCAGATTTTACAACTATTTCACAGAAATGATCACCATATTGAGATGACGTGTCGCGAACAACATTTGGGTCGATACCTTGAAGGTCAAGGTCACAGCATGACCTTGCAGCAAAATCGTGTCCGGCCCATAACTTTGTTATTTGAGGTCGGATTTTACAACTATTTCACAGAAATGGTCACCATATTGAGATGACGTGTCACGCACAACATTTGGGTCGCTACCTTGAATCGTGAAGTTTTGGATAGGGCATTTAAGTGCACTTACCTTAAATGATAGTGCATTAAGGTGCTCATAACTTAAATAAAGGCCAAAAATAAATGTCATGATAAGTTAACATTTATTTAGGCCAGGTGAATTAAAAAAAATTATGTGAACGCCAACTACTGTTTGGGTGGGAGGAGACTATAGATTTGCCCTGTCTGTCTGTCCATTTGCCCAACAAAAAATCTGGATCCTGTAATAAATGTTTGAGCTACATTGATGGAAATTAATTATAAATGGCAATAAATAGGAGCATATGATAATTAAAGAACTTTTTGAGGGACTGGTAGGGGACTACTGTATTGCCCGCAATACTATCAAATGCTTGTTTGATCTTGGGCTGCGACATGCCAAAGTCATTAAAAATGTTAGTGGTATAGCTCCCTTGCTAATGCTGAAGCAAATATTAGGGTAGTTCCATGACTGGTTGGCCCAGTGTCAGGGTATTTTGACTGGGTGTGGTATCATGCCAGGTGTTCATGGCATGCTATACAAAGTGAAGGCATCACTATATCTGCTTTAAGTAAACACCATCTCCAGATATCTGAAATACTGTTGGTGGGACGATAAACCCAATAAACAACAAATAATAACTGCAAAATATACAACATTGATAGTTGTGCAGTACTGGATTTGGCAGTCAGTGTTGTAGACTTACTGCAGTACATCCGGGTTATTTATAAACACGGCCATAGGCCATAGGCAAGTTCATCAAAATAATAAAGCCAAATCACGTGTATAGAAGCATTTTGGACTGCAAAAAAACCCATTCATTAGTGTTTTCATTACTGGATAATGAGTTATTAACTACAGACTGCTTTTTAATATTCTATAATAATCTTAAATATCTTCAAAAATACATTTTATCAGGTTTTAAAATGAGAAATATAGTCACTAAAATATTGCGATATGTATCGCAATGTTTCCCAATATGTCGAGATATGAAATTTCTGGCAATACCCATTCCTAATAATATCTGTTTCAAGTAGGCACCTTTTTTTAATAATTGGAACAGTTTTAATAAACTTTAAACTGACAGTAACCAACAAACAAAAGTGGTCACACCTTTTCATTCTGTCTTTTTTTTTCTAGTTGAAAAAGACAAATGCAAGCCTATATCAATACATAAGTGGGAGAGAAATAGCAGACATTCTGTTGGATTTTTCCTCCCATCAGTTGTCATGGAAACAGATATTAAAGAATATGAGAGCACTACAGCCTAGATACTACTCCATTTCATCCTCACCAAAAGGGGTATGTCACTTTCTTGTAGCTTTTATGTTGAATGATTTTTTTATCCAGCCTTCGTGATTTGATTTCTGCACATCTGAACTTAATACTGTGCACATGTGTGCTATAAATCAACAGAAACCATAAATAAGCATATTGGTGTTAAGAATAAATCTATTTTTACTCCCTTTATGGATCTTCTTATGTTTAAATGTATAGCGCAGAAAGCGAATATCTCAATATCATCTTTACTTAATTACTACCGTTATGTTTTTCTATAAATATTACAATATCACTATTGTATATCTTAACCATTGATCAAAATCGAACCTAATTTTATTTTATAGGATTCAACCACAGTATGTGTTACTGCTGCAATAGTTAGGTATGAGACGCAAGGTCTACCTCGAACAGGTGTTACAACAACTTACCTCAGTGATCGCATCTCTGTTTGGCAAAAATGTCCTGTTTTTATGAGCCGAAACCCAGACTTCAGGCTGCCAAGCGATGCCTCTATACCAGTGATTCTGATTGGTCCCGGCACTGGGCTGGCACCCTTCATGGCTTTTATCCAGGAAAGAGGTATGTGTGCATATAATTTTGTATTTTTTAGTGAAAATGAAGACTTAAAGTAATATTTTTCTCAAAATGAGTATGGTTGTCTATTTACTTCGGTATTTAATACAAACAAAAACAAATTATATCATGTATGTAGTTTGACGACATCATAAATACAAGAGAAGGAAATCAAATTAGACAAAATAATATAAACTGACACATTTATACTTTTATGCTCAGCATGTTTGCCAGTATGAAATCTTACATATGTTTTGAAGTGAGTCAATTGGATTCATTAGGTTACTTGGTAAAATTCTAGAAAATGTTATCAACACAGTTGCCACACTAATAGTCCAATTTTCCACAAGATTTCTAAAGTAAATAACTCTTCATTACTTGATGCCAGATTTAAGCCTACTAAAAGCCTGTGTCATCAGGTGAGCGATTAAGGGCTATCATGGCCCTCTTGTTTCTGAATTTGTACAGTTAAGTAAACATGGTTTTGCATGACATATCACAGGATAATGCACAGACGCTTTGTAATTAATAACTCAGGACAATTGCCTTCAGAATAGGATTTCTTTGCATTTGATCTCAATACTGTGCTTTATTCTTTGATTATTCCTAAACCAAAGTCCATTTCCTATGTATTTGTGGTTGTGTAAGTATTCTCAAACATTACTTTATGTGGAAATAAAGAGAGGATAAATATATTATTAAATCCACTTTCTATGTATTTGAGGATGAGTAAGTGTTCTCAAACATAACATTATGTGGAAATAATGAGAGGATAAATATGTGATAAATCTTCTTATGCATGAGGTAAAACTTTTATTTATTTCAGCCCTAGAACCCACAAGAGGTCCTACATGGCTGTATTTTGGATGTAGACATAAAGATAAGGACTATCTATACAAATCCAAACTAGGTAGGTTGAAAATAATTTGTCTGTAAAATAATTTTTTACTTTTGTCGTCCAGTCAATTTACATTTTATTTTTTCATTATGTATGACTGGTTTATGATAATATAATAACTAATTAATGCTTATTCATAAACAGTTCATTTAAACATTATGTGAGAAAACCCAAATTGAAAAGTAGTTTGGTTGTAACATTCTGAACATAACATTACACTTTAGAAGCATTCTATGCTGTTAATACCAACAGTAATACAGGTATAAGAATCATCACCAGGAAAATCTTCTTACAGGAAGACTTTGCCAAACTTGGAGCCCACATGGTTCTATGTATTCGCAGTAGTGACTTAACAACTTTGTCACATCATTCTGTAACCTTTTTTCAATTTTCTATGATTTCAGAGAAGTGGTGCAAGGATGGTATCATCCAGTTGCGAACAGCATTTTCTCGGGACCAGTCAGACAAGGTGTATGTTCAGGATTTACTGAGGGAAGATAAGTTAGAAATATGGAGACTCATTGATCAAGTATGTATGTAGTTCATAATTGTCAGCTAGAGCTTAACAATATATTGTTGATGAATTAGGTTTAATCTTAATGTAGTTCTTATTATAAATTCCCCTGTTTAGCTTATCAGAAAGATATATTATTGCAAAACAGATCAATTGGAAACACCACTTACAGGAATGTTTTTATCCAACTTGTAACACGCACAGTTTTTAAGTTATGCTGGCAACTAATAACTCACCCTATGACCCATTGGCATCCACTTATTTCCCTGATTTAAGTCTTATAAACAATTAAATTCTGATGTGTGAATAATGGTACATTTTAATGTTGACTAAAATCGGGAGCCTTTAGTTGGCATTTTCCCTCTGTCAGGCTTGCTTTTCTAAGAAATAATAAAAATGGCTGGATGGATACGTCATATTAGGAATATAGTCACCTAGTGATAAGTAAATTTGCAGTGCAAGTAAATTTGCAGTGCAACAGAAACATTACTCTACCTGACATTTTCTTCTTCTGTGTCCAAAAGCTCTTCAGACGGCAGTTCATTGCCAGTGCCATATCAGTCTCTGCTTATGTCAGATGTTAAGCATATGGCCCATTATGTAAAGATTTGACCTTGATTTTGAATTAATAATTTTTTCTTGTTTATCTTCAGTGCCAGGCCAGCCTGTATGTGTGTGGGGATGCCAAGTACATGGCAAATGATGTGAACAAAGCCTTGATTCAGATAGTACAAAGTGTAGGTCATCAGAGTGAAAGTGAGGCTGTGACCTACATACAGCAATTGGAGTATCATGGGCGATACCAGAAGGATGTATGGGTTGTTTAAAATAGGGCTGGAAAATAGATTAAGATAACTATGGTGCACATTACGTTATTTTAGAACTTATTTTTAAATAAAAATTATTAAAATAAAGTTAAATCTTTTTATTATATACCTATGAATGTTTATATTTAAAATTAGTTTGTATTTTCTTGTTGAAAACATACATTTGTATTCCACTCTACATATTTGATAAAACCCCTTGTATTTTACTGGTTGCTTGTGTAAACTGAAAGTGCATAATATGACGGACTACTTTTTCTATAAATAGAACAAATCGGTTATTTCCAGTTATTTCCAGTTGTTTTCCTGTTAAACACTTGTTGTTACCTTTAAATATGACCAATAAATGTTTGTTGGTGGTATTATTCTTTAAACTTACGAAACAAAGTGTGTAAACAGATTTAACTCAATATATGCCAGATTTCTGAGAGATGTGTAATGGAAAGAAACTTACCTCAGTAAGGTAATCCGCGGTAAAAATAGTTCCAACTGAAAAATGTATTTATGGTCGAGAAAAAAGTGTTCAGTGTTTATTAAAGGTATAAAATAAAAGGAATACTACGTCAGCGTGCGATCCGCCAAACCGGATTGTTCTCGGTGGCTGTGCAAAACCCCGATTGTGCTCGAGGCTACCCTCTCGCGCAATCCGGGTATTACACAGCCAACTCAAACAATCCGGCTCAGTGGATCGCATGCTGACATAGTGTTCCATATTTATTCAGTCAACCTTTTGTTTCTCCTTGCAAATAGGTATATATAATTGGTATATAATTAAAATGGTAAATTGAAACTTTTTTTTTTGTTATCTGTACTTTTAATCGTAATATATTTCAAGAGGCAGTACTTGATAGGATTGAACAGCAGAATTACTTTCTTTGCGATATAATGTACTCTAATTATAGTTTTCTGTTGTTAACAGTTTTTAAATGTGACAAACAGGTACCATGAGTACAACATTTGTGTGCTAAAATAAAATTAATTTCATAATTTTGAGATGTAAATTAAATATTTAAGTCTAAAACACACTTATTAGAATGTTTTTTATGTAATAATAATGTTACTTTGTTGAATAATAAAATAATGGCAGGACATAACTACAGTATTATGATATTTTGGCAAGAACTTACATGTATGGAAAATAATTACAAATTACTGATTTTGGTGCCTGTTATCAAAGGTTTTGCACAGATTTTAGCAATGTAAATATTCACATTTTGTGCGCTGTTTTTTATACAAAATATTTTTTTAAGTGAGTTTATATTCAAAATAGTATGTTTTTATAGAAATAAAATCCACAAAGAGGTTTACCATGATCAGAAGTCCATGTTCACAAAAAATATCTGACATTTTTTGCTGTCTACATCTTTCCCTTCACTAACGCTTTAAATTGCTTTAAGCTTTTTTTATCTATCTTATTAAGCCATACATACATCAGATGCTTTATATATTTCAACATGTATTTCACCATAATGAATTGTTTAGCATTTTGTCTTCATTATTGTAAAAGATACATGTACTAATTGATGAAGTGCCATTTATTTAAGAGATACGAGTGTTTCATAAAAAAGTATTTTTATTTATTGATTTATCTACTCGATTTCCTTTTTATTGTTCGCTGAAAATTATCAAGGTTTTAACTGTGATATTTTGTATAAAATATTTGTATAAAATAATTTTGTCATATATTTTGATTGTGTGTCATATAAAAGATATTTGTGGTGTGGAAGTAAAAGCAACACATTTTGCTGCTACAAAGTGAGACACAATCTTTGTGACTGGTAGAAAAAAGATGGAAAGCTAACTGACAATAACGAAGTGATAACATTGTATTTGTTTCAGTGACAGACTTTCAATACCACTGACTTGATTGTGTCAAAGCTTACAAGAGAGTTTGTTTCTCTACATTATCTGATTGTGATAGATTTATATGACATATTATACTTTTATATTGTTTTAACTTAGTCATATTTATATGTCGCCACCACTTTAGTTAGTGCAATTGTTTTTTTCAAACATTGTTTATTTATGGGCCTCATCGTTGAGAATAAACCATATTGTTTTTGACAACATATTTGATATCTATTGAAACATAATTAGTGACATGTTATACTACCAGCATTAACCTTAATGCCAAAGAAAATTTAAAGCCATAATATTTCTTGCATGCTCTTTGATTGACTATATTTAAAAGGTGCTAAGTGGTTTAACATTAAAAAGATACTAAAAACTAAATCGTCCATAAAACTTGTACGATGTTAATATAATAAGGAAGAAAAAGACAAACATTTTACACCAGACCTGGTAGCGCAGTCAGTAGAGCGTCTGCGCCAGATATGGTAGGCCCCAGGTTCCAGGGCCGCGACATACCAAAGTCATAAAAAAATGGAAGTTTTATAGCCCCCTTGCTAACACTCAAGCAAATATAAGGGTAGTTCCACATTTATTTGGTCCAGTGTCAGGATAATGTGACAGGGTGTGGTATCATGCCAGGTGTTCACGTGAAGGCAGCTCTATATCTGCTTCAAGTGAACACTGTCTACAAATAACTGAAATACTGTTGGTGGGATGATAAACCCAATAAACAAACATTTGGTCAGTCTTCTGTGCCATATTAAATGATATACTTCTTGTTTTGAAGTGTTTTGGTTTTAAGACTAGTTTAAAGGACTCTCTTTCTGAAAATCAGATGTGTTAGTAAAGATTATTTACGTTATTTTTGTTTTTGTTTGACAAAATGCTCATTATTGCTCATTAAATGCTTGTTATATTCAGCTATGTAATTATCTTGTCTGTTAAGTTTGTTATAAATTTTAGCTTATGATTTTACAAGAATACACAATACAGTCTTCGAATATTATCTGTATTTTTTATTGTTTTTTTGTTCCTTAGAGAATTTTGGGGTATAATAAGCTCTTATGTGCCCAGAGATAAAATGAATGCTGTAGAACTCTTAACAGTCTTGCTTCATTTCAACAAAATAGATTTCCTGGACAAAATTAATATTTATAAATGGCGATGTGAGATTGGAATATCGTGGGTTTAAAATCAAATTGGTCACCTCACCTGAGAGTGTGCTTCTAAAAGTCAAATATGTTATCTAATTGCTGAAAGATATGACATCATTCTTCAACTACTTGTATATGTAAGACACACATCACATACCTTCGCACCTTTTCTATTTAATGCTTTTGTTTATACATTACTCATTGATGTCTTAATATAAAATTTTTGTGCTTTAAAAAAAAATGCTACAATGACAAAAATATTTCCCTATTTAATCCTTTACCTTGTTTGATGTATACTTGGAAAGTGATTTAATAAAATATAAATAAATACTAAAATCTCACCTCGGCTGCTTAAAGAATTACATACAGAGATAGCACCGATTCTTACAATCATATTTCAGAGGTCACTGGACACCGGTATTGTTCCTAAGGACTGGAAACATGCCATAATCACACCAGCATTCAAAAAAGGGTCAAAGTCAAAACCAAGTAACTATATACTTTGCCCTCAGCAACACGGATTCAGGTCAAAACACAGCTGTGAGACTCAACTCATTGGCTTCACACAGGAAATAGCAGACAATTTAGATCAAGATCAGCAAACTGATGTCATTGTCATGGACTTCAGTAAAGCGTTTGATAAAGTTGATCACCACAAACTTGTTCACAAACTGAAACACATGTGGGTAAACCCATACATCACCACATGGATTAAAGACTTCCTACATAACAGGTCACAACAGGTCTTAGTCGAAAACAAGGTCTCTCACAGTCTCCCTGTACATTCTGGTATCCCACAGGGCTCGGTCGTGGGCCCAAGTCTATTTTTAGCCTACATTAATGACCTACCAGGAAGTGTCAGGAGTCGTGTGCGTCTGTTTGCAGATGACACAATAGTTTACCTCACAATAAAATCACACGCATCTGCACAAAGTCTTCAGGAAGACTTACACAACCTAGAACTTTGGGAAAAAGAATGGTCAATGTAATTTAACCCTGACAAGTGTGAAGTTCTCAGAATACACAGGAAAAAGAAACCGGTTATCTTCCCATACACACTTCATGACACCACCCTCAGAACAACAGAACACGCAAAATATCTCGGGGTCACTATCAGTAGTAACCTCGATTGGTCATCTCACATAAACACCATCACAAACAAGGCCAAAAACAGTCTGAGATTCATCAGACGAAATGTCAAAACACAGAACAAACAACTAAAAGAGGCTGCATACAGAACATATGTACGCCCCCAGGTCGAATATTGTTCAGCTATATGGCACCCATGGCAGAAACACCTCACACAATGAATAAAAATGGTTCAAAGGTCAGCCGCAAAGTATGTTCAAAATGACTACCACTACACAAGCAGTGTCACTAACATGCTCAGAGAGTTAAAGTGGTCTACTCTCGAGCAACGCAGAATTCAAGACAGTCTCAAAATGCTACACAAAATACATAACAAACAGGTCAATGTCGATCACTGTTATCTCACAACTACACGAAACAACAAATTCCTTATTTCCCACTCAAAAACAAAACACCACATGAACTCATTCTTTCCGCGGGCTATACGACTTTGGAACGGACTACCGACTGAGATTAAGGATGCCCCAACTGTACCTGCATTTGCAAGTGGCCTAAATAAGTTTTATGCTTTTTAATTGATATTTTAAATTATTAGTCTTAAATTGTCAATGTTCAGGACTTGCGCCTGCCTTATGTAGTCAGTATTGACTTTTGGCAGTACAAAGTGTTATGTTATGACTATGTTATTGTAGCCAGTCTATTTCATACCGCATGCTATGTGTAGTATACATATAAGGTAGATGCCTCACTGGGTAGAGTCAGTTACAAGTTACATGTACTCACGTTCAGATTGCCTCTTTAATACCAGCTTCCATTGTTAATCTATAATTAGTTCTCTTATATATGTGGTTGTTATTGGAACTTAATAAATATTAGTTAGAACACGATCTTGTCATTCTATGTTTAAAAGCCGATAACAATAGATGGTGTCAGAAGATATAAGTTTTGTGAGAACTAAGAGTTGGAGTTAAGAGTTAGAATATTTGACAGATAAATAATTCTGAACTTAAATTCCTGCAACATGGATTTAACGGGAGTCCCTACTCCCAGAATGGACTGGGACAGTCAGAATCTGGCAGTTACCTTCAAAAAGTTCCGCCAGCATTCCGAATTGATTTTTGAAGGCGCACTTAAAGAAAAAACAGATGATGTGAAAGTCAGATATTTGTTATTGTGGATCGGTGAAAAAGGCCGAGAAGTGTTCAATACACTTGAGTTGTCAGCTGATGACATGAAAGTTCTGGAAAAAGTCGCGGACGCTTTCCAAGGCTATGTACAGCCGAGATCGAACCCAGTGTTCGCACGTTACAAATTCAATAATGAGCGGCAAGGTGACAGTTCTATTGAATCGTATATAACAAAATTAAAAACTCTTGCAGTAGAATGTGCATTTGGAGAGGACTACAGAGATGATATGATTCGGGACCGAATTGTGTTTGGTATAAACTCTGAGAAGATTAGAGAAAAATTAGTTACGGAAGGAGATAAATTAACACTCGATAAGACTGTAAAGATATGCCAAACGTACGAGTACGCCCAGGAACAATTAAAACATATGAACAGTAAAAAGTTGAAAAACAATATCAAATCAATCTCTAGAGGCAAACCGCTCAATGGGTCATCAAGGAAGCCGCACAGAGCATTTAACCAATCAGAAGCCGTCCAACACCGGGGATCGGACCGTGGACCGGGTCGTTCGGGTACGTCGGGTGCTGCCAAATCGAGGACGCCGGGAACGAACGAATCCAACGCATGTGGCAAATGCGGGAGGAAACATGACCGCCGCAACAAATGTCCAGCGAAGGGTCTACAGTGTCATGAATGCAAAGGATGGAATCACTTTGCAGTTGTGTGCAGACGTAAAACAGTATACAATATTAGAGCGAACGAAGACAAAATGGATCCCTGCGACGATGATGCGTTTGTTGACAGTGTAGAATCTAAAGTTGTCAATGGGCAGGTGTTTGCTGAAATTTGTGTAGGACCAAATCGCAAAAGAATTAAATTCAAATTGGACACGGGCTCATAGGTAAACATTTTGCCACTTTCTGAGTATCAAGGTATTGGTGTGAAGGGCTCACTGAAACGTTCCAATGTACGCCTTTCAGCATACAATGGAACGCCATTAATGTCAAGGGGTACAGTTCAGTTAAATTGTATCCATGCAGGGAATGGACATTCAAAACAGGTAGAATTCCATATTGTAGACACAAGGTCACAACCCCTGTTTAGTCTTCAGACATCCATAGATTTTGGACTAATTGAAGTCTCATATTCGGTGGAATCCCACAGTACAGAATCTTTCATGAATAAGCATTCAGTTATCCGGGAATTTCCACAGCTGTTTAAAGGCATAGGCTCAATGTCTGGAGAATGCAATATTCAGTTAAAAGCAAATGCAATTCCTGTTGTTCATGCATCACGCAAGGTGCCTGTTGCATTACAAGACAGATGCAAAACGGAACTTGACCGTATGGAAAAGCTAGGGGTCATAACAAAGGTCACAGAACCCACAGAATGGGTCAACTCATTGGTCCTAGTAGATAAGGGGAAAGGAAAACTTAGGATATGCCTAGATCCTACAGAGTTGAATAAGTATATTCAACGCCCTTATTATCATATGAGAACACTTGAAGACGTGCTTCAATCATTGACGGATGCAAAATACTTCACAAAACTCGACGCTAGGTCAGGTTACTGGGCCATAAGCTTAAGTGAAGAGTCATCCTATCTCACATGTTTCAATACCATATTTGGTAGATACCGTTACCTTCGGTTGCCATTCGGATTGTGCATGAGTGGTGATGAGTTCATTCGAAGGATGGACCAATGTTTTGAGGGTCTTAATGGGGTGGTCAGTATCGTAGACGACTTACTTGTAAGCGGCAAGACTAGAAAGGAACATGATGAAAATTTAAGAGCAGTACTTCAAAGAGCTCTTGATAAGGGTATCATTTTTAACCAAGATAAAATGGAAGTCGGAGTCACAGAGGTTCCGTACTTCGGACATTTGCTGACCACTGAAGGTCTCAAGCCAGATCCAGCTAAAGTTGCTGCGATCAGGGACATGCCTCCTCCTACAAGCAAATCTGAGTTGCAAACCATATTAGGAATGGTCAATTACCTATCGAGATTCGCACCCAATCTCTCAGAAATCACAAGCCCATTACGCGACTTGTTGGCCAAAGACGTAGTGTTTTTATGGCAGAAGCCACAAAATAAAGCCTTTGAAAAGGTCAAGGACGTTATCACAAATGATCAAGTCCTAGGTTACTATAACCCAGATAAGCCAGTTACATTACAGACAGACAGTTCAAGAGTAGGCATAGGTGCCACATTGTTACAAAGTGATAGACCAATTGCATTTGCAAGCAAGTCACTTACTTCTAGCGAGAAGAATTATGCAATGATAGAGCTTGAATGTCTTGGTATTTTGTTTGGACTAAAACGCTTCCATCAATGGGTTTATGGTAGAAAAGTTGTGGTTGAAACAGACCATTTGTCACTGATTCCTGTGTTCAGAAAACCGCTTCATAGCGCACCTGCTCGTTTGCAACGAATGCTGTTACAAATGAAACCCTATGACATAGAGGTTAGATACAGACCGGGAAAAGACATTCCCGTCCCTGACACGCTGTCAAGAAAGCCATTATCAGACACTTGCCCAGAACTATCTCAATATGCAGAATTGCAAGTCAATATGGTCATGACTAACTCACCTGTAGATGACAGAAAAATGCAAGAAATTAGGCGTTGTACTGCCACAGACCAGCAGTTATCGCACCTGAAACAAGTGATATTATTTGGTTGGCCTAACACAAAAAAGGAATGCCATTCACAAGTATCAGATTACTGGTATTATGAGTTGACTGTTGTTGAAGGCATTATCATGAAAGGTCACAAAATTGTTGTGCCGCAAGCTTTGAGAAAAAGCATGCTCGATATTATCCACACAGGTCATATGGGTGTAGAAAAGTCCTTAGCCAGAGCTCGCACTATCATGTTTTGGCCTCGGATTTCAAGTGAAATAAAGCAATTAGTGCTTAATTGCCCAATTTGCTTAGAACATCGAAATTCTAATACAAGGGAACCACTTATGTCACATGAGACACCAGACTATCCCTGGCAAATTGTTGCCACAGATTTGTTCTCTTGGAATGACAAGAATTACATTGTTGTAGTAGATTACTACTCCCACTACTTTGAGGTTAAGGAATTGCCAAACTTGAGAAGCAATACAGTCATCAATCGTATGGAAGGTATATTTGCAAGATTTGGAATCCCTGAAGTAGTTGTATCAGACAATAGACCGTGTTACAGTAGCTCTGAGTTTGTCGAATTCGCAAAGAGTTATGATTTTAATCATAAAACTTCAAGTCCACATCATCCATCTGGAAATGGATTCAGTGAGGTATATGTCAAAATCTGCAAACGGATCCTTACAAAAGCAAAATCATCAAAGAGAGATGCTCTCCTTGGTATTCTTGAGTACAGAAATACTCCATTAGATATTGGTTACACTCCCTCCGAATTATTAATGGGTAGACAGCTCAGATCAATTGCACCAACTAGCAAGTCAAATTTGATGCCAAAATACATTGCCCCAGAGGAAGTAAAACAGAAACTTGAGTCAAACAAGAAGAAGGGAAAGAAGCGTTATGACAGAAATGCAAAGTCACTCCCTAAACTTGGTATTGGGGACTCAGCAAGGATGCAAAATGCAAATAAGAAATGGAAACCAGTTATTGTTACAGGGAAACACAGCGATAGATCATATCATGTTCAAACCCCAGATGGCGTTTCTTACAGACGTAATAGACGTCATCTCATGAAAACAAATGAGCCAATTGTTCAAACACCATTGCTTGATTTTCAGAACTTAGCAGAGTGCTACAATAATGATAAGCACACACCCTCTGTGTCGCCCCAAAACCATTCTGGAATGTTTGACAAATGTGAAATATCAGACCCACCACAGACTCCACCACATCCAGAGCAAAGTGTAAATAAACATGACTCTCAGGTATATATCACCAGATTTGGGAGACACGTGAAACCCAGACAAATCTTGGATCTATGAACAATGTGAATATCAGCACAGACAGATAACAGGCGATGTTAATTGGGGAACATTAACACCAGTTGACAGCTGTAATCAACAGGGGTGTCTACTTGATATTTGATACTTGGGTTTATCTAGGAACAAATTATTGCTGGTGTGAATTTGGTAATGAATGACTTATATTAAAGGGACATGTTCATATTCTTAGTGTTTTAATATAAATTTATTTTATTGATTTGAACATCAATTTTAAAAGAGGGAGATGTTATGTTATGACTATGTTATTGTAGTGTTATGTTATGACTATGTTATTGTAGCCAGTCTATTTCATACCGCATGCTATGTGTAGTATACATATAAGGTAGATGCCTCACTGGGTAGAGTCAGTAACAAGTTACATGTACTCACGTTCAGATTGCCTCTTTAATACCAGCTTCCATTGTTAATCTATAATTAGTTCTCTTATATATGTGGTTGTTATTGGAACTTAATAAATATTAGTTAGAACACGATCTTGTCATTCTATGTTTAAAAGCCGATAACAATAGACAAAGTTGAAGTTGAATAAAATATAAATACAATAATTTTGTGCTTTCCGAATGTGATATAACTTATGGGAGATCAGATTTGCCAAAATAGCTAGTTAAAGTGACATTTTGAGACAGTTTTGTACTGTTTGTAAAAAAGCCTGAAAATCGGCTGTAAAAAAAAATGTCCAAATCAATAACTGGACAAGAGACCTTAAATGGGTCATGAAGATACATTGGGAAGTTATAAAATGGTAAGAAAGTAATTTGTTGTGGTCCTAAATATTATTTAAGAAAGCATTCCACCTAGTTCTAAAATGTTATTTTAAAAAGCTTTCTACCATGGTCTAATGTTACCTCTGAAAGGTTACCTGAAGACTGTACAGATCAGTTTACAATGTTCTAAAGAGCAGCAACGTCAAATAGCTTAACAAAAACTTGTATGTTCAAGTGAAATTAACACCCAAAAAGTCCACCAACACAACAACAAACAAAACTAAAGGATTATATAAAAAGTGTTTAATCCAGTTAAAAGGCTATAAAATAAGATATAAAAGCGCTTGGCTATCCGGCAATAAGAAACAAGCCAGCCGTACACAAATTTGTATGCTTTTTAGAACATTCCAATATCAGGTGGTCGATCGAAAGTAAACAACGTCAGGTGCGTAGAACATGTAACCGTTTATTTGTGTGTAATGAGTTTTTACCTTAATTTGCAACACTGTGATTGGAAATAAATATGTGTATTGTGTGTCACCATGAATAACATCTTTTAGGCATTACAATGATCTCGCTCGATCGGCACATTGACGAACTGTAATGACGATGGCTTTGGTTTTGCAGACAATTTCATGAGAGTTGACTTGAGCATCTTAATCCGTTTTTTGATGCAAGATGCACAGTGTTTTGAATATTTGAAGTGATGTGTCAGAAAAAATCACACTAATTAATAAGTCAAAGCAAAATATTGACATACATTGTATTTGTAATGTGTGTGGTAGTTTGCCATATGTCAGACGTTTGCTTAAAATATATTCAGTTTAATTTTTTCATAACGGCTAAGGATTCAGATGTGGCCTTGGATGAACTGAAATAATTTGCCCTCTTTTAGGATGTTAGCTGCTAGCTAGTGCTTTTAATATTGATTAAATCTGACAATAAATTAAGATTATCTTGCTTATTTGTTGAACCTTTATGTAACTACTTAAACAAAGTTAAAGTATATTCATATTGTACATATAAAATCAGTAAACATGCAGAACAGTTTTCCATTGAGCTCTATTTTTAACTATAGTACCTCTCTAGATCAAAGCAAACTATTGTTTCTGTTAACTATACTTGCAGTCAGTATATTTTTCCTGTGGTATAGCAACTATTATCACTTTCCACCTGGACCTTGGGGCTATCCCATTGTAGGACACCTGAACCTATTCAAACACAAACCTCATATCCGTCTCACTCATCTGAGGGATAAATATGGAGATATCTTCCAGTTAAGTTTGGGCAAACATCGAGCAGTAGTGGTCAGTTCATTCACTCTGATACAGGATGCATTGTTGAAACAATGGGGTCGGCTCTGTGATCGTCCACCGGTATTTTCATCTCAACTTCAATTCCATGTCATCAAAGATGCAGGTATTAACAATTTTGACGTCATTTTTAGTTTTAATATTTAACACTTTTTATAAATGTTTCTTGTATAAGTAAAAATTACAGAAGTATTAGTAGCTACTTTGGACGCGTCTCCATATTTTAAATTTCATGTGTATTTCTGAGTTTCAACACAAATATTCTTTGTATTTTCATAGAAACCTTTATGCCATAGTTGGTGTGCAAATTGTATTAGCTTCCTTTGGATATATATATATATAAAATATATTTTGCAACAATAAATTTTCTTAGTTGCTATGCTCTATGTTGGTAAGAAATCAAAATCAGGAATAGAAACTGTTGGTTTTATCTACATAGCTTGCTTGTTACATAATCATGTCACTTTTTACGAATATTGCATCGCTAGTTTCTGAAGATGTTTCTGGACATTTCTGTAAGGGTATTACAATTTCTTTGATGTAACAGGTAGACTTGTCAAAATTCCAGTGGTATTATTTATAGAGCAATTTGAAAATACTGTTTATAAAAAAACTTAGAAATTTTATGTTAGCAGTATAAAGACCATTATTAATGATGTCTTTGAAAGAAGTAAATAGTTGTAAACTTTTAGTAAAATGTGATGTTTTTCTATAATTTCAGGCATCACCTTCACTGATATAAGCCCAGAATATGACATTAAGAAATTTTTTGTCCGGCAAAGCATTGATAATTTGTGCCTTACACATGACAGCATTGAGAATGTGTTGGCTGAAGAGGTAGAGAAATTCATTCTTTTAATGGTGGCCCATACAGAATCATTTGATCCAAATCTAACACTTGAAACAACATTCCTGCGACTGATGATGTATCTAGTCAATGGCAAGATGTATGAACCAAATGATAAAAATTTCCTGGAGATTTGGAAAACCTACCAGATTCGACACAACATCACTGGTGATATATCAGGATTTCTATCGATAATAAAACAGTTTTCTGCACACCAAAATGAAGAAGTTAGTGAGCGACTTCGATTGCAGCTGGAGTATCAAAGAGATATTGTAAACAGGTATGAAAAACACCTTACATTTCTAGATTTCTACACTGACTAGTTGAAAAAGAAATACTCTTGATAACTTAGCTCACCTAGTCTCCATTATCATTTGCTTATGTTGTTTTTGTGTATGTTTTATTTGTTATGTGACAGTCACAGTTATGGTCTTATTGGCAAGATGATGCTAATTATCGGTGGAGGAAGACCCCAGTCTTATGTCTGGGTAGAACCACTGGCACACTGAAATTAGCTGGAAAACCTCCCTGGCCAGATTTGAACCCATGCGGTGAGGGGCTGGGAAGTTACAAGATAGTGAAACGCTCTGCCACGGGTGCACCCTTTCTCCTTTTTTTTTATAGAGAAATGAACTAAAAAGCTACTTTTGTTGAAATACTAAGACTTCTTAAACAAGACTTTGCATTTAAAATGTATTATGACATATCGAAAACAAAGCAGTGGTAATTTATTAAGCAGAAGTAATTGCTGAATGTTTAAACTTGTACATACAACTCTATCTGTTTTATAACCATATTAATCATTGTCAGGTTACATCCTTTAGTGCAGGGGTGTGTTCAGAATATAATATTTCCAAAATATGCTGGTTAAAGGATATTTTTTAATGAAATGGACAAACCAAAAAAGGGATCAACCCACATCATTGGCTGTTTGTACTAAAAAACAACTTAAAAAATGTTTGCGACATATATTTTAGCAAGTGTTACCCTGTCAAACTTTGTATTCTCTCTTAAGACATAAGGACTGCTTCAACCCTGACATCTTGTGTGACCTCACTGACCACATGCTAGTGATGTTGGAGAGAAATGAAGACTGTGGGCTGCTTGACCATGAACAGCTGGATGCCCTGTTAGTGGAGCTATCAGGGTCTGGGCATCGGGCACTTAGCGTTACCCTGAGGTGGCTCTTGTTATATGTTGCATCGTTTCCAGAGGTTCAAGAGAAGGTGAGTTAATTACCTGAATGTATCAACTTACAGGGAAGGGGGCGCTCATGGCCGAGCTGTTAGAGTCATGGACTTGGAACTTCTCAGCCCCTCACCACGTGGGTTCGACTCCTGTCGTGGCAAGAACTTCCATGTGGGGTAGTTTTCCAACTAACGTGCAGTGTGCCATTGGATTTACCCAGACATAAGTCTGGCATCTTCATCCACTATTTATTATGGACGACACCAATACCATAATTGTGTCAATGCGTTGTAACAAAAAACAAAAAATAACCTAGAACTGTGAGAAACGAAAAAGGAGGGAGAAAGAAAAAAAACAATGGGAGAGAGGGTGGAACTAAAAGGATTTAAAAATTGCCTATCCTAGTGTGTTTAATAAAAAGAAAAAATATAAAATAATGACAAGTTACTTTATTTCAGGCCTACAAAGAACTGATGTCAGTGGTTGGAAAAGACCATTTACCCAGGCTAATAGACCAATCAGGACTGCCGTACACTTGTGCTGTTATCATGGAGACACATAGGTTGGCATCAGTGATGCCCTTCCTGTATCCACACAAGGCCAGTCAGGATGCCACTTTGAATGGTAACAAGTAGTATTAGTTATCTCTGTTAATTTATCACAAATCGAAAGTAAATATTCATTTAGTTGTGTTTTTTTGAGCTCACCTAAGCTTAGCAAAAGCTTTTGCACACACTTGAGGCCACATTTATAGGCCAATCTTCATCAAATGTGGTCAGAATGTTTGTCTGCATGAAATCTTGAATGAGCTCGTTATTGGGTCACGTTGAGTAAAAAAATAGGTCACTAGGTCAAATCTTAGCAAAAGCTTGTGAACACACTAGAGGCCACATTTATAGGCAAATCTTCAGCAAACTTGGTCAGAATGTTTGTCTGCATGAAATCTTGGATGAGTTCATTATTGGGTCGCGTGGGGTCAATAAATATGACACTAGGTCTAATCTTCGAAAAAGCTTGTCAACACACTAGAGACCTGATTTACAGCTCAATCTCCACCAAACTTGGTCAGAATGTTTGTCTGCATAAAATCTTGGACGAGTTTGTTATTGGGTCATGTGAGGTCAAAAAAGAGGTCACTAGGTCAAAACCTAGAAAAAGCATCTGAACACACTAGCGGCCATATTCATATCCCAATCTAAATCAAACTTGATCAGATTGTATGTCTGCATGAAATCTTGGATGAGTACATTATTGGTTCATGTGGGTTCAAAAAGTAGGTCACTCGGTCACACTTTAGAAAAACTTTGTGAAAACACTTACAGGCTACATTGATAGCCCAATCTTCACAAATTTGGCCAGAATGTTTGCCAGTATAAAATCTTACTTATGTTTTGAAGTGGGTCTTGTGGATTCAGTAGGTAACTTGGTAAAATTCTAAAAAAAGTTATCAACCCAGTGGCCACACTAATGGTCCACTATTCATCAAAGATTTCTAAAGTAAATAATTCTAAATTACTTTATGCCAGAATTGAGCCTACTTAAAGCCTCTGTCATCAGGTGAGTGATTATGGGCCATCATGGCCCTCTTGTTTTAAATATATGTCTGTCTGGCAAATATATTTACATTTGTTTATCAGATTTTAAAGAGCTACCTTATATACATGTAGCAATAGGGAGAAGAGATACCTGAGCCTCAGTAGGTAGCATATTTGCATTATGAGCAAAGAGTTAGGGTTTAAAGCCTAGTCCACCTGCATTTTTTTTCCTTTATATACTTAAAGATGTGCTATAAACACATGTATAAGGTGTTTTTTTATGTTGACTAGATTATGACCTTCCTAAGGACAGTGTGTTATTGTTCAACATCTGGAGTCTTAATCATGATCCCAAGTTATGGAAACAGCCCATGAAGTTTGACCCCTCCAGGTAAGATAGTACAGTCAAACCTGTATTAAAAGATCAGTTAGGGGCAGTCACATGGTCAGGTTTGACTGTTTTTTTATACCTGTAAATGAAGCTTGTATCCATAATAGGTCAGTTCGTCTATAATTTATCTTGAGAATTTTTTATGATGATTTATAAACAACTTTATTTTTATAATTTTATTCGGTTAATAATGCCATTAGTTCTTGTAGAGCTTTTTCATACATGTACATATAGTTTATTGTAGAAAATGTTGCTTTATTTATTCACTGTGACATCATATGGCTTGACATCATAGTTATATCAAGACAAAAATTCATTTTGTGAAAATGGATTTTTAAAAAAAGTAAATAAGTAAAATTACTGCTATTCATGCATACCAGAGATTTGGCTGTGTTCATATTTGATAGGTACAGATGATGGTGTTTGATGACATTATTGTTTTTATTATTGAATTATGTGACCAGGCACAATATATTTTGTTCTAGAAACCAATCATGTGGGTAAAAAACTGGGGATGTCATGACAGAACAAAAGTTGCATTGAGATATCCACCCCTCTCTGACCACTTTGGGTTTTCAAACTTTGTTTGCAATTTGTATTTTAATAGTTTAACCATAATAATTTTCCCACGATTGTCTCCCTGCATATGTATTTCAATACACTATGTTACAGGTTCCTGACAGAGGATGGCATTAGCCTATCCATCCCTGACCACTTCCTGCCATTTGGAGCAGGTGTTAGAACTTGTCCAGGGGAGACTCTCGCGCACCTCCTCCTCTTCATCTTCTCATCCCACATCCTCCACCAACTACACCTTTCTCTCCCCAACAAGGTCGAACTAGATGGAATCTACCATAACTATATACTCAGTCCCAGACCATTTAAGATCACTGCAAGGTTAAGAGAAACAACTGAATACTCTTCATTGAAAGAGGTTGAAAAGTTAGAAAAAGAAGACGGTTTGTTATTAATAGAAAGCAGTTGTAGTGATTCAGAGTTGTAAGTCGGGTCAGTGAATGATCATGAACTGAATGAGTAGATGATTGCCTGATGTGAGTCTAACTCAATGGATTTGTCAAAATACCATAAACTTGGAGAGTAGTTTCTGCAGATTAAGAGGTTATTATTTGTAAATAGGAAACTATTAACTAAAGTTTAGGACAGATAATTTGCAAGTATTTTTGTTGCTAAAAATGGTTTACTTTAGAAGAGTATTTCCTGTTGTTGGTTCTAAAACATCAAATATGTTTCAGTGTTAAATAATTTATCTTGTCAAATTTACATTTTTATATTTGATAATTTTCTATAAAACTTACTGAAGCTAAATGATCATTACATTATTTATGCCAGTAATGAACACTTTTGTTTTACTTCTGTACAGAATTTGATTAAAATTAGTTAAACCCTTTCCAGTATTTAAAGGCATCTCGAAAGGAATGTGGTATCCCACTGAGCCAGGCCCCCACATGCTATGACCAGACCTGCTAATTGCTGGTCATCACTGCAGGGAGTCTTTAGCCAACATAGTACTAAACTGTCACAGTAATACCTCTGATGGGTTAATGCAAAACTAAATTACCTGCTAGTATGGATGTGAGACAGTAGGCTAGTTTTACACACAGCCACAAACATTATTGTTAGTGATAATGTGGGTTGTTTACTATATGATCCCTTACAAATTCTTTATTGCATTAATTACTAGGTGTCAATTTTGTAACTGCAAGATTATGTATTTATTTCATAGCTAAATATTTATTTTTAAAATACAGTGAGAGATACAAGTTTTAGTATTCAAAATGACTCTGAAGGACATTATTCTGACAATGAATGACTTTTTAAATTGCTTTTGTTAGAATCGTTTCGTTACATTTTACAAATAAAAATAAAATATAACTTTAAATATATATGAGAACTAAAAGAATGAAAGAAATAACAAAATGTATAAGAAATAACAAAATCAACCAACAAAGTAAGAAAGAAAACAAATAAAGATTTATATATATATATATATATATATATATATATATATATTGGATTGCGTAATTGGTATATTCACAACTGTTTCCTTTACAAAATGAGAATGAATATGTTCAACCCCCAGATATAGCATACATACACTTGGATCTTGAACAATACCTGTGTGACAGACACATCGTTACAGACTGTGGCAGCCTGGCTTATCAGAAAACAGATGCCCTCACATGCTGGGTGGGGCAATAAATGGGGGGGGTCACTTATATAAGGCTTTTGAGATCCCTTTAAGCACTGTTGTTGTATGTTACAAGGGATACATTTCTCTGCATTTTATACCATTGTTAATCTTTATTGGAATGTTTTTCACATTGAAAAAATGCTTTAGAATCAACCTTTAACAATTATTGTACTTTCAAAAAACTTTTAACTGACCCCAAGCCAGAGATGTAAATGTCATCTGTTCAACCATGGATATAAGATATTTTATGAAAATTTCTAGTCAGCCTTATTCACTGTATTTATGTCCTTTTAGATTGTTTTTTTTATACATTTGTATATCTTCTTTGTATTTCTGTCACTTTTCAATATATTTTGATCACATTTTATCATATTTGCAAAAGTATTGGCATAATGAATCTTCAAGATTTTTACTCAGTGTTTTATTTTGTAATTATATTGTCTCAGTCATTTTGCACATATCTATAAGACATTCCTTATTCTAGTTTTGTTAAATAATTGTAATGTTCGCTGTTAAATTGAACCTTATTTAAGGTAAAAAATTTAAAAAATACAGATACAACAATTTACAGATTTGTAATAATAATAGAGATCCATTATTGAGATCTCTTATGAAGGTAATGTACAAGTAAGCATGATGGACTCCACCAGACCGCTGTTGTCTTTATGCTCAATTTGTTTCAGCTTTTTAAAACTTGCCTTTTGTAGGAGTGGGTATCTGTAATTAAAAACCTCAAGATGTAACTCTATAAAAGTGACCCTACCACTTTAGCTAAACAATTTAATTTTTTTAAAGATATTACCTATTTTGTTTTGTGCCAAAAGTATACACTAATATTAAAGCAAAATTAATACATATGACAAGAGAAGTGACCGAAAAGAGGTGATAATGAAGTCTGCAGTGTAGAGCATAAGTACCTGTTTTGTTGTTTCAAGTTATTTATCTTCATGCAGGGTCAAACAAAAAATTGAAGACATCAATGAAAATCTGTCAGTGAAATCGGAGTCATTTAATCCCAAGCTAGCAAAAGTTTCATTCAAGGAAATCTTCCAGGTGACCTCTGTGTTATCTTTCTGCTACAACAACGTAAAAGTTAACATTTAAAACTGTTACTATTTGATAGGCATTAACAGCAGAACAATTTTATAAGGAAAGTTTTGTAAAGTCTTTTTTTTTTATCACTTTGTGCCCTACTTTACCTAGATGTTTTACTATTGTCCCTATAAGTTGTTGTTGTTGAGATTGTTGTTGCTGTGATAATTGTTATAATTGTTTTAATTAGTCAAATCTCGTATATGTGCAATAAAAGAAAAAAATAGATTTCAACTTTATTGATTTCATTGTTTCCAGGCACTATGAAAACATAACTATTACAAAATAATAACAGCTCTTAAAGGGCCTTGAGTTATATTTAAAAGGTAAAATTTAGGTAATAAGTATTAAATTTATTAATAAAATTTTTATATTGATATGTGGTGAGAAACTGTTAGAAACATGTTACATTTCAAGAATATATGTTGTATAATGTTAATAAGTAGGGAAATCATTATTCAAGGTATTTTCTTGCTATTGAACCGGTTGTGAATTATTAATTTATTATGTATTTTGTTCTAAAGCTACCATTGAATGATCTTTGCCTAGTATTTTTTGACAAAGTCTAAAAGATACAGCATTGACATCACGTGACATTTTTGCTGGCTTATTACTCTCATTTTATACATATTTCCATCCCCTTGAAACTACCTGCACAGTTTGTAGTGGCTTAATTCTGTCATTACAGCTTGTTGAAACATGATTCAAATAATTTCATTTGTTAGTCTTTTGAAAATGTCATTCTAAAATGCACATTTTTTTACAATTTACTGGTTACTTATTGGTGAAAGACCAGTTTAAACAGATGACAGTAGCTTTTGCGAGTTTGTTGAAATTTGTGACTCAAATTCAATGACATGATAATTTTTATGTCAAAACATCAGTAGAATTTATATGTGCCTTCATGTTGACATTATTTATTTATATGGAGAGAAGTTAGTTTTTGTAGTCATGGTAACAGTTTACTGCTAAACCTCTTCATGTAGGTTAACTGGTCGAATTAAATTCTGTGACCGTCTAATCTAGAATAATATATAGAATATGTCTGGCATTGTTTATGTATTTTATCAGTAACTATTTTTTGGATAACTTGTTGAAAAACTACACCCCATACAGTTCTCAAGAAATTATCATCAGGTTCATCTCTTGACACATCTCGAATTATTATCATCAGGTGGACTACACATCTGGTGTGATCCACCATTTAAAAAATTGCCGGTTCATCCCCTTACTTTTCTCGAGAAAAAATCATCAGGTGAACAACACATCAGGTGTGATCCACCATTTAAAAAACTGCCGGTACATCCCCTTACACATCTCCAGTAATTATCATCAGGGGAACAACACATCAGGTGTGATCCACCATTTAAAAAACTACCAGCACACCCCCTTACACATCTCCAGTAATTATCATCAGGTGGACAACACATCAGGTGTGATCCACCATTTAAAAAACTGCCGGTACATCCCCTCACACATCTCGAGTAATTATCATCAGGTGGACTACACATCAGGTGTGATCCACCATTTAAAAAACTGCCGGTACATCCCCATACACATCTCCAGTAATTATCATCAGGTGGACTACACATCAGGTGTGATCCACCATTTAAAAAACTGCCGGTACATCCCCTCACACATCTCGAGTAATTATCATCAGGTGGACTACACATCAGGTGTGATCCACCATTTAAAAAAACTGCCAGTACACCCCATACACATCTCCAGTATTTATCATCAGGTGGACAACACATCAGGTGTGATCCACCATTTAAAAAACTGCCGGTACATCCCCTCACACATTTCGAGTAATTATCATCAGGTGGACAACACATCAGGTGTGATCCACCATTTAAAAAACTGCCGGTACACCCCCTTACACATCTCCAGTAATTATCATCAGGTGGACAACACATCAGGTGTGATCCACTATGTGTTATAATAAAACCAAACAGCCAAGCACTTAACAAGAGAGTCGTACCCCACACTATCCTCACATAATTTTGTAACATTTCATCCCTATTTTTAAATGTTTCGATTAGTAAAACAAAGTTGACTGAAATGATAAAATGGCTACAGTAATTATGCTTTTTCTCTCAAGACAGATACTGATCTACCGTTTCTAAATTTGAAACTGTATTGGTTTACAATATAGAGAGTTTTCATTGATCTGCTTTGTAATAAATGATTCACTTTTTTGCATACTTTTTGAACAACCTTCATTGTTACATGGAATGATAAAAGTATGCAGAAGATGTAATTGTGCTTCGTAGATACTTAGTATATAAATTAAGACACATAAGTATATTCAAATGTAAGCAAAATATTCTGTTAATGAGTAAGAACTACCTTAGACATATTTTGTTAGACTTTATTATGCTCCCTGAATGAAAATTCGGGGGAGCATATAGTTGCCGTGTTGTCAGTCCATCCAGTTAAAATTATTTGACAGAAATGATCGTCATTTCGAGACGACGTGTTGCATGCAAAATTAGCGTTAACTTGAAGCAAAATCATGTCCGGCCCATAACTTTGTTATTTGCATTCACATTTTAAAATTAATTCACAGAAATGATAAAATGTCTGATTTTATAGCACTACTCCATTTACAAAATTCACCTTCATAGTTATGCAAAACACCATTTATGTGACAAAATACCCATTCAGGTAGCATCACCCATCTTCGACGGTCGTTTGTATTTATCAGGTATATTTCAAGTTACAGATGAAGATTTAAATTTGGCTGATTATTGTTTACTATGATGATTTATTAAAGAAATATGATATCTTATGTGAGGCCCCACAAAAGTGACATAGGTATCGCTTTTTCATTTCCTTTTTATAAACAAATTATTCCATAGTGTATTGGGCCAAAATAATGAACAAAGAGAATTTAGCACAAAAATGTATGGCATGGACAGGTGTTACATAGGCGGTATGAAGTAGAAGTGTCGGCACTTAACATAAATATATATTTTAAAAGTGTTACTATAACGATCAAGGCAAGGCATTAATGGCAAAATGAAGTACCGACAGTAACTTAATTCTTAATATAAGAGATTCTTCACAGATAGTCGAGTCTCCTTCACCTTGTTCTCCATTGTGCAGATTATCTGACCGCAACAAAGTTTCTCAACCAGAATTTGCCATAATGGTCTGGCTAATGCCAGTGGGACTTATATAACTATCAAGGTCACGCTTTGCTGATAAATCTTATGTTACGTGCAAAACTATGACTGTTTTTGTAAGTGCAAAAGTCTGTCATGGACACAACGTAGATAGATAAGACATGCATGCCTGCCACAGTGCAGGTAAAACTGTGCTAAGGTACTTGTAGATAAGCAAACACGAAGCAGGAACCGGTTATTAGGACTATTGCATTTGGGAAAGCAGGAACCCATCTGTAACTTTATGGTAAATCCATGTTGAATTTTATAGAAAATACTCTAGAGTTAATCAATGCTGATTTTTATAGAGAAAACTCTAGGGTAAATTCATGTTTGTTTTATAGAGAATACTCTAGGGTAAATCCATGCCGATTTTTATAGAGAATACTCTAGGGTAAATCGCTGCTGTGTTTTTTATAGACAATACTCTTGGGTAAATCCATGCTGATTTTATAGACATTATGATAAATTCATGCTAACTTTTATAGAGAAAACTCTATGGTTAATCTATGTTGATTTTTATAAATAATATTCTAGGGTAAATCCATTCTGATTTTTAGCTCACCTGTGCACAACATGCTGTGAGCTTTTCTAATACCCCATTCGTCCGGCGTCCGTCGTCCGGAATCAACATTTTAACTTGTGAACATGCTAGGGGCCACACTTTTTATCAAATTTTCATCTAACTTTGTCAGAATGTTTGTCTGCATAAAATATTGGATGATTTCATTATTGGGTCACCTCGGGTCAAAAACTAGAACAAAAGGTCAAATTTTAGAGAAAACTTGTGAACACACTAGAGACCACACTTATAGTACAATCTTCACCAAACTTTGTCACAATGTTTGTCTTCATGAAATCTTGAATGAGTTCGTAACTGGATCACAGGAAATCAAAAATTAAGGTCACTAGGTCAAATCTTAGAAAAAGCTTGTGAACACACTAGAGGCCACATTTATGACCCAAACTTGGTCAGAATGTTTTTCTGCATGAAACATTGGATGAGTTCGTTATTGGGTCACATGGGGTAAAAAAATAGATCACTTGGCCAAGACCACCATTATCCTTAAACCAACAGCAAACGTATGACAAACGCTTACCTGCTAGACCAGCGCTGAATTGCACCAGCAAGCGGACGTTGTCATGCTTCACCAGAGATAGGAACTCGCCTTAATGGGAGAAGTAGGGCCTCAACTGGAAGGCGAACAACGTGTTGCCATTTATAAAGTGTTCCTAGTTCAAGGTTGCCTTCGTCGTGCCACCATTTCCCAGCACTCATTAACAAGTCTCTCGTATATTGTTGCTCAGTGGCTTCTGTGATGTCCATTTCAAGCGAGTTTCCTCCGACTGGGAGTCCATCGGCGTACAGCGCAATATGGTTGATGCCAGAGTTTTCAAAATTGAACGGATTAGTGGTGTAATCCCCATTTAATGCCTTACTCTTTACAAACCGGGTGATTACATTTTCCGATTTCTGACCATGGAACAGATTATCTCAGTTAAATAAGATACTGCCTGTTGCCACGCTCTGAGACGACTCTCCGTCTTCGAGTAGGGATACAAAGCGTTTCGCTACTCCAAAAGTTTGTACTGCCCATAGACAACTGCCGGATTCACTCTGATTTTCCTTGTCAAAACGTAAATATCCTCTTATCCCTTTAAGTTGGTACTCGAGTCTTTTGCTAGCAAAGCAAGGTTGATGGGGCTTCGGTATATATTGAGTTTCACATCCACTTGGTTAAATAGGTATCGCTCCATCGAGAACATGGGACCTTAGAAAATAGGACATTGAAAGTCTAATGTCTTTGACCCCGCAATCCATTTAGCTCTGTCGTACAAACCAGTGTTCGTACTAGACAGATCTGTAACACCTGGCGAATCAGCGTTGTCCATTCGCCATCCTTGCGTTTGGATCTGAGAAGACAGAGCATCTTGGCCGCATCAGTGTATGAGGCTCAGCAGGGGTTGGACCCAATTCTTCTCCAGCTTAGTCACTACTGTTGGCTTTCTTGACTATCAACTTGACATAAATTTGGCTATTTTTTCAAATAATCTGTAGGATTTTGGCCATTGATTGGCTAGTGGTCGAATTTCTTCATTATAAATCTCAATGATGCTCGTCTGGGTTGCAGGTTATAAAATAAGTCCAATTCCGACACGAGCCGAACCCTTCTTCAAATTTCTCTACGTTGAACACAGACATGGTTATTCCTCGTAAATATCACGACACAGTAAAACGTATTCACAAGATCGGTTTATATTATATTTTATGATATTTTTTTATCAATTAGAAGCGGTTATGCACACATTAGTATTGTGCTCTAGTATAAAAACTACTTACGAGGAAAGCCAATCTGTCTATGTCCCTGTGGGTGTTTTTTTGATGGCACAATTCTTCAGTCTTGTCCGCACCAGACAATGTTTAATAAACTGAAATGTAATGCTATTATTATAAGTAGTGAAACCTTAATAAAAAAACATGTGCCAGTGATCATAGATATACCATACATTGATTAATGATGAATAGTTTCAAATGTAGATAGATTTAAAGATATATATATATATATGCAGTACTAATAGTAAAAATAGCATACGCGTATTCCGCTTTAAGAAAAGAGCATCTCAATATCGGTATAGCGGGGTTATAATTATATTTTCTGAGGCTACAGATGATAAATATATCATTCGCCAAATGAAAATCCCTATCTAATGCCAATACATGGTACTGTAGTGAACACTACACTAAGCTTTAGATATAAGTCACTGAACTTTTAAAGTATACCATTTATGAAATATACACCTTTATGGTCCTAACATTATCCTAAAATGCTATGTAAACATTTATATATATATCGTCACAATTTAATGTTATACATGAATAATTGTAATTGTTGAATAAGCTTTTTCTTGTAGTCGTATGGTTCAGCGACTGCGCAGTCACTCAACCTTTGAATGTAATGTATACATGGATAGCTATGAAAACCTTTTAAAACTCACGATACTGAAGCTATTACGATACTTTTATGTTTTGTGTAGATAAGCAGGTATTTTAAAACTGGTAAAGAGAGCTACACAGTAATTAAAACAGCGTTTATATATATATATATATATATATATATATATATATATATATATATATATATATATATATATATATATATATATATATATATATATATATAACACGATTATATCGAGTGACATTTTTTGTATAATTGAATAAAATGCGATCTAAGAAAACTATAATAGGGTCATTTTTTGATTGTCTCCTTAGGAATGTTACCATCTAAAAGCGTTTAAAAGTGTTAAATGAACTCGTTCACGTAACGTATTTCTTTCCCTGAAAATAATGTTATTGTTTATTCTTAAAGCTAAATTTAGTCATGATGCTACTAACCTTTTGATGTCGAGACACAGAATGTTACCAATTGATACCAATCGATCACGCAACGCTGCCCAACAGGTGTACGGGGATCATATGGTACGTCAAAAGCAAGATCATACACAACCACAAATAAGCATTTTATCCAGTATACTATACTTCTTACATATTATTCCTCTTTGACGATTTTTGCAGTGAGGTGAAAACTTGAAGATGGATGGAGAAAAGGAAAGAAGGATCATGTGTCTTGGTCTTTGCTGTGTGGACATAATCAGTATCTGTGAAAGCTTCCCTCAGGAGGATACAGACCAAAGGTTGGGGATAGTTGTATAATAATCATTTATTTTTTTTTGTTTTGGTCAAATACCATTTACTTTATGAACAAATAAACTTTAAAGGGTTACCTAAAATGGAGCAGTAACATGGGTTACCTGAGATGGAGCAGTAATAGGGGATACCTTAGATGGAGCAGTTATAGTGGTTACCTGAGATGGAGCAGTAATAGGGGATACCTGAGATGAAGCAGTTATAGTGGTTACCTGAGATGGAGCAGTTATAGTGGTTACCTTAGATGGAGCAGTTATAGTGGTTACCTGAGATGGAGCAGTTATAGTGGTTACCTGAGATGGAGCAGTTATAGAAGTTACCTGAGATGGAGCAGTTATAGTGGTTACCTTAGATGGAGCAGTTATAGTGGTTACCTGAGATGGGGCAGTTATAGTGGTTACCTGAGATGGAGCAGTTATAGTGAGTACCTGAGATGGAGCAGTTATAGTGGTTACCTGAGATGGAGCAGTAATAGGGGATACCTTAGATGGAGCAGTTATAGTGGTTACCTTAGATGGAGCAGTTATAGTGGTTACCTTAGATGGAGCAGTAATAGGGGATACCTGAGATGGGGCAGTTATAGTGGATACCTGAGATGGGGCAGTAATAGTGAGTACCTGAGATGGAGCAGTTAGAGTGGTTACCTGAGATGGAGCAGTTATAGTGGTTACCTGCGATGGAGCAGTTATAGTGGTTACCTGAGATGGAGCAGTTATAGTGGTTACCTGCGATGGAGCAGTTATAGTGGTTACCTGAGATGGAGCAGTTATAGTGGTTACCTGAGATGGAGCAGTTACAGTGGTTACCTGAGATGGAGCAGCTATAGTGGTTACCTGAGATGGAGCAGTTATGGTGGTTACCTGCGATAGAGCAGTTATAGTGGTTACCTGCGATGGAGCAGTTATAGTGGTTACCTGAGATGGAGCAGTTATAGTGGTTACCTTAGATGGAGCAGTTATAGTGGTTACCTGAGATGGAGCAGTTATAGTGGTTACCTGAGATGGAGCAGTTATAGAAGTTACCTGAGATGGAGCAGTTATAGTGGTTACCTTAGATGGAGCAGTTATAGTGGTTACCTGAGATGGGGCAGTTATAGTGGTTACCTGAGATGGAGCAGTTATAGTGAGTACCTGAGATGGAGCAGTTATAGTGGTTACCTGAGATGGAGCAGTAATAGGGGATACCTTAGATGGAGCAGTTATAGTGGTTACCTTAGATGGAGCAGTTATAGTGGTTACCTTAGATGGAGCAGTAATAGGGGATACCTGAGATGGGGCAGTTATAGTGGATACCTGAGATGGGGCAGTAATAGTGAGTACCTGAGATGGAGCAGTTAGAGTGGTTACCTGAGATGGAGCAGTTATAGTGGTTACCTGCGATGGAGCAGTTATAGTGGTTACCTGAGATGGAGCAGTTATAGTGGTTACCTGCGATGGAGCAGTTATAGTGGTTACCTGAGATGGAGCAGTTATAGTGGTTACCTGAGATGGAGCAGTTACAGTGGTTACCTGAGATGGAGCAGTTATAGTGGTTACCTGAGATGGAGCAGTTATGGTGGTTACCTGCGATAGAGCAGTTATAGTGGTTACCTGCGATGGAGCAGTTATAGTGGTTACCTGAGATGGAGCAGTTATAGTGGTTACCTGAGATGGAGCAGTTATAGGGGTTACCTGAGATGGAGCAGTTATAGTGGTTACCTGAGATGGAGCAGTTATAGTGGTTACCTGAGATGGAGCAGTTATAGTGGTTACCTGAGATGGAGCAGTTATAGGGGTTACCTGAGATGGAGCAGTTATGGTGGTTACCTGAGATGGAGCAGTTATAGTGGTTACCTGAGATGGAGCAGTTATAGTGAGTACCTGAGATGGAGCAGTTACAGAGGTTGCCTGAGATGGAGCAGTTATAGTGGTTACCTGAGATGGAGCAGTTATAGTGGTTACCTGAGATGGAGCAGTTATAGTGAGTACCTGAGATGGAGCAGTTTTAGTGGTTACCTGAGATGGAGCAGTTATAGTGAGTACCTGAGATGGAGCAGTTATAGTGGTTACCTGCGATGCAGCAGTTTCATGGGTTACTTGAGATGGAGCAGTTAAAGTGGTTACCTGAGATGGAGCAGTTATAGCGGTTACCTGAGATGGAGGAGTTACATGGGTTACCTGAGATGGAGTAGTTATAGTGGTTACCTGAGATGGACAGTTACAGTGGTAACGTTAGATGGAGCAGTTACAGGGGTCACGTAAGATGGAGAAGTTACAGTAGTGACCCGAAATGGAGAAGTTACATGGGTTACCTGAGATGGAGCAGTTACAGGGGTTACCTGAGATGGAGTAGTTATAGTGGTTACCTGATATGGAGCAGTTACATGGGTTGCATGAGATGGAACAGTTACAGGGGTTACATGAGATGAAGCAGTTACATGGGTTACCTGAGATGTAGTAGTTATAGTGGTTACCCAAGATGAAGCAGTTACATAGGTTACATGAGATGGAGCAGTTACATGGGTCAAGTGAGATGGAGCAATTACATGGTTTACAAGAAATTGATCAGTTACAGTGGTTACCCAAGATGGAGCAGTTACAGGGGTTTCATGAGGTGGAGCAGTTACATTGGTAACATGAGATGGAGTAGTTACAGTGGTTACCCAAGATGGAACAGTTACAGGGGTTTCATGAGGTGGAGCAGTTACATGGGTAACATGAGATGGAGCATTTACAGGGGTTACATGAGATTGAGTTGTGAAAGTGGTTACATGAAATGGAACAGTTACAGGGGTTACCTGAGATGGAGCAGTTACAGTGGTTACCTGAGATGGAGCAGTTACAGTGGTTACCTAAGATGGAGCAGTAACAGGCATTACATGAGATGGAGCAATTACAGATGTTACATAAGATGGAGTAAAAAAGTAGGTTACATGAGATGAAGTAATGATGCAGGTTACCTAAGATGGAGCAGTTACAGTGGTTGCATAAGATGGAGCAGTTACAGAGGTTACCCAAGAAGAAGCCGTTATAGGGGTTACATGAGATGGAGCAGTTACAGGGGTTACTTGAGATGGAGCACTTACAGGGGTTACGTAAGATGGAGCAGTTACAGTAGTGACCCGAAATGGAGAAGTTAAATGGGTTACCTGAGATGGAGTAGTTATAGTAGTAACCCAAGATGAAGCAGCTACATGGCTTACACGAGATGGAGCACAGACAGGCATTACCTTAGATGGGCAGTTACAGGGGTTACATGAGATGGGGCAGTTACAGGGGTTTTATGATATAGAGTAGTTACAGTGGTTACTGAAGATGGAGTAGTTACATGGGTTACATGAGATGGAGCAGTTACAGGGGTTATATGAGATGGAGTAGTTACATTGGTTTCTGAAGCTGGAGCAGTTACCTGGGTTACATGAGATGGAGTTGTTACATGGGTTACATGAGATGGAGCAGTTACATGGGGTTACATGAGATGGAGCAGTTACAGTGGATACTGAAGATGGAGCAATGGAAGGGGTTACATGAGATGGAGCAGTTACAGGGGTTACTGAAGCTGGAGCAGTTACAGGGGTTACATGAGATGGAGTAGTTACAGGGGTTACATGAGATGGAGCACAGACAGGCATTACCTAAGATGGAGCAGTTACAGGGGCTACATGAGATGGAGCAGTTACAGGGGTTACATGAGATGGAGTAGTTACATGGATTACATGAAATGGAGCACAGACAGGCATTACCTAAGATGGAGCAGTTACAGGGGTACATGAGATGGAGCAGTAACAGGGGTTACATGAGATGGAGTAGTTACAGTGGTTGCTGAAGATGGAGCAATTAAAGGGGTAACATGAGATGGAGCAGTTACAGGGATTACTGCAACTGGAGCAGTTACATGGGTTACATGAGATGGAGTAGAAACAGGGGTTACATGAAATGGAGCAGTTACAGTGGTTACCTGAGATGGAGCAGTTATAGGCATTACATGAGATGGAGGAGTTATAGGCATAACATGAGATGGAGCAGTTCTAGGCATTACATGAGATGGAGGAGTTCTAGGCATAACATGAGATGGAGCAGTTATAGGCATTACATGAGATGGAGCAGTTATAGGCATTACATGAGATGGAGCATTTATAGGCATTACATGAGATGGAGGAGTTATAGGAATTACATGAGATGGAGGAGTTATCGACATTACATGAGATGGAGCAGTTATAGGCATTACACGAGATGGAGGAGTTATAGGGGTAACATGAGATTGAGCAGTTACAGGGGTTACATGAGATTGAGCAGTTGTAAGCATTAAATGAGATGGAGCAGTTATAGGTATATATGAGGCGGAGGACTTATAGACATTACATGAGATGGAGGAGTTATAGGCATTAACTAAGATGGAGGAGTTATAGGCATTACATGAGATGGACAAGTTATAGGGGTTACATGAAATGGAGCAGTTACAGGGGTTACATGAGATGGAGCAGTTATAGGCATTACATGAGATAAAGCAGTAATAGGCATTACATAAGATGGAGCAGGTATAGGCATTACATGAGATTGAGTAGTAATAGGGGTTACATGAGATGGAGCAGTTGCACTCATTACATCAGATGGAACAGAAAAGGGGGTAACATGAGATGGATGAATTATAGGCATTACATGTGATGGAGCAGTTATAGGCATTACATGAGATGAAGCAATTATAGGCGTTACATGAGATGAAGCAGTTATAGGCATTACATGAGATGGAGCAGTTATACGCATTACATGAGATGAAGCAGTTATAGGCATTACATGAAATGGAGCAGTTATAGGCATAACATGAGATGAAGCAGTTATAGGCATTACATGAGATGGAGCAACTATAGGCATTACCTGAAATAAAGTGGTAATAGGCATTACATTAGATGGAGGAGTTATAGGCATTACATGAGATGGAGCATTTACAGGTGTTACATGAGATGGAGTAGTTACAGGGCTACATGAGATGGAGCAGTTACAGTGGTTACATGAGATGGAGTAGTTAGAGTGGTTACTGAAGATGGAGCACAGACAGGCATTACCTAATATGGAGCAGTGACAGAGGTACATGAGATGGAGCAGTTACAGTGGTTATATAGGAAGGCAACTTACAGGGGTTACATGAGATTGGGCAGTTGCAGGGGTTACCTAAATGGAGCAGTAACAGTGGGTACCTAAGATGGAACAGTTACAGTAGTTACCTAAATGGAGCAGTTACAGGAGTTACCTCAGATGAAGCAGTTACAGTGGTTACCTGAGATGGAGCACAGACAGGCATTACCTTAGATGGGCAGTTACAGGGGTTACATGAGATGGGGCAGTTACAGGGGTTTTATGAGATGGAGTAGTTACAGTGGTTACTGAAGATGGAGCAGTTACATCGGTTATATGAGATGGAGCAGTTACAGGGGTTATATGAGATGGAGTAGTTACAGTGGTTTCTGAAGCTGGAGCAGTTACCTGGGTTACATGAGATGGAGTTGTTACATGGGTTACATGAGATGGAGCAGTTACATGGGGTTACATGAGATGGAGCAGTTACAGTGGTTACTGAAGATGGAGCAATGGAAGGGGTTACATGAGATGGAGCAGTACAGGGGTTACTGAAGCTGGAGCAGTTACAGGGGTTACATGAAATGGAGCAGTTACAGTGGTTACCCGAGATGGAGGAGTTATAGGCATTACATGAGATGGAGCATTTATAGGCATAACATGAGATGAAGCAGTTAAAGGCATTACATGAGATGAAGCAGTTATAGGCATTACATGAGATGGAGCAGCTATAGGCATTACCTGAGATAAAGCAGTTATAGGCATTACATGAGATGGAGCAGTAATAGGCATTACATGAGATGGAGCAGTTATAGGCATTACATGAGATGGAGCAACTATAGGCATTACATGAGATGGAGCAGTTATAGGCATTACATGAGATGGAGCAGCTATAGGCATTACCTGAGATAAAGCAGTTATAGGCATTACATGAGATGGAGCAGTAATAGGCATTACATGAGATGGAGCAGCAATAGGCATTACATGAGATGGAGCAGCTATAGGCATTACCTGAGATAAAGCAGTTATAGGCATTACCCGAGATAAAGCAGTTATAGGCATTACATGAGATGGAGCAGTTATAGGGTTAACATGAGATTGAGCAGTTATAGGCATTACATGAATTGGATTAGTTATAGGCATTACATGAGATGGAGCAGTTACAGGTGTTACATGAGATGGAGCAGTTACAGGGGTTACATGAGATGGAGGAGTTACACTCATTGTATCAGATGGAACAGAAAAGAGAGTAAAATGAGATGGAACAGTTATCGCCATTACATGAGATGGAGCAGTTACAGGGGTTACATGAGATGGAGCAGTTATAGGTGTTACATGTTTTGATTTAGATGTCCATATTTACCACTTCTAGCAATCCTATTTGGCCAAACCATTTAAAAAATACAAAAGGAAAATATGCCCTAAATGGGTGATAATAGTGTAAAGAATGGTAAATACCAATACAGGTTGCTTTAATGGAAATAGTTATGCTTTTACTTAATTTTTTTTTTGGTATTCAAATGTATTATCTGAAAATCAATGTTATTGATACTTACTGCTCTTTTTTAAAGTTTTATTAAAACTGAACTAATATAAGTATTTTGGTGACATGTCAGCTGTTACAAGTCAGGATGATGTGACTAAATGAGATATCATGTCAGCCATTCATGTTATTATAGTATGTTAAGGCAGCACTATAATTGATTTTAGTTACTTTAAATAAACTTTTTAGATGACTGAAAAAAACATAATAAAAAATTAGACCACACAAGAAATAAAATTATCTCACTTATCTGATTGTTTGTTCCATGATAGGTCACTGGATTACTACTGGCAAAGGGGAGGTAATGCTTCTAATAGTGCCTCAGTGCTCTCCCATCTTGGGGCCAATGTGGAATATTTTGGTACCCTAGTCAGCAGTCAAGAACTGAGGTTAGTAAATTAGAATTTGTTTCACCATGCAGCCACTAGCCTTGAATTAGATTTTTACAACTTTTGTACAAAAATGCAAACTTTTACTACAGTTTGAATTGAAAAATATCGTAAGGTTTGGAATAAGTATGAAGCATAGACCACTTGCCTCTGTGTTGTTTTTTATTTAAGAACAGGCACTTATCTGTGGATGTATCTACCCACTTCTGATATGTGAGTAGCATTGTTACAACTTAAGCAACTTTGAGACTGCCGCCAAAGTCACTGTAATGACTGCTACTGCCATGACCGCCATCAACATGAGTGCCCCTGCCATGACTGCCACTGCCATGACTGCAATGACTGCTACTGCCATGACCGCCATCAACATGAGTGCCCCTGCCATGACTGCCACAGCAAAGACTGCAATTGCCATGACTGCCACTGCCAAGACTGCCACTGCCATGACTGACATTGCCATGACTTCCACTGCCATGACTGCTATGACTGCCACTGCCATGACTGCTATGACTGCCACTGCCATGACTGCCATTGCCATGACTGCCATTGCCATGACTGCCACTGCCAAGACTGCAATTGCCATGACTGACATTGCCATGACTGCCACTGCCATGACTGCCATGACTGCTATGACTGCCACTGCCATGACTGCCATTGCCATGACTGCCATTGCCATGACTGCCACTGCCAAGACTGCAATTGCCATGACTGACATTGCCATGACTGCCACTGCCATGACTGCCATTGCCATGACTGCCACTACCATAACAGCAATCACCATGAGTGCCCCTGCCATGACTGCCACAGCAAAGACTGCAATTGCCATGACTGACATTGCCATGACTGCCACTGCCATGACTGCCATTGCCATGACTGCCACTACCATAACAGCCATCACCATGAGTGCCACTGCCATGACTGTCATTGCCATAACTGCCACTGCCATGACACCCATTGCCATGACTGCCACTGCCATGACTGTCACTGGCATGACTGCCACTGCCATGACTGCCACAGCAAAGACTGCCACTGCCATGACTGCAATTGCCATGACTGACATTGCCAAGACTGCCATTGCCATGACTGCCATTGCCATGACTGCTATGACTGCTACTGCCATGACTGCCATCACTATGAGTGCCATTGCCATGACTGCCACTGCCATGACTGTCACTGCCATGACTGCTACTGCCATGACTGCCACTACTATGACTGCCACTGCCATGACTGCCATCACCATGAGTGCCCCTGCCATGACTACCACAGCCATGACTGCCACTGCCATGACTGCCACAGCCATGACTGCCACTGCCATGACTGTCATTGCCATGACTGCTATGACTGCTACTGCCATGACTGCCATCACCATGAGTGCCATTGCCATGACTGCCACTGCCATGACTGTCACTGCCATGACTGCTACTGCCATGACTGCCACTACTATGACTGCCACTGCCATGACTGCCATCACCATGAGTGCCCCTGCCATGACTGCCCTAGCCATGACTGCCACTGCCATGACTGCCACAGCCATGACTGCCACTGCCATGACTGCCATTGCCATGACTGCTATGACTGCTACTGCCATGACTGCCATCACCATGAGTGCCATTGCCATGACTGCCATGACTGCCACTGCCATGACTGTCACTGCCATGACTGCTACTGCCATGACTGCCACTACTATGACTGCCACTGCCATGACTGCCATCACCATGAGTGCCCCTGCCATGACTGCCACAGCTATGACTGCCACTGCCATGACTGCCATTGCTATGACTGCCACTACCATGACTGCCATTACTATGAGTGCCACTGCCATGACTGCCATTGCCATGACTGCCACTGTCATGACTGCCACTGCCAGCTAGTCTTGTGACTGCAAATGCCATGACTGCCATCACCATAAGTGCCCCTGCCATGACTGCCACTGCCATGACTGCCACCTAGTGTTGTGACTGCCAATGCCATGACCACCATCACCATGAGTGCCCCTGCCATGACTGCCACTGCCATGACTGCCACTACCAGCTGGTGTTGTGACTGCCAAAGCCACTCCTGCCATGATAGCCACTATTGTTCTTCTTGTAAGTCTCTAAATGTGCAGCACTTTTGAAATTAAAAAAACAACAAACCATCTGTTTTGGTTTTTAGATTCTTAGAGGAAGATTTTACCCGTCACAATATCCACATAGACAACTGTGTCAGACATGAGGAGGGGCGTTACAGATGTCCTGTTGCCGTGGTAATCATCAGTAAACAGACTGCGTCAAGAACTATCATGGCATCAACCAAGTAAGAGCCTTTTTTAAGCAAAACATAGTTATTTTTTAAATTATGAAGTTTCCAGAATATATATATCTTTTTAACATAAGTTCATGTAGTAACAATCTTACTTAACCTGATCTTGCAACATGGTCAAATGTAACTGACAAATTTGATCATAATTAACAAATCTTTTTTAGTTTTCAGTAAACATTCAACTTTCAACTGTTAGCAGGTGGTAAAGTTACAAGGTGAAAGAGACAATTCTAAAGTAACTTAATCAGATACAATGTGTATAGCATTCTAAAATGAACTGACAACCAGTTTTATTTCTTATTATGCTACTGTTATATATAAACAGAACAAAATCTTAGTGTAAAGCTTATTAAACCTATTCCTAGAAACACAGCATTAAATAGTGTAGGTTCTGATGAGACAGCCCCCAGTGGATGCTGGCTGATCTGGCTCTAAACTATTTGCCTAAACTTTATCAATTTGTCCAGACTTCTGATTTGTAAGGGAATCAATTAATGTCTCACTGAATTTTTCTTTTGGAGTTTCAGGATAACCTTTCTTTTTAAAAAAATAAATCACCATAAGAAGTCATTGTGCCTTCCCATTGTTATTTAATTAATAACCATAACTGGATGCGTTTTTGCTTGTTCTTTATTAACTTGCATATGTTAATGATGCTTAATATGTGTTATGTTTGCCTAATTGAAAACAATAATAAATTTTTAAATTTGCTGACACATTATAAATAATGAGTAGTATTAGCTGTAAAAAAACATGCTGTCTGACAATATTTTTTTATGTATGTGTTAATAACTTAAATATCATGCAGTATTTGCTTTTCTTTTCAGTATTTTTGCTGTGTTGTTAATGTTGCCTTATCTGGTCATTATATTTACAGCAAATGTGCCCAGGTCCAGTATGAAGAGTTCCTAGGGCAGATTGATCTCAATCTGTATAAATGGATTCATTTTGAGGTAAGTCAGCTTCTGAAATATTTCACCTCCTGGACCCCAGGAAGTGCAGGTGGCCAATGGTGACTCCTACATCCCATATTTGATGTGATCGGACCTTGTAGTGAATCGGTAGATTATCGGCTCTAGATACAGGAGGCCCCAGGTTTTGATCCCGGGCCATGACATACCAAAGTCATTAAAAATGGTAGTGGTAGAGCTCCCTTACAAACGCTTAAGCAAATGTAAGGGTAGTTCCATGATTGGTTGGCGCGGTTTCAGGATAAAGTGACTGTGTGGTATCATGCCAGGTGGTCACAGCATGCTATACACATTGAAGACAGCACTATATATGTTTCAAGTGGACACCGTCTCCAGATAACTGAAATACTGTTTGTGGGATGATAAGCACAATAAACAAACATATTTGATGTTTAAAAGCTTTTGAGTGTTAGAATTTGTTTCATTTATAAGTTAGAAAACCTCTTCGAATGATCATTATGTTTAAACTGAATAAATCCTCTTTCAGGGTTGCCCTAATAATGAGGACATAAAAAAGATGATAGAACATATCAATAGCTACAACAGTCAGAGTCCTGGAGGACATAAGGTCATTGTTTCATTGGAATTGGAAAAACCCAAGAGATCTGAGTTGTGTAAGTCAGTCAATCATTGAATAAGAGGCATCAATATAGGCTTAGATATCATTAACTTTTTTATTTTTTGAAAGTGTTTAAGTTATAAAGCTGACTCATTTTGGATTGTTTACTAAATGCAATGTGGAAAAAAAGGTTTTAAAATACTAAACTTATGTACTTAAACTTCAATAATGTGCAGGACAATGTTGAGAACATTGTGGATATATTTTTGCTTCATTTTGAGATCATTGTGGATTGTTACTAAATGCATTGATGAAAAAAGCTGCCAATTCTGTCAAAAACTTTAAAAGACTAACTTCCACACTTAAACAAAGACAGACAGCCATGACAATGTCAAGTACATTGTTGATATATTTTCCTACTTTTTGTTTCATGTCTAATCTGTGGTTAAAATGCAATTTAGGTCAACTTAGTTTTTTAAACTTCACTTGTATAAATATTTTTTCTTCTTTTGATATAATCAATCAAAGTGCTCATAGCACTGTAAGGGCAGGATTTAAATTTCCAAATCACCTTTAGAAGTTTTCAAAGAATGCAATACCAATTATTTTTCTAGCTTGCATAAAAAATGTCCCTTCTCAAATAAAATAAACGTCAGTTAAACAAAATGCAGCATGTAGGATTTAATACTTAAATGGTTGACCCTATTCCACAAATTCACTACTGGAGTGTAGGTCCCCAAGATAAATCTCCTTTTTTTCAGGTTACATCGAAACTTCCTACACAGCGAAGTCTTAGTTAATGAAGTTCTATATTAAAATCACTGTAAAATCTATTTTGACATTTTAAGCAGGTCTATAACAATTGACACATATTGTCCATTTCAACAGCCGCACACAATTGTCCATGAGTATGAAGACTAAAAGGTTGTATATCAATTGCAGGTTAATTCAAAGCCTTTTTATGCAAGTTAAATTTTAGTGTTTCACCACTGTGGACAGTGTAGGAAGCGACCCTGCCAAATTTTACATGAGTTTGTATAACTGTCTAATTATAAATTAATTGTTATATTTATAACGTATGTTTGTACTCTGTGCTTGCTGTTGAACTTTTTCCAGTGCACTTGCAATCATGTTGTTACTTTTACATTCAGAATAAGTAAAATTTGTTTAAAATATCTGATTTCCAGTACAGTTGATTGGGCTGGTAGATTACGTGTTTGTCAGTAAAGATTTTGGCTTGAGTCAAGGACACAGAGATAAGGTGGAGGTGGTGGAGAAGATGTTACCACTGTGTAAACTGGGGTGAGTGTTTTTGTCTTGTTTTTTATGCCACAGAACGCGACATATAGCATCTGTAATGTCAGTCTCTGCCTGTACATCGACCCTCCTGTTTTGGTGCTGCAGTCATACATGTATCTTCATATTATTTATGGTACTTCAAACTTCACCATCAATCAGACATGCACTTGAAGGTGGGCTGTACATATCATTTACAAGTGCAAACCCCAAGGTCAAGGTCATATTTAAGATCATTGCTTTTTGGAGGCATTCTTTTATTTTAGAAGTCTTAGATATATTATAAAGTTACTTTTGAAAGTTCAAGTTGAGGTTGTTAATGTAAATTATTATCCAGCATCACAATCTGGGTGCGGAAAAACTGCAGAATGGCTTGCCAATTGATTAAACACTTTTATTCTGAATATAACAGCAATTTAATTAACACATTGGAGTTTCAACAACTTATTACAATGGATATTTCAATATAAATATATATAAAGTGTCTTCTAGAATCATGGAATTCCTTTTGTATCATATAGAATCACAACAGCTTAATATATAGCAAGTCTGTCATAAGAAACCAAATGCTTAAACAATAAATTATGCAAATTATTAATCATTACTGCTGAATGACTCTTATGATTTTGTATAATTAACCCCAGACTCAGCCAGTGGTGATCATAAAATGATTGTGAATCATCTTTACAGTTAGTGTTTACCTAAGATTAAACAACTTAGGAAATATCATCATTTGGACATCCACAATATTACAAATAAGTATTTGAATTAGATTATATTGAAGTATAAGTAGAATTTTTCAAATGTGCATTAAATGACTGTCATTTTGATATCAAACACTTAATTCACATATGACAGATTACTGAAATACATTATAATGCAAAACAAAGAAAAAAATACAACAATACTTTGTTAACAACAAACAAACAAACACAAGCACATACACACAAATACATATGTTACTGAAATTTTGAATATTTTTAGGTGAAAAATGTTCACAGACCATTGTAACAAATTTTCAGACTTAGAATAGATATGTTTGCATTAGATTGGTAGATTTATCAGTACCTTTTAGCTCACCTGAGCACAATTATAGAGACCACATTAATTGTCAAATCTTCACCCAACTTGGTCAGAATGTTTGTCTGCATGAAATCTTGAAATTGTTTGTAACTGGGTCACATGGGTTCAAAAAGTAGGTCAGTAGGTAAAATCTTAGCAAAAGCTTGTTAACACGCTCGAGGCCACATTTATAGACCAGTCTTCACTAAACTCGGTCAGAATGTTTGTCTGCATGAGCTCTTAGATAAATTCATATTTTGGTCACGTGGGGTCAAAAATTAGGTCACTAGGTCAAATCTTAGAAAAAAAACTTGTGAAAACACTAGAGACCACATTTATATCCATATCTTCACCAAACTTGGTCAGAATGTTTGTCTGCATGAAATCTTGGATGAGTTTGTCATTGTGTTACGTGGGTTCGAAAAGAAGGTAGGTCACTTTGTCAAATTTTTAGAAAAACCTTGTGAACATGCTAAAGGTCACATTTATGGTCTAATCTTCACTTATCAGAAGGTTTGCCTGCTTGAAATCCTTGATAAGTTTATAACTGGGTCACGTGGGATCAAAGTAGTAGGTCACTAGGTTAAATCTTAGGAAACCTAATCTAGAGACCACCCTTATGACCCAGTCTTCACTAAACATGGCCAGAATGTATGCCCACAAGAAATATTAGGTGAGTTTGTAACAAGGTCATGTGGGGTCAAAAACTAGGTCACTATGTTAAATTTTAGAAAAATCTTTTGAAAATGCTTAGAGGCCACATAAATGACCAAACTTGGCCAGAATGTTTGCCAGTATGAAATTTTAGATATGTTTTGGAGTGGGTCACGTGGATTCAGTAGGTCACTAGGTAAAATTCTAGAAAATGTTATCAGCCACTGCTGCCACACTAATGGTCCAATCTTCACCAGAGATTTCTATAATAAAAAACTCTTAATTATTTGATGCCAGATATGACCCTACTAAAAGCCTTTGTCCTCAGGTGAGCAAGTAAGGGCCATCATGGCCCTCTTATTTTACCAATACTTTGCAAGCATAGCCATTTTCTAATTATCAGTTAATATTATTCATCTCAAACTTACAAAGTACTGTAAAATTTAAAGATTTTTATTTTAAAAAAATTAGATGCACTATCTTTTTGAAATTGCTTTGATGAAATTAGAAACATGATTTCTCTTTGCTATAATTTCCAGAGCTACAATCATCTGTGCATGGGGTGACCAAGGGGCTGCAGCCAAGACAACCTCCTGCGATACAGTTATCTCCCCTGTGTTCCCTCCAGAGGCTCTAGTAGACACTCTGGGTGCAGGGGACACATTTAATGGTGCCACAATATTCGCTCTTAGTAAGGGGCATAGTCTGCAAGATGCCATAGTGTTTGCTTGTAAGGTTGCAGGTGCCAAGTGTGGGATGGTAGGATACGAGGGTATTAAAGGGATGCAACTGCTATTGACTTAAGGTGTAACATAAAGGGCATTCATATGTATTAAGGGAAAACCCTGCAAAAATAGGCATGAATTCATGGAAACAACAGAGTTATTTTTTATCTCTATTGATCATGCTACTAGGAACAGTTGTGTTTCAAAATGTGAAAAGAAATTTGGTAAATAAAAATTGTATATAACTATATAAACTACACCAATCCTTTTTTTGAAGAACTTTTGTATGCATATTTTTCTTCTGGGGAACAAACATTCATGATTCTGCAAGTGTCATTGCACTAGGTACATCTGAGGGATAAAGTATCAAGGACTGAAATACCCAAGAAGTTCCAATGGCCATAAACGGATGGTAGAACTTGTTGCATTTATTCTTTTTGTGCCATTTTGAATGGCACTCTCAGTCATACAGCATTATTGTCATGTTTGGAACAGTAGAATTGCAAACAGTTATTGACTTAAAGAAATGCAACTACTGTTGACTTAAAGCCATAACACAGCAAGTTGTTTTACCACATCAATAACAATTGAAAATCATCTGTGGTTTTCACTTAATTAAAAACAAAACTCCTAATTTGTTGATAAAATTCTGTAGCTGTTTATATATATATATATATGTATATAAAAAAATAAAAAGACATGAAAAAAATCCTTAAATAAAAAAAACAACTTGTAGGATCCCAACTAGGTGCCACTTGATTGGCAATCTAGTGCACTATTAGTCTTAGTACATGCTTGTTTCAACCGCCCCTCATCAGTTTATTAAGATTTAAGTCAAGCCAAACAGAGGGGTTAATTGCTATTGTTTTGACCAGTCTTCAGTGTTTTTTACTTCTTATTTTGAATTGTTTTGTACCAATATTGTTGTTATCCTGGTGATATTAGGGATTTAAAGCTTCACTTAAAGAAGTGTCACACTTGTCAACCTTTTAGTTCTTTATTTCTCCTCTTCTTATCTTTCTTGTTCATGATAATTGAGGCAAATAATTTTATTCTCATTATATTAAATGCATGTATATATGTTGTCTGAAAATATTTAAAGGAATGTTGTCATTGGTTAATGATAAGTTATTGATTTATTCAAGTTAAAGATACTAAAGTGTTTGAGCAACTTTGATGGGATATTTTTATTTACACTGTTTGATAGAAAAACCTTCAGGAAGTGCAAGGTTGGAGTGCTCCACAAACCAGGTTAAAGCACCCCAGTCGGTCCTGTTGCCGACTGACTGTTCCAAGGCGGAAACTGCAGGTTTTTCTTTTTGTGTGTTGTGTCTCATCTGTGTTTTTGTCATATTTACATTAACCCTGTTTGCCTTTGTATATAGTTTAGATTTAAATATATGTGGAAATTTTGATAGGGCCTTTACTTATTTACCGATTTATTTCAGTTATATCTTTAAAATCAAAAAGAGATGTACAATTTTGTGAAATAACCTGTAATTTAATACAACAATTAGTACAATAAAAACTGAAAGTTGCTTGATTTTGCATTCTTTATTTCTCAAATATATAAAGGAAAAGTTCATAAGGCAATATTTCTTCTGGTATCAATACAACAGACATACTGGAACAAGTCTTTGCATAAATACATTGACAAACATTACTTCAACATAATTAACATTGCTACAATGAGTTATAATTAGTTAGCACCTGCTCTAATGTCACAAAACTGTCCACAAAACTCTCTTCAGATAGTCCATGCTTCAAGTACTGGTGGATATAGGCTCGGGATGAAAACATTCCCCATGCTTTCTCTATCACTGAATTCAGTGATGCCAGTGGAGCTTTATTGTTTGTTACCAAGGTAGCGCATTTCTCATAGTTATTCATGATGCGTGGTTGTCTGTACACACTTAGTCCCACCCCCTGAGGTACCCAAGGGGGATAAAGTTTAGGGTCCAAGAAGAGGCCTAGGTCACAAGTATTGAGTTCCTTGCCTCGCAAGATAAGCAGATTGGCTAAAGACCTGCGACTGTCTTCTAACCTTACCTGCCAGTCAATGCCTGTAGAGAAAAGAAAGCATTTTGACATACCACTTTACTTAACACTGTAAGGAATTGGAATATAAGAGAATGTACAGAGCCACTAGGTATATGTCTGAGATTCTTCTGTAATCACACCTACCAGTCAAAGAAAAATTAAGATATAGAAAAAAGTAATGCCACTGGAATTGACATATGCACCTAAAGATCTTAAATACCGGTACTTAAATACTTTAAATAATACCTGAACTCTGACCTTGATCTTAATGGTTGCACTTGTAAATGCAACACATGACACCTGTAAGTGTATGTAAGATGGTAAATATCAACTGAAATACTGTAAATAGTATGGTAGCTATGGCTGAGATATGGAAATAGAACAAAGAGACAGAAAGTACAGCTGCACAGACAGATTGTCTGTATTATTCTGCCCATGGAATGCATAAAAAAGTGTTATAATTATATAAAATGGTTACTAAGATACAAAATACAAATACATGAATGTTGTCAAAACAATGATAAAACTGAAACATTGTTAACTGTTTGCTGTTACAAAATGTTTGAGACAAATAAAGGCTTAGCATTTTAAAGCAAGGAAGCTATTAAGTCAGCTTGTGATGTCTTGGTGGTTCTAATGGGGCAAGTACTTGGAAGTCTCCTTGCCTGGTCAAACCTTCAAATCTGCAGGTGTTATTCAAAGCATTAGTTATTGGTATATGAGGTATGTGGCAATCTGCTGGCTCCCTTTCAGGAGACTGCAGTGGCCTCAAGTGAAGGGTGGAGTCGTACAGCCCCTGTTAATATCTATTGACCCATATGACAGAAGATGGCCCATGTAATTTGAGTGTAAAACCACCCAAACGAGATTAACTGTCATTGTTTTTAAACAAAAAAATACATTCTGATAAACAAACAAGTGTAGCCCCCCACACATACACACTCACCTTCCTCCATGGCTGCATTAGCTATGAGCATCTGTCTTAGGTGTTTAAGGAGACCTGGCCACTGGAAGGTACTGAAGTCCTTTGAGCGGTCACACATCTGGGGGATACTTTTCACAGTTATCAGTTTGTAGTCAGGACAGGGAACCAGATGTTCCACCATCTCTCCTGGGAGATAAATCATGTTGAGCATCATAGTGAGATTAATCAGAGAAACATAAGGTGTGCTTAGATATTTATGGTTACATAAGAAATTTATTGGCATGAAATAAAAATATTTCAGTAATCAAACACTTGTAAAATACTTTTCACAGTAAGAAAATTTTAGTCAGGGCAGGATGCTAGATGTCCTAGCATCTGTATCTGAGCCATCCAATATTTATGACTTATATATACAATAATGGTAGAGCTATGGCAAAGTCAAGGTACCGGTAATCATTTTTCTTGTTTCCTTCAGTCAAATTACTTTTTTCTTATTGATTACACATATACAAGCCAGACATGTATGTACTAAAATATACTTTACTTATAATATTTACTCATGATTTGCAAATATTATTTTAATTTGTTATATACAATAATGTATTAAATTATGACCTACTGGTAACTTAAATTCATACTAGGTTATGGTAATATTTGATTTTTTTTATTATTTGAGTATATATAACTAAAGTAGAAATATTTTCAGAAAAAAAAAATCTAAACACAACCAACAGTGTCTAAGCAGTTGTCACATGAATGTAGCACAGTAAAGGCATCATGCAACAACAGAAATGGCATCATGTAACAAAAAATGGCATCATGCAATTGTCAGGGCATAATGCAACAACAGTTAGTGCATCATGTAACAATACTTTGAAGTGACTTTTTACGAAATGCATAACTTTAGCAACACCTAATTAGGAACTGTTAGCATATATGCACCTTGATCTACTTACCTAAAGTATTTGAAGCACCATATTCACTGCCCTGTTCTGACACCGCTGGCTGCAGTATCCCCATCAGTTTATGGCAAATCACATTGTTGATATCCCTGAATCCTATCTTGTGTATATTCATCAGTCTTTGACAGATCTTGTGAAGCTGATCATTCTCCATCACTAGTACCGCGTCTGTACTCTGATAAAGCTGTGACAGTGTCAACACTGCGTTATAGTTCTGGACAATCACCTCACCCATGCTATAGGGCCATACCACTTGGTTCACCATAGATGTGTGGGGAAACTCATCTCGCACACACTGACTGATGTAGGTACCCACGCCCGAACCAGTGCCACCGGCAAGACTCATAAAAGTAAGAAATCCTGACAGACTGTCACACTTCTCAGCTTCTCGTTGAATCATACTCATGATTCGTTCCTCTGCAGCAGGCCCATGAACTCTGAATAATCATTATTGTAGTTGTATTGATAGTCTACTGCCAGAGCCTTAAGACAATATTTAGTGTTTTTTTTTCTAGAAACACATCGCATCAACATTATTATGGTCATTATAGGGACGTCCAGCTATTTTGGTGTAGGAAGACCCAAGACAAATGTCTTGATAGAACCACCGGCGTACAGCAGGTAAGCTGGAAGACCTGCCTTCATTAAGCTCTTTGCTGGGACTTGAATCTACATAGAGGCGAGCAGTCAAAGGACTTACAAGTCAGCAACTCTGCTACTCATACACACAGTACCCTGACTATAATAAATTTGGGGATTTTTTTCCAGGAATTGTATGCTGAAAATTTATCATTGTTCATTGTGTGTTGTTGTTTTTGTTGAGCAGAATTCTGGGTGAATAGTCAACATTCATAGCCTCAACCTTTACTACATCCAGACTCAAAGTTAAAACATGCAAAAGCAGGGACAGCAAAGTTTGAATTAACTGACAAACCAACAGTACGTTCTTAAGCTTCCTATAGACTTAAAAATTACATACAAGTTCTAACTTTAGACTAATTGCTATTAACTTTTTTAAGATCAACCACCCATATATATAATAACTGTTTAAAATTATAAGTACTAAAATGACCTATTGTGAGCAGTTGTACATTTCAAGTAATGGCATCAGGCAATTCAGTTGACTTATGACAAGCATTTATACATTTACATGGAACAGCATAATGTTTTTACCAAAATTTACAAAAGATTTTCTCTTATCACATTTATAAAAACACCCTGCTCTTCAACATAAGAGCCTAACTTACTTCCTAATGAAATTTAGACTAATAATAAGGTCAAGCTATTTACACTAACTCAGCACTTATACCATCTTTCCTCGGTCTTTGTTGATGTCACACTAATTCAGCTCATCATTTATCAACACAAACATGTAGTTAATAACCATATAAATCATAAAACCCCCACATAAAACTATGGCCAAAGAGTAAAAAAACTAAAACAAATATGAACTCTGTTTTTTTTCATCTTGTGCTACTACACCTACTTGATGCCGTAAGCCCAAATATATCACACCATTTAGTTGAAACCATGTGCCAAGATATATTACATCACCTACTTCAAGCCATGTGCCCAGATACATCACACCACCTACTTCAAGCCATGGGCCTAGATACATCACACCACCTACTTCAAGCCATGGGCCTAGATACATCACACCACCTACTTCAAGCCATGGGCCCAGATATATATCACACCACCTACTTCAAGCCATGTGCCCAGATACATCACACCACCTATTTCAAGCCATGGGCCCAGATACATCACACCACCTATTTCAAGCCATGGGCCCAGATACATCACACCACCTACTTCAAGCCATGGGCCTAGATATATCACACCACCTATTTCAAGCCATGGGCCTAGATATATCGCACCACCTACTTCAAGCCATGGGCCCAGATACATCACACCACCTATTTCAAGCCATGGGCCCAGATACATCACACCACCTACTTCAAGCCATGGGCCTAGATATATCACACCACCTATTTCAAGCCATGGGCCTAGATATATCGCACCACCTACTTCAAGCCATGGGCCCAGATACATCACACCACCTACTTCAAGCCATGGGCCTAGATATATCGCACCACCTACTTCAAGCCATGGGCCCAGATACATCACACCACCTACTTCAAGCCATGGGCCTAGATATATCACACCACCTATTTCAAGCCATGGGCCTAGATATATCACACCACCTATTTCAAGCCATGGACCCAGATACATCACACCACCTACTTCAAGCCATGGGCCCAGATACATCACACCACCTACCTCAAGCCATGTGCCCAGATATATATATCGCACCACCTACTTCAAGCCATGGGCCCAGATACATCACACCACCTACTTCAAGCCATGGGCCCAGATACATCACACCACCTACCTCAAGCCATGTGCCCAGATATATCGCACCACCTACTTCAAGCCATGGGCCCAAAGATATCACACCATCTGCTTCAAGCCATGGGCCTAGATATATCACACCACCTACTTCAAGCCATGGGCCTAGATATACCACACCAACTACTTAAAGCCATGGGCACAGATATATCACACCACCAACTTCAAGCCATGGGCCCAGATATATATCACACCACCTACTTCAAGCCATGTGCCCAGATATAACACACCACCTTCTTCAAGCCATGTGCCCAGATATAACACACCACCTACTTCGAGTGACGTGCCCAGATATACCACACCAACTACTTCAAGCCATGGGCTCAGATATATCACACCACCAACTTCAAGCCATGGACCCAGATATATATCACACCACCTACTTCAAGCCATGTGCCTAGATATAACACACCACCTACTTCAAGCCATGTGCCCAGATATAACACACCACCTACTTCGAGTGACGTGCCCAGATATATCACACAACCTACTTCAAGCCATGGGCCTAGATATACCACACCAACTACTTCAAGCCATGGGCTCAGATATATCACACCACCAACTTCAAGCCATGGGCCCAGATATATATATCACACCACCTACTTCAAGCCATGTGCCCAGATATAACACATCACCTACTTCAAGTGATGTGCCCAGATATATCACACCACCTACTTCAAGTCATGGGCCCAGATATATCACACCAACTACTTCAAGCCATGTGCCCAAAGATATCACACCACCTACTTCAAGCCATGTCCCCAGCTTTATCACACCACCTACTTCAAGCCATGTCCCCAGCTGTATCACACCACCTACTTCAAGCCATGGGCCCAGATATATCACACCACCTACTTCAAGCCATGTGCCCCGATATATCACACCACCTACTTTACGCCATGGGCCCAGATATATCACACCACCTACCTCAAGCCATGTGCCCAGATATATCACACCACCTACTTCAAGCCATGTGCCCAGATATATCACACCACCTACTTCAATCCATGTACCCTGATATATCACACCACCTACTTAAAGCCATCGGCCCAGATATATCACACAACCTACTTCAAGCCATGTGCCCAGATATATCGCACCACTAGTTGAAGCCATGTGCCCAGATATATCACACCTCCTACTTCAATCCATGTACCCTGATATATCACACAACCTACTTCAAGCCATGTGCCCAGATATATCACACCACCTACTTCAAGCCATGTGCCCAGATATATTGCACCACTTACTTCAATCCATGTACCCTGATATATCACACCACCTACTTCAATCCATGTACCCTGATATATCACACCACCTACTTCAAGCCATGTGCCCAGATATATCACACAACCTACTTAAAGCCATCGGCCCAGATATATCGCACCACTAGTTGAAGCCATGGGCCCAGACATATCACACAACCTACTTCAAGCCATGGGCTCAGATATATCACACCACCTACTTCAAGCCATGTGCCCAGATATATCACACCACCTACTTCAAGCCATGGGCCCCGATATATCACACCAACTATTTCAAGCCATCAGCCAACATATATCGCAACACTAGTTGAAGCCATGGGCTCAGATATATCACACCACCTACTTCAAACCATGTGCCCAGATATACCACACAAACTACTTTAAGCCATGTGCCCTAAAATATCACACTACCTACTTCAAGCCATGTGCCCATATATATCACACCACCTAATTGAAGCCATGTGCCCACATAGATCACACCACCTATTTCAAGCCATGTGCCCAGATATACCACACAAACTACTTTAAGCCATGTGCCCTAAAATATCACACAACCTACTTCAAGCTATGTGCCCATATATATCACACCACCTACTTGAAGCCATGTGCCCAGTTGTTGCCAGAGCCCCGTTTCTGGCAAAACTGCTGTTTCTCTGGATACATCCATCGGCCAGACTTCTTGGCCTCTGCACATGTCTGGGCTATAGCCTGTCATATAAAGTCAAGGTTATGACCTTGTGAATGAAAACAAATCTAAGTTACTGCTGTTGCAACAAATAAGGCTAATAGGGAATAAATCGGGAATTATTGAATATTTTGCTTCTAAATGTATTTGATATGCTGACTTTGAGGCTGATTATACAACTGAGATCCCCCACTTAGTTCTTCAAAAAAAAAGAAAAGAAAAAGAAAATCTATCACCTATATATAATTGATACATATAAACACTTCATAATAACAAAATACACTTCTAAGTCTAATTACCTTGGGTTCCATGTCCACCATAACAGCTCTAGCCTCTGGAAGAGAGCCCTCTTTCTCTGGAGTTACAAAGAACCTGTCCAACACCTGACTGATGTATTCTGCATTGGCACTGGGTGGCACATTTACCTGGGACAATAGTTTGTGAAAGTGTTATATGAAGCACATAAACATCGAAGTCCAATGCTATGGAGATGAAAAAGGCTGTAGATGCTGAGCATTCAGATTCTTGTATTCTGAACAAAGCAAAAACATGTATAAAGCAGCTTCAAGAATGACTCTGGATCTCTTAACACTTTGTAAAAGGTTTCACAGAAACAATTTAAACTTATAAAAATGCAATTTATTAATGTGATTAATGGTATTTTTTTATTACAAAAAGTACCACCAACATGCCTCACCAAGTTAAAGCAAGTTATCTTTTTGTATAGGAGAGTTTTAATGAAATAGATGACCATTAAGATGATAATGTCTGTGATGATTACAATGGCAATCATAATGATTATGATCGTGATGCAGGATGACAACCACAAACAACAATGAAAATTAACTAAACAACTAGTCTACTACCTGTGATTGTTTTGTGCCTGTGTCCTCAATGAGAGATCCAAACAGCTGACCACCCACCTGGTTCCCACACTGACCAATCTGTAGGGTCAATATTGACATCTTGGCTGTGGTATTGTGGATGGGGACTTCTAGTTTTCACCTGTGAAGAATCCAGAAAAATATCTGCAGAGATATTATGGTTAGAATGCACTTCAGCTGTCCCAAGTGTGAAATTTTGTTAATTTAAAAGGTTATGATTACTTTAAGGGGTTCAAATAGTGCATGGGCTCAGTATTTTAAATTATATACATGTGAACTCTTCCACTTTTGGAGGAAGACTCCCATTTTTTGAGGTTGAAAATTATTTGAAAATGAGTGGTGCTTTAGACATTTTCTCAGAAATCTCCCTAATTGGAAACAAAGCAGGATTTTTTTCATGTTTTTGGTATCATCAATTTCTGCAGATGATTTTGGGAATTTCTATACAGGAATGAAAACTCATCATGTGAAATTAACTACATTCTCTGCTAAAAATGTTTATGGGGAATGAACAATCAGTTTAAAGAAAGAATCTTTGTTTATATAAAAATATAAACTCTACAAATCTGCAAGTGAAAATCTCCACTCTGGCCTCAGAAAAAGTTCACATGTATGAAGTTCACATTTTTTCAAGGGCCTCCCTACTGCTACCACTTTAAGTTTTCTTTAAACTGATTGTTCATTCCCCATCATAACATTTTTAGCAGAGAATGTAGTTAATTTCACATGATGAGTTTTCATTCCTGTATAGAAATTCCCAAAATCATCTGCAGAAATTGATGATACCAAAGTCATGAAAAAAATCCTGCTTATTATGCTATCTGGGGATTTGTTTTAGAAAACTCACTGTGGCAAAACATTTTTTTATCAGAACAGCTTAGATTAAAGCTTTATCATTATATGGACCGGGATGACGACCAAATTGGTCCGGGATGACTATAACATGGTCTGGAATGATGGTCCGAAATGATGGTCCGGAATGCAGATGGTCCGGAATGAGGGTAATCCGACTATAATCATGCGCAGCAAATTCTTAATATATAATAGAATTAAAAAAAATAATTAAAAAAAATTAAAAAAGTTTAATTTTGTACCTACAAATAAAATGCTACTTAGTGATAACATCCCTGCAGTGCAATGACATTATAATGGCTGTTTGACCGAAAATGCTTTGATCGTATCTTGATTTTGTCCAAGGCGGCAAAGCAGTAAAATTATTATTAACATTTAACACTGAAGCTCGCAATGGAAGTTTTTAAATGTTTGTTTGCTGCTCATTTTTAACTCATTACACTCTACAGGACATGATTATAATGCCAGTATACAGATTATTTAAGATTAACAAACAATTATCTAATGACAACTGATTTAATGTTGCATCCTAGGCAAAATACAAAATGTAAACACAATGTGAAATACAGTGGGACTAGTCATATTCGCACAATTTTTAAGATGTTTACTAATATTTGATTTTTTTTAAAGAACCATACCTTATATTTGTACAATTGACTTAAAGATGGTAATATTTTAAGAACTTTTTTACGATTAAATACTATCACGAACGGTATGATATTGATGACATTTATAAATTGGTTACGAAAGCGCTAAGACCGAATTATCAATAAGTTAATATTCTATAAGTATAATATGTAACAAAGAAGTATCTTTAAATAGTTACTTTACATTTACATCGAAACACTGGAGACTACGACTGACTTTTGGTTTCCTTACAGGGATTCATTCGCTCAACGCTGTCGCATTTTAGTTTTACTGTTTGTATCTCGGTCTCGATGTTTGACAATCTGATCACCTCGGCCTTTATGCTATGCAAGAGACCTCTGACATAATAAGGCGCCATCTTGGATCTACTTTGTGTGTCTTAGTTTTAATACTGGGTATTTAATGTTGACTTTTCAATTTTCCGTAAATCATATAGATTGTATTGATAAAAAAAATCGTTGTTATTGCAAGATATACTCAACTAAATGATATATATACAATTTGTTACTTTCTCGCGAACGGACACTGTTTCATAACTCAGGCGACGCACTTTGGTGTATTCTAGAGCTATGTACGAGGTGTATTTTACGAACCATACGGAAATACCCGAAGTTTTACGATTGGATGTTTGAGTTTCACAACTTACCTCCCCTGAATATCAGGGGTTTGTACTAGTACATGTTTTATCGACAGGTTTGAAAAGGTAACTCCCCCTTAATAATAATAATAATAATAATAATAATAATAATAATAATAATAATAATAATAATAATAATAATAATAATAATAATAATAATACATGTTTAGATTCGTGTATCTTTTGCCAATTCAAACATTAATGTAGGTTTGATGAAATAACTTTTTGTTTTCGACAAGTACTGTAGCGTAAATAGAATTTAAACTAATGGGAGTTGCTCTTTTATCAGACAAATCTTGGCGGCAAATTCTAAGCTGCCAGAAAAAACACAGCATCATATATCTGGAACTCATATTTCTGTGCTGTCTTTTTAATGCTGTTGCACTTATATTGATCATATGTAATTAATTCCTTTTATTTTAGATACACTTAAATACCGTATTAGATCTATACGATACAACACATTTGTGTTTGCTATTTTTCATTTCGTTTTATTTAAATAATTATTGTGTATTTTATTACATGAGTAAAGACGTTATTGACACTTCCCAATATAATGAACAGTTTATTATTATATTTTATACACTATTACCATGTCTTTAATTTTAAGATGTGGCATACGTGAGTTTATATAAGTATTCTACAGTATTTTACCCATACAAATTGTTTAGAACATATATTACTAACGTGCATAGGTTCGCACGCATACACATGAGCGCAAACCACCAGTATTAAAGGTAACAGGGGTTCCCCTGAAATGAAAACAGTTTACTTTTACAAGAAAGCGTTGTTGCGAAGCTTCAAATGCCGCCATCAGGCAACTGTCCAACAACTGCACAATTTTTTTTTTCTATAAACACTCCGCCAAACAATAAAGGTCTCAAACATTGTTGTTATTAATAAGATGTGACTGCCGTTTTTCTGAAATACCCAAATGTTATTTTACCTGAAAAGGTATTGCAAAATGTTGCTCATTAATGCCCTAGATCTGTGTGAACAGGGACGCATTAATCCCCACTCATCACTACAAACAGTTATTTCCTATCTGAGCCACACTGCATACAAAGCTATTTTTAATCTCAGAAAACCACGTGACAACTTACTTTTCGGATTATGTTATATTGTCATCCAGGTAATCCGCTCTGACGTCGAAATCTATTTTAACAGAGATATTAACATCCCTTTTTATAGATTTAGAAAGAATGAACAGTTAGATTTAGAGAGACTTTTCTCGCGATTTGTACTGTGTATATATGTAGTGTTAAAAATCGTATTTCTTTACACTCTAGTGTAAGTTAATGCAGAAATTATGCCCGAATTCTCCAACGCAGTGGAAAAAATATTGTTACATGTAATTAATGTAGGCAAACTGTCGGATACCGCCTTTAACAAAACATCCATAATGACAAGGGACAGTTAGTATTGTTCAGTGCATTAAAAATGAACCAAACAAAACAGAACTGAATTTCTTCCTGTTTTCCAATTTATCCAAACAAAATTAGCATTATCAATACAAGTTCCTGTTAAGCGGATAGTACAGAGAAGCAATATAAAATTAACGAGAGAGAGAGAGAGAGAGAGAGAGAGAGAGAGAGAGAGAGAGAGAGAGAGAGAAGAGAGAGAGAGAGAGAGAGAGAGAGAGAGAGAGAGAGAGAGAGAGAGAGAGAGAGAGAAAAAGAGAGATGTAGGGATTGGAGGTAGAATTTGATAGAGTGACTGATATTCATACTTTTTTAGGGAAAAACACAATTGATAACATGCTATTTAAACATGTTGGAAAGAATACAACTTCCTACATTAACGCGTTCTGATAAAGACTTAGCAATATTGTTTGTCAATTCTTATCAAAGCATTTCATGATCAAACAGCTCCCAGTCTAAGAGTTGGCTTAGTCTTCTTATTTCCCAGAATAAAGTTTGTCTCCGATAACAATACCAGCAGCAGCAATACCAATAGTTCTTGATAACATCTGACATAAGTTTACTTTGGCAACTTTTCTTTTAAATCTTTGACTTAATAAATTATATTTAACGCTATTTGTCGCCGTTATGACGAAACCAAACGTTATGTCGGCACGATTATCAAATCAAAATGCGATACCGAGAACAAGGGGCGATATTCTCCTAATGCATTAAGGAAGAATCTGATTCGAATGGTTTACGGTATATTTTTATGCAATGTATATTCCCACATGAACGGATTAACTTAAAATGCTGAAGAAAAGGTTATGTCAACAAATATTCAGTGAAATTTGACGTTTGTGTTAAATGCCACGGCGTCTTTTCCTTTCTCGTCAGTTTTGAAGTTAGGCACCCCCCCCCGCCCCACTCATTTAAACAATGAGGCTTCAACGAAACAATAACATGCTTGAAACTTAACAGGAGCAGTGATCTTGAAAGCATAGCTATAGAATTTTTCATTGGTGCTAAGGACTTTATTTCGCCATTTATATGTACGATATTTAATGTAATTCGTGACAAGGGCACGTTCCCTGAATCCTGGGCTAGATTTAATGTCAATCTTGACTAGGGCACGTTCCCTGAATCCTGGGCTAGAGCTATCATAGTCCCTATACACAAAAATGAGATAGAAAAAATGTATCTTATTATAGAGGTATAACTATAATTAATGCCTTGTCAAGAACATTCTCCATAACTCTGTGCAACAGACTCAATGAATGGACATAACATAAATGCGTATTTTCACAATCGCAATTTGGATTTCGGAATAAGCGATCTACAGTCGATGCCATGTTTATACTACACACTATTATACAAACACTGTTATACAAAAGTATTATCAAAACAAGGTAAGTTATGGTGTGCGTTTTTTTTACTATGAGCGTGCGTTTGATACAATTATCCACGACGCTCTATGATGTAAACTGATAGAAGTCGGCGTCAGTTGTAAATTGGTTACCATGATCAAATTCATGTACAGAGTTGTAAAGTCATGTGTTAAATTACATAACGGTAATACCTCTACGAGCAATCCTTCTTGTATGCATGAGTTCTTTAATGTGTCCAATGGCCTGAAACAAGGTGAACCCTTGTCGACAATATTATTTTTACTTTTCATCAACGCTATACAGTCCTGTATTGACCGGCCGCAATAACTGAATTGGTAGAGCGTCGGCTTGCGGATCGGGAGGTTGCGGGTTCAAACCCCGGCTGGGTCAAACCCAAGACTTTAAAGTTGGTAGTAGTGGCTTCATTCGTAACGCTCGGGGGTAACGCTCGGGGCTAAGGGGACAGCATTACGCCTGACTCGTCGGTGTCAGTATAATGGACCGGCCGGATTCAGTCCCTGTGCCCCTGTGCTATAATGATAGAAATGTCGCTGCACAGTATCGGCAAAAATGCCGGCAAATCCCATCCCATCTCATACTGTATTGACTTTAATACTCTGACTGATCGTGATATTGATTTATTAAGTTTATATCTTATACTTTTTGCTGATGACTTTGTTGATTTTACTACAAGTTACGACAGTCTACAAAAAAGCAACAAATTAATATTTTTTTATTATTCACTTAAATGGGGTTTGAAAATAAACGTAAAGAAACCAAAAATATGTGTTTTTGAGAATAAAAAACAACAACATCCCGAAATATACATAAACAATGAAACAATTTGAATGGTTGAGGAATTTTAATTACCTTGGCATAAAATTTAAATATACTGGCACATTATCACTTGCTATCAAGTCACTTAAAGATCAAGCACTGAGAGTATAATAGTATGCTGTATCTTTTTGATAAATTACACTTCGACATCAAAACCAAGTTTAAAATATTTGATACTATGTTTGTACCAATTTTCGTATATACCTCAGAAGTATGGGGAGTTTATTGTTGAAAAACAGACGTTATACATCTTCGCTTTTGTAAATATGTACTTGGAGTTAAAAAACCGATCAATACCTCTGTAATTTATGGTGAACTCGGGTGTTTCCCTTGAGTCTTTTTTGCAAATATAGGGCAGTATAATGTTGGCTTACAGTACTCAACAGTGAAAACATGTCCCCTTTATACTCCTGTTGTGTTGATCAGTATAAGTTAGTTTCAGGTAGATGTTGGTCTACTTAGATACCCTCTATCATCGATCACCAAGGATTTTCATGCCTACATAAAGTAACTCCTATATGTTACTTACATATGTCAATGAGAACAACAGTGCATGGCCAATATATTCAAGATTGGAGAACCTCTTTCTCAAATAGTTCAAGATACTATTCAAAATATAAAGTTGATTTCTGTTTTGAGGATTAGCCAAAAGTTATTCAAAATGAAAAGTTACGTAAGCAAGTCTGTTGGATCAGACTAAGCTCATACCTTTTAAGAAACTGGTAGGTTTAACAAAATTTCTCGTGAAAATAGAATTAGTAAACTATGCAGCATGAAACAAAGCGAATCAATCATGTTCTTATGTGCTATCCCAAAGATAATGATATTATAATTATATATTTAGGCCATACACCATGGCCTTATATATTTTATTTTTTATAAAAAATCATGTCTCATACTAATGAATTAAAACTGTTAAACTTGTTTAGATTCTAAATACATGCTTTTGAAATTAGAAAGAGTTTTTTAAATAAAGCTTAAGTACACTGTTGTTCGTTCCAATCATTTCAATATCAATAATACACGTTCCAATGATTTATCAATGACATGTTTTGGCAAAAGTCTAGTAATACCATGTCATTAATAACTGTTTTTATTTTCTTTTTCCTTTCTTTTCTTTCATTTCTGTTCTTTCTTATATGTTCTGTACTTGTAAATGCGTCTTTGCCATGATTTCTACTTAGTAAATGGCCAAAGACGTACATATCGATTTGCCAATAAATTTTGTATGTATACACTGTTTCAATTACATGTTTAAACATAGCATCTACGCAGTTGTGAATATGTTAATCAAGGCCAGCTGTTGTTTATTAAGGCACCGCTCGGACGACTAACTGGATAGCTTTTCCCCAAATATTTGTAAAGGTCAATGATCAGAAATGACATTATGTAGCGATTGTTGAATCGAATTTAAGACAAAACATCCCATGGACAAAACATCCCTTGCCATTTTTGAGGGGGTGGACAAAACATTCCACATTTTTTAATGGAAAGAAACTAGCAGATAACACAATTATTATGTTTAGCTTAATGGATACTATGTTTGCAAAAACATTGCCACATGGTGCACCATATCTGCCTCAAGCGGAAACCGTCTCTGGATAATTAAAAAATGTTGGTTCCATCTTTGAGGGATGAGTAACACAAATACAATGAAGGCAGCTTTATTTCTGCTTTTTAGGTGGACACTATATCCGGATAACTGAAAGAGTTAAAACCACCCAACTAACAACAAGATTTCAGAAAATAATATTACTGTCTATGACAGTCGACAAATTGATACCACATTACTTTTTATATCACTAGGCACATTTACTGTTTTATCCTTTCTTAAGTAAGGTGTGAACAGAAGCGTTTAAAGTATGAATTTAATTTTTAGCATAAGTTTAAGTTATTCTATTAATAGGAAGATTACGATTTTTCATATTATTTCTTTTAAAGATGATGAGCCAATGAACCAATGACAGAGAACATTTCAAAATATGCACGGATTATTTATTTATTTGTTTATTTAGCCAATATGGAAGGTACTTATATAGACTAAAAAGCGCAACACCATCAAAAAATCTTTTATAGCAACAGTCAATATCAGGAATGAAGTAAGGATTCCGTCACACTTCGCTTGTCTATAACAGGAATCCCCAGGTTCCTAAGTGTGGACATATTGTTGACTTTCACATAGCCAAGCATGTCGTAAATGTCCGAGCAGTGATTGTCCACTATCCGCAAAAACGTCATGTTGACCTTGTTACGCCACTGAGCGGCGGTTAGCGAGGAGTTGGCCCTTCTCGTGCAGTACGCGCACGTGTCATTCAGGTTCATTGAAGTGCTTTGATTAACGTATTGCATCACAGAACTTGTTAGTTGTAAACCTGCAAAATCATACAACAATTTTGTCGCTTGGAATGGCGAATTGGCAATATCTTCGTATCTTATAAGCATATAATTGGGCACTTTTTGGAGCAGAAATCGTTTCGCTACATTTAAATCGGATTTAAAATATGAACATAACTGACCAGCCTTTTCCGTGAACTCTTTATGCTGAATCGCACGTACGTTCATTTGAGAGTAGAACATTGCGCGTGGGTCTCGAACTAAGTGTATGACCTTCATATCTGGAAATATTGCCATTAGCCGGGCGGTTACGTCCATTCGCAAACGGATTGTTTTAAACAGTCGCAAGTTCGAGTTCATACATCTTCCTTCGGCGAGTGGAAGACAAGATTTTATGGCATTAGTGTCGACTGCCTGTTGGAGTTTCATCTGGCGGTTAAGGCAGATGGAGAAAGGTCGGAGTGCATAGCTATGCTGATAATGGAACCTGTCCCGTAGAGACATCTTGTCGATGGCGCCTAGCTCACAGTTAATCCAATGGGACATTGTCTCAACGTCTATATTGGACCAACTGTCGTTCTGAAGTTGTCTGCAACAGAAGACGACAAATGCAGATAGACAGGTGACTTGTCAGAACTGTGCATCTTGTAGTCTGAAGTTTTAACAAATTTCAACAAGTATGAGTTCATCATACAAATATTACTAACTTTACTTAATGTCGAATGCATACATCAAACATTTAGCTCGTCTTAATAACATAAATTAACGCGCTAATACAATTTAAGACTTGCGTAAGTAAAACGAGCAAACACACCATAACATTATTGTCGACAGTAATAGAGTCAACAAGTTATAAACGAGTTCGAATCTGCGGAAGAATATTTTTCATAAATAAACAAGAATAACGTATCGAATTGCTTTGAGAAAGTAAAGAAAACAATAATAGAATTGTTTTCCTAAAAAAATTATATCTTGCTAAACAGAAAAAATACACACTGTCAATTGTAAAAAAAGATAAGATTAGTTTAGCGAGTCGATGTAGTGCAAAATTTGTTAATGTATGCGCCTTTTGCATGTGTTTTTGCGTGTGCGTTGTTGCTGTTGTTTTCAGGTGCAACGTCACTGCGTATTTACGAACGTATTTTTTTTTCCACGATGCTTGTAAAGAGTATTTTGTTTCTATGTGTTTTCGCGGTGTGTTAATTAATTTTGGCATTAATGAGATGAAATTAACAAAATATACTTACAGAATTGTAAAATTCTAAAAATAAATGTATGTCATTGTTTGTTGATCACTCAAAACTTATTTATGTGATGAGTTAAAATTGTGATGCATGTATGTCAACAACTTATTGCGAGAATGAAATGGATTGGGCAAGAAGAATTGTTATGGTTAACTTTTTATAAGCACAAATGGTAATTTCGCAATGGATAATAAATTCTATAAGTTTGCGACTACTGCTAGCTTGTGACGGCATGTCAACAACCTGTGGCCATTTTTCTTTAGGTTTTTATCAAAACGTAGGTACAAACCAATACATATAGGAAACCTTTAAAGACCTCGATGTAAGAAGTCACAAACAAAAACAGTATCTTGTATGTCCACCATCTGCTGCTAAAACTGCCCTGCAGCGACTCCTTATTAACGCCATGTACTAAAAGATCATAGTAAGTTGAGTAAGATTGTTCCATTCCCCAAACGCAAACGCTCCTGACGTATTCTAGCGTTTAAGGACGTCCCACATCTAAGTAAAAATTGTATAACCAATACATGTTTTCACAATTGCTGCCAAATTTGCATATTATTGCTTCTATAAGTATAAATAATTCTACCAATCCAGTAAGGGCACGCTTGCTGTCGTGTAAGTATGAATTGTGAAGGAAGTTTTAAAAAAATGAAACAATTAATCAGAACTCTTCGAGTCGTTTAGAAATAATTATTGTAGATTAATTAAATGACACATTCCTGCCTTGCAGAGGTCCCGGCAACCAACATTCCGACGGCCCTATTTCTTGTTCAATTGTCATCCTCTTAATTTTAAATGTTTTTTCCATCACGGCAACTGTGATAGAAGCACTTGATTTCGTTTATGCACCTGGCGCACGTGCAAAAGCTAAAAAAATCACGGAACGATGATGATTCGATGGCTTATGTGCAATGTGTCCTTAAAATGCCTTTAATTCATTCATGATGAGAAAATCGAGTTAACCAGTCGATTTACTTAAAAGATAATTAAATATCGAAAGTGGCCACTTAAAAAAGTGGTTCAGGGTATACATGCCCAAAAGGTAAATAACACAATTAAAGGAATTAAATGTGAAACCGGAAGAAGTAACACATTTTTGTTGATCAAACAACCAATTAAATTATTGTTACCTTAAAAGATCTTCCGAAATGATTTTTATTGATGCTCTTCATCTATGTGAATGTGAAGCACAACACCCCGCACGTCATTACAAACATGTGTTTCTTATCTGAGCCACGTTGCACAGATAGATATTTTTAAACAGAAATAACACGTGACCTCTTACTTTCAGCCCACATTTTATCATGAACCAGATTATCCGCTTTGACGTTGATATCTATTTATATCAGGTATTCCCAACGTGCTTATTTATAAATTTGGAATAAATGAACATTAAAAACACATTTTCTTCACGATTTGTACTGTCTAACATTTAAGTAGTGTTAAATTGTTTAACTTATAATTAAATACGAGATGATGTAGAATTTATTACCAATTCCCCCGAACAAGTTTAAACATTGTTGCATTTATTCGCTATATATGCTAGCTGTCGGATACCACCGTTAAATTGGACTACATAACATAAAACTAAAGAATCCACCTTATCGTTCCGTTCATATAAATTGCTGGCATGGACTTTCTGACCTGCATTCGCATCATATGTAGAGGTTCGAACACATCGAACGTGTTGTTTGACTGTTGCAGCACGCTAGCAGTGAACGTAGAACCGGACCGATGGTATGCCAACAGTAACACGAGTTTTCTCCCCTGTTGCGCTGGATTGGACTGGGCTGCTCCTACATCTTTCTCGGTGTGAAGCTTGTCATGGTTCTTCTGTTTGTCTGAGGCACCCTGGGCTGGTTTAGTTGTATGGCCTGCGATGTTTGGCACCGGAGACAAAGGTTGGTCCATGTTGTGTGACTGGTTTGGTAGTTCAGAACTCGTGGCTAGTTGAAAACTTGTTGTTGTAAACGTAAATTCTGAAATCAAAAGTCATGTTTAAAGTTACTGCTTTACACAGACTACTGAAAACCTAGCAATTTAAATCTTTGTCTCCAACGTGACAAAAGGATGCCATACGTATTTCAGTGAATGTGAAACGAAGGGCAGTGTCAAATAGAAGCGATCCAATAGCCGAACAAAGCCGTCAAATGTGTACAGATATACGCCCAATATGTTTATACTAGATGCAAATTTCGATTAGTAAAATACGAATTTGTGAATTTCTATACGTACTCGGTACCTCGACAACAAAAAACAAAAACAAAAAACGATTTACACAGACCTGTGGGCAGGCCGAACAAACAGGCAATAACAAACAAAACTATTAGATAATACTAAACAAAAATAGATACCGAATACCCATCGATGTTGATCGTTTAATATATGGGCGTCATGAACAAAGTTGATGGCTGTAAAAGTTTAGTATTCATTCATTCCTTTAAGCTCTCTATGGCGAATAAGATGTCCATACTCTTGTCATAATTTGAACAAGAATCATGTCCGTGAGGCTGTTGCAACGGTAAGTGAGTTTCCGAAACCTTGCGAACAAGGTGGTACCTTTATAAGCTACCCTGGTGTCTGGAGACCCCCGAAGTCTGCTCCGAATCTGAACAAGCAGGCACACAAAAATATAAAAACTATGTATCGCAGGTCAAAACAATATAATTAAAATGCCACATCTGTATCGCTGACTTCATGCAAAAGTGCGCAAATTCTGTGAGTATAGTTGCTCCTAAATAGCGTAGTATAATGTTATAAATGTTTTACATGTAATACCAAATATTTACTTTGTTTTATAGTATTTATTATAAAATGTTCATGTTAGGGTTTTATGTCTACAATACAGTTATGCCTTGATGCCAAATGAAAGAGATACATGTTGTGTACTAAACATTATTAAGTAAGAAGTTGTTATTTGGTTACACGCTTACATTGCGAAATGTAGATGGGATAAATAGGAATAAATGGCAAAGTCATATGAAAATTGCAACATATATCAATATTTGAAAAGGCACAGGACAAAGGTATTCACATGCAAGCTAAATGTAAAAGTAAGAACAAATCTGTGATGAGTCATTTAACAAAAAGAGCAAACCCAACAGTTACCGCATTGGAACGACGAATTATTTTTGTAGTGTTAGATTTAAATATACACGTTATGTGAAGTTTTCATACCAAAACAATATATATTTAATTAAAATACCAAGTGCAGAATCGAAATGAACCTCCCAAACATAATAAACCTCTTTATTTGTTGACGTGAAGAATCTTAGCGTGAATGGGCACGAGCCTGTTGCTTGGGTAACATATATGAGCGTAACGAACGATAACTCTTATTAGGAGCATATCGAGGCATATTTCTTTGTTATGTATGGTTTGGAATGTCATCATCAAATTGGGTCAGGTAGCATTTCAGATACACTTTATGACAAATATAATGGCTCTTGGTCCATAGTTGATTAACTATTTTAAATGTGTCATAATTTTTAGCACTAGTGGGTCATAAAGATTTTTAATTACTTTGGCCGAATCTCGAAGTGTATCGATTAGTTACTTTAAGTGTTCATATAATCCCGTGACCCGCATTTGTTTTCGTCCGCGATCCATAATCAATCGGAACCCCTCGGGTGATTCCGTCCTCAGGACAATCATACCTCGGATGTATCTGGTGCTATGATACTTACTGAAATCACGAGAATTTTATTCGCCGGAAGTCGGAATAAGAATATGTCTAAAATTAAGTTTGCACAAAACATAAACAATGCCATTGATGGACCGCTGCGTGTCTGCTGCGCTGGGTAAATTAAAATTGGATGATTTAAATTTGAAGCCGCCACGAATTGAAGTTTTATAGGCATCGTACTGTAGTGAGCTGTCATCCGAGCTGCCATCTTTGTTTTGACGTCTGCCATAAAAGTAGTCACACTTAGGGAAATGGCCGAGATGATCCGACTACCTACATACATCCGAAAGATGATTCGTGAATTATCCTAGATGTTCCGACTGATCCAAAATCTGTAAATAACAATGTCGGACGAAGGAAGTCCGACTCGAAAAAGAGGAAGGCCAGCGTTGTCTTCGGAAAGAAAATGAAGATCATTAACTCGTAGGATAGAACAGCACAATTCTAGATCTCACCTCTTTCTTTGTCTTTAACGGAAAAGCCCGGTGAAATTATTGGCTATGATCGACAATGGCGACAAAATCGAAAGTAAGGTTTTAGTTATACGTTTTAGTTTTGGTTAGTGAAAAGAATAAAAGCTTTATTGGACTCGTTTTGAGCATTTAAACACTCGCACTACAAGATCATATTGGATAACACACAGTCTTTGGCGATAGAAAAAGGCCCATTCGGAGGGCATGTATGACTTCAAACTAAAATAGCCAAAGTGATCCCAATGCCTTACCGACTTGGAGTTGTTTGTCCGTGCGTTTCCATGGCGACGAGTCTGAGAACGGGAGATACGTGAAGAAGACAGTGGGAATGACAGCCACCAGTGTTAGAATTAAAAACTTCGATCTGAAATTAAGATTTTTTTCTGTATAATCATATTTAAACAGCGTTAGTTTGAAACATTGAAACGATTATTAACGAACATAAGGGTCGTTATTTATATAAGCAAAGGCCGTAATTGTTGATGTTAAAAGATTAATACCACATCAAATATAACGGTGTATTATTACATGTAGAATCATATTTAGATCCACCCGTATTAAACATATTAGGGAAATTGTATTGTACCTTAATAGATATGGTGAGTTGTCCCTCTATGCTGCCAAGACAATTTGAAAAGAAAAAGATCACACTTTCAACCAGAAAAAAAACGCTAAGAAATGGGACATCATTCACCTGTTAGTTAGTGATTCTGTGTTTTATGTCACCCATCATTTATAACAATTTAACGCATTTTTGGATTTTTAATCCAGGGAATGTGCTCAAATCTGATCAAGTGGCAATATAGATGATATCGGTCAGTTCGCCTAAAGTAAATACACAATTTTACATTGTCTTGTGGTATTTAGGGAATGATAATTAAAGTAGATAACGATAATACGTTTTTATTACAACGTCAGTAGAAATGAAGTGTTATTTATAAAATTTAAAATCAGCATTTTCACTTTGTTTTGTTTTTAAAATCAGTATTTTTACAAATACTGAATTTTGCAACCGAATTAATGTTATTCAACAATATTCACTTATTGAGAAAAAACACACAACAATATTCTGTTGTTACTTTATTAATGTTTTGTGCCCATGCGGTTCTAAAGTCTTAGTGACTGGTTCCTGTTTCCAAAATATCTAACTCCGCGGGTCTTTTTTTTCACAAAACCCAACGTTACCGCCTGCGAAAAATGTCCACCATTTTTAAATGTTGTCAACATGTATACGCTCATAACTTGAGCCTCGCAACATGAAATTTACACACTAAACTTCTCATATTACACCGAGAGATAAGCACATTGAGTTTAAAAGCCAACTTTAGATTACTTGAGCTTTGATTAAGAGGGTATTTCCTTAGGCGAAAAACATTTATGATTTTTTACACTCTCCTTCTGACGGCATTGGATCCGTTTTATCATACAATTCATTAAACAAGCAAAACAAATAACAGCAAGAGGACCACGATGTCCCTTTATCGCTCACCCTATAGCCCAAGAAGTAAAGAAAAATGTTTTAAACCGACCAAAATAACGCTTACATTATATATAAGAAAATCACAAAAACCACAAATTGCTTTAGGAGAATCGGCCTAACACTAAGCTCAAAGTTTGACTTCATGGACATATGTTGTAATGACCAAATCTGGGGCAGCTTTGTGTGTTGGCGGATCTCCTTAGAGCAATCTTGAAATAGCACGTAATATGAATGTTGTACTGTAATTATTTATAATGTTCAATTAAAGATGATGAAGCCAATACATTACAGCAACGTTTGTTACATGTGTTATCAAAAGTTCTATATGTTTTTACAAAAGAAGGGAACAAATACCAGATTTTTTTCTAGTTTTCTAGTTACGATGTTGGTGTAGGAGGAGATGTCGGTAAAGAATCTTGACCGAAGCAATGTGCCCGACGGTTTGAGTTAATAATATTTCCATATTATGCTTAGGTAATCTACAAAACAACTAGGAAATGATTTTTTGCCAAGCAGTGAAATTTCAGGATTTATCAATGCAATAAAATGATAGGTACACTGTGAAAATATCACTCTTTAAGAACTACTTAAGCTAAACCGCACTTTACACTAGCCTCTTGTCCATTCAGTTAGCCGTGTCAGTGAATAATCTTGACCATTTAACAGAACACAACAGAACAGAACATAACATTCCTTTATTTTATTCCAGGTACAATAGGCACAACATGGGGTAATGTACACTAATACAGGTTTACAAAATACAATGTCCCGGCTTTAACAAGAAAGTATCATTTTTCATTAAAAATAATACTTTAAGAATATTTGCTGAAGGATGGAAGGTTGGGGGAACACACAACAAATTGAAATGCTGGCGCTGTATTATTGTTTTGTTTCATTGCGAAAGTAAGGTAGAGAATTGAAGAACTGGACTACAAAGAGGTAAGTTAGCTATTTTGAAACATAAAAACATTGTCATAAAAGGGGTAGAAGCGGTGTACATTTGTAAAAGGATTTTCATCTTCAATCCTGGACAGGGACATAGGTATTATATATATGAAGAAAAAGAAAAAAAATAGTTCAGTGCTTGTTAAGCCTTATAGGTATTCATTATCTATGACAAAAAAGTGCAAACAGTTTTAAGAATTTCCGGATGGACCGATGAGAGTAAATAACTCAAAGGTGTTTTTCTGTTGATAAATCGGAGTTTTTCAAGGTAAGGAGATTTGCTGATCTGTATCTAAATAATATGATTGATTCGTTCTTTTTTAAAATGTGCAAATAATTCTCATTGTTATGCTCGTTTTTGTAAGCTTAGATAGGTAAGCCATTTGTTAGACTGACTTAATGCCAGGTCTGCTTAAATTGATCAATGAGTATCTGTTTAACGTGGTTGTGTATATTAATACGTGGAATGTTGTACTGATTTTCTAAGATATCTGGTCGGCCACTGTTCGTGGAGTTGACTTTTTTGCCTCAGTTATATGTCTTAAAAAGTTACAATGTATTTTCTCTATAAGTTTTAGGTTCTGGAAGCCAAATATATCAGAACCATAAAAAAAGAATTGGAGAGAAGGTATGGTTTTGCCATCTATAGTAAAGGAAAGATTACCTGACACCGAAAGCAGTTATTTTTGTTTTGTTTATGTTTATCTTAATGTGCCAATTGTTACAACAAACAGCAAATGAATCTAAACTTTTTTGTAAATCTACAGCAGAGTCGGATAAGATAATGGTATCGACATCGTATTGCAGGATTAGGAGTTTAAGCAAATATCCAGGATAAGAAAGTTATACACCAGGTAAATCATAAGCACTTTATTGAATTTGAACATCGTTTAGAAAAAAGGAGAGCAAAATTGGGAATAGATTCTCGCCCTGTCTGACACCAATTTCGCTTACAAAAAAGTCTGAGAATTCGCCGTTAAAAGAAACACAGGACTTAATATTTTGATACATGCTTTATAAGATTGAAAGCCTTTCCATTGGTGTTGCGATCTAGAAGTTTGTGCCATACACCAGCTCTCCATACGGTATCAAATGCTTGGGAGAAGTCAATAAATGCGCATAATATTTTTTTCTTTTGTCGTTTCAGTATATCTGTAAGAGCATGAGGGTAAATATATGGACTGACCAGGAGAGGTGTTTTTTTCTAAAATCAGCTTGATTTTCATTTAATACGTTATTGCTATCTAAAAAGAGACTAAGTCTGGAATTAAGAACGGATGTGAATAATTTAGGCAACATAATAGAGTAATTGGTCTGTAATTAGATGCTTCTGTCGGTTTTTCTTTGTTTTTATAGGTCATAATAATTGCACCCTTTAACCGTGATGATGGTATGTGTCCTGTGTTTAGGACAGCATTGAACAATGCGGTATATGCAGGTAAAAATATGTTTTGTGAAACTTTTATGTACTCATTTAATATATTGTCAAATGGGCTAGGGGCTTTTCCGTTTAAAGACTATTAATACATTTTTGTATTTCTTCCGTTGTAATCGGGCTATTTCAGAAATCCTTAGAGTCACAATTGTCTAAAATGTTAAACCGATCATCATTTATATTTGATTTGTTAATTTGTTCAAAGTGGTAACAGAACTCATCGAGTGTAGGTTGTTTAGTGTTCTTATTCTTTGGTTTAAAATTATTTATAATTTTCCAGTACATTTTTGGATTACTTTTATTTAGTTTTCTTAGGTTTGTTTTCTTTTCCATTCATTTTCTTTCAGGTTATTAAAATAATTTTAATCCAGCTCAACCCAAAATCATACTTTGACGAAGGTTTGTATCAGCCAATTAGCACTGCACAGCCAAATAACACTGCACAGCCTGTTAGCATTGCACAGCCAATTAACACTGCACAACCAGTTTGCATTTGCAGAGCCAATAAGCACTGCACACCCAATTACCACTTGCACAGCCAATTACCACTTGCACAATTAAATAGCACTGCGTGATGGCGGTCTAGAAAATTTTCTTGTCCGATTTAGTACAAAGAAAAAAATGTTTTGACACTTAACACGGAGTTTCCACGTTTCTTCTTGCTGTGGCTGCTGTCGTGATTGATCGTATTTCGGGCTTTGTGTTGTTTTCTGGTGCTATTTTTTGTGTCTGTTTGATTCACAATGGGAAAACATAATGGACCCAAAGCCAAGAGGGGTAGTGACGCCAGTATCCCGCCCAATGTTGACTCTAAGCGTCCAGCAAACACACCACAAGCGACCGTGTCCCACATGAGTACATGTTTACAAAACCCTCTTTCACAGCTAACACAGCCTGGGTACCAGCAAGTAACGTTCCACTTAGCTCTATGTACCCTTTTCCTTAACTATCGATCTTGCCCCAAACACAAGTTTAACAACGGTAATTTTTGCCAACATAACTTCCTCCAAGTCCTGTTTCCGAACAATTGGCATCTACACCAGTTAATACATCAACATCTAAAATGGATCACCTTGCTTCATCTCTTCAAACAATTGTCAAACGTCTAGGTCGTATCGATACAAAGATGGCACAAGTATCTTCTATTCAAGCAAGTATTTTACAAATCAGTCAGCGTCTTGATAGCATGGTCCCCCGAATCAATGACATTGAACAGTCAACAGCTTTGTTTCTTCGAAGTTTGACCACATAAAGAATCTACTAATAAACACGGTCATGATTTGTGTAGTCTTAAAGCCACCATCAACAAACTAAACGACGAATTAGTCTATCTTTAGTGTCGCTCCATGCTGGACAACCTCCTTTTCTTCGGAATCCCTGAGCATCCCGTGTCTGACCCAAATGTACATGCCCATAGTACGTTGAGCATCACGCCGTCCCAGACGTCCAATACACAGGTACCTTACCCTTATATTCTTTTAGGGGACTTTAATGGACATAACCCATTTTGGGGATGTTCTGATTACAACAATGTAGGTAAAACGTTACATGACCTTTTAGCCCAAAATGATATATGTTTAATGAATAATAAAAAGGCAACGTACTTAAATCCTGCTTCGAGGCATTATTCATCCCTTGATCTTACTTTATGTCATCCTTCTTTATATTTAGATTATAGTTGGGATGTACATGATGATTTATGTGGAAGTTATCACATTCCCATAATACTAAACAATGAATATGTAAACCTAAGCGACAATAATACTTACTGAAGGATGAACAGAGCAAATTGGGAATTATTCTTCATAGCATAGCCGAAAAGTGTATACCTAAGACCAAGACAAAGTCAAAGCGTAACAATCCTTGGTTCGATGATGAATGCAAAAAACGCAGAGCGGCACTAAAGAACTTAAAGTACTTAAAGAACTGCGCAACAAGAAATACTCTAACTAACCTGAAATATACACTGATGGCACAAAAGCAGATTCAAATGTCGGCTGTGCTCCCGTAAGCAAAATTCATTGTTTTAAACAAAAATTACCCCCTAATCGTCCATCTTTACAGCCGAAATCCAGGCATTAACCTTTCTCTTGACTTCATTTCAAATCATCTACTGACCCTTTGTCAGTGTTACAGTCCATTAAAAACCTCATTTTTCCAACCCTCACATTAGAGATTTACTTTTGAAACTCAATGAACGTTCTCTTAATTAATAAGCATTTTGTTTTCTGTTGGCTACCCAGTCATGTAGGCATCCGAGGAAACGAGGATGCAGATAAGAGTGCGAAATCTGCCTCAGCCCTTACTGAGACAGATGTTTGCATCCCACACACAGATTTTAAGCCACTTATCAATCGATATATTTTAACAAATGGCAAACACGTTTGGATAATACTATTTATAACAAGTTACACGGAATTAAACCTGACGTCGGTACCAATATTTCTATTTGCAGAGGAGGTAGGCGGGAAGACGTAGCTCTTACCCGCTGTCGCATTGGACATACTAAACTTACTCATTTATATTTCCTAAAGAAAGAAGTTTAACCTGAATTAGTTCCTTGCCAGGAACCAATGACGGTTAGTCATATTTTATTACATTGTATTGACACAGACCATATGCGGTCTAAATATTTTAATGTCAATAACATAACGAACTATTTAAAGCAGTGTCCGACTCCAAGCTTGTTTGCTTTCTGAACGAGTATTCTTAATAAGTTATAAATTTTTAAACGGTTTATTATGCTAACGTTATACAATTTAACTGTTTAATATTTAAACCTGTTGTCACTTATAATTCACATTTTTAACCTGATAGATGTTATTTCAACTTACGTATTTTAGTTTAAACCTGATTATATTCGGTTGTCGTTAACCTTTAACGTATAAGGCGCCGTATGACTTATCAGGTGTCGGTGTGCCGTAAAACCCAAAATACAAATACAATACACAGGGCCCAGCTACGACTTTTTCTGCCATCCTTGATGATGACTGCTGTTCTAATGTTTTGCAATTCTGCGAAGATGTTTTAAAATTCCCAATCCATCCTGTCGTTTGTACATTGAGCGTGCACACCGTGTTATATATCCAGCCAGCGGAAAAGCACGTCTAATTGTCGTCAGATTTAATTCTGACTCAAAAAATATTATCAAAAAATGCACTAGAAATGTTGACTTGAACAATTCACAGTTCAATAATGCCGACCAATATCGCCCGGAAGTAAAGGACAGGCGCAAGGTTCTCATTCCAGTCATGATTGAGGCACGAAGACAAGGCAAGCGGGCCGTTTTGGTCCATGACAAACTGTATATAAACAATGTCCTTTGTAGCCCTGAGGGCGTTTAAGCCGCCCGTCAAAGATAGGTAGCACGAGAAAAGTGCGACATTTTCCATACTCTCATGGAACGTTGACGGACTGAATAAGAATATATAAGACAAAGTCCTATGAACATTGCAACATATACAAAAATTGAAAAGACACAGGACCAAGGTATCCACATGCACGCCAAATGTAAAAGTGAGAACAAATCTGTGACGAGTTATTTAACAATAAGAGCAAACCCGACAGTTACCGCCTTGGAACGGTCAAGTCGAGTTTAACTGACAGTGACTTTATTCAGTTTGTAGCAGATTTCGCCTTTGTTTTTGTTGTTGTTGTTGTGATTCTTGGGGAAAATCCTACGATATCTTTCATATTCCTGGCTTCGATAAGGTATCTGTTTCACGTCCTTAAAGTCGTTTAACCAGCCTCAGGTGTGGTCTTGTTGGAATATGTTTGTTCTATAAATCATGTGTTTTGAAGTTGTTAAGGTTGAAATGTCTGGATTTATTTCGATAAAATTTCCGAATCATTTTTAAACAGCCCTAAAGACTTGTACATTTGTTTGTGTTATATACCACCTGCAAAAAGTACGCATTTTAATACACATACCATTGTTTTTTTTTACTTATTTTACTTATTTTTTGCCGATGATACTTTCTTTTTAACAACGGCAGAGGTACTTCAAAATTTGGTAAATGCATTATATTCATTTTGTAAAATGTGTCAATCGAAGTTAATGTATCCAAATTTGCAGTTATGTTTTTACTATTACTATTGTACACAATAACGAAATATTTCAAAATGTGAATTAATTAACTTATTTAGGTGTCACTCTGAAATCGAATTGTTGTTTTTATCAATCACAAATATACCTGGCTGATCGAGCATTAAAAGCTCCTTGTTTGATTTTATACCTTTATATACATTAGATAATCTGAAATTATTTGATAGTATGATTCTGCCTATTTTATGTTATGGATGTGAAACTGGTGTTTCCATAAGTTAGTTGACATTGAACGTGCCCACATTAAATTTCTTAAGCCTTTGTCTGTTAACCAAAAGAAAACTTGTAATGATTCTGTCTATGGTGAACTGCGTAGATTTCAATTGTTGACTATACGCAAAGTTCGTTTAATGAAGTATTGATTTAAACTTAGCAAATTTCCCAATTCTTTACAGTACCGACTTGCTTTTCTAACTGACAACGAAGGTAATTTTACAATAAAGTGGACACAAAATATAAAGATGTTGTTTGAAAACCTAGGCTAATTTTATAATATAGATTCCATAGTGATAATTGTGCTAATCTTGATGTACAGAGAATATTTCATCAATATACTCAGTGTTGGTTTAATTTGGTTGAAAATTCTAGAAAATTAGACACTTTTTTTGTCTTTTGCCTTTGAATTTGATATTATCTTTTATAAACAACATCGTATTGCTTACACTCGTATTAGATTATCATGTCATAAACTTGCTATTGAAGAAGGTCGTTATAAGAATATATAAAGACAGGAAAGAATTTGCAAACTATGTAACAGGAATGTAGTCGAAAACGAATATCATTTCGTGTTAGTATGTTCGTTTTTCAGAGATTTAAGACATTTATTCCTGCCTTCGTATTTTTGCTCTTTTCCTACACTTTATAAATTTAAATTATTATGTCAGAGTAGGAAAACATCGTTAATTAAGAAACTTTCTAAATTTAAATATCTTTCTAAAAAAATTGCTTTACAACTAAATAGTTAATAATCAGTCTATTATAATTATTCATCTTGACAAACTTTGTATTTTTATATACTCACTTCACACTTTTCTCCTTTTTGTATGATTAATGATACTATGTTAAGTTGTTTTGGCAATGAACTGTATGTTTATACCTTATAAAGACTGAATTTAATTGAACACTGCACACCTATTAGTTTACATAAAATCCATGTTTTATTTTTTAAAGACAAAAAAAAATGGCGACTATGTCACTTGAAAACAAATATTACAAGAAAGTGAACTACCACATTATATTTCAGTCCTTTATTATAACCACATTTTCAATATTTTAGCAGACATCAAATCAAAGTTTTGCTTAAAATGCTTTTGTGTATTCGATTTGAAAAAGGATTAAAAATAAATCAAAAGAAATAAAAAATATACAGTTTTTTCTTCAGAATAATAGATTTTATGCATTCGGAGAATTATATACCAAACGAGGATTTTAGAAATGGAATGTTTAGGTATTTTATTTCAGACTGTAGTTCTAGGCATAAAACGTATGGAATATTTTCCTGATGTAGGAATTATATCGTGGTCAGCTAAGACGGCATTTTAACTTGTGGCTTCGCATATTGTAAAAACACTTTGATAGTTGCTGACCACTAGGTCAATTAAAAACCTACGTACACCAGAAACAAACAACAAATATTTTCTTAACACTGACATTGCAAATCGTTAAAACAATTATTATTTAAACCAAGTTTCAATGTAGATGATTTCAATAATCCAACATTTGACGTTTGTAGGGGTGTTTGATACGTACGCGCCCCTTCCAACATCCCCGCCGACCCCCTCACCCCCCCCCCCCCCCCCCCCCCCCGCCAACCAAGAAAAGAAAGAAAAACAACAACAACAACAAACAACAAAACAACAACAATCAAACGAACAAAACAACAACAAACAACAACAAAACAAAAGCCCCAACAACAAACAAAACACACACATCCAAACATTAATACAAAACCCTTATTTATTTTATACAATATACACTCAAAAGTGTCTAAGTGCAACATTTTAAAAGTCGTAAGCCGCGTTATCAGATGGGTACCAAAAATTTTCGGTAGGGTGTCTAGAAACAGAATCTCTAATGTACTCAAAAATAAACACATTTAGTCTTTATGAAAACTAATGGTTTCCATCATGAAATTTTGATAGGAGGGTATGTTTAGAAAAATGCTTATTACTTTTCCAGACATGACTATAGAAGTATACAACTGGATCTCTAATAAAGGTTATGGAATTGCCATTATGCTTATGTGTCAATTATGCTAATTAGCACTTATGAATATTTATAAATTTAAATGAAAATCTAAAAATAGTCTTCTTTTTTTGTAAAGATGATTAGATTCTTTTTATTTTATTGCAATATTCAAACATCCAAGAAAACTTCCTTTTTTAGTCGGTTCTTTATTCCGTTACCTAAGAACGTTTTTTTTCACATGTATGTTTGTTTTCGTCCACAAGCATCCAGTAAACCAGCTAAATTATCCAAGAAAACTTCCTTTTTAGTCTTTCCATGTTAATTGTATGTCCATAAACTTACATAATTGTTAACAATGTACAGTACTTTACATTTATCATTAAGTGGATATGTACACTGCATTAAGCAAGTTACCCTTAAGGGTCTTTTATAACTTGTACAAATGAGAGATACATCTAAGCTAAACAATGTTACAAATTTATTACCAGAAATGCTGACAACATAGAAATCTGTCTTATGCATTCAATATTAATACATTTTATTTAATATATTATTACACATTTGTTATACCAATGCCACAAACTATTTTTCAAGAAATATTGCAAATATAAAGTCTTAACTCCACCATAAAGTAAAGCATATACTACGTGGAATGGTTGTCTTAGCTAGAACACTATACTGACAAAGTAAAAACTTCTGTATATTTAAGAGATTTATGCATTGTATTCTGTTGCAAATAAGCACTTTTTTTCTAATCAGTTTTTCTACTAGTTGAGTATCAATCTTTTTCGTTTTTTCACAATTCTATGTTACAAGCTGTGTAGATATGTCTTACTAAAATGTTACATTGACTATTTTATTGCATTAAACTGTGTAAACTTATGAACATTGACAGTTGCAGTAGAGATGATTATCCTTTTGTTTATATTAATGACTGAACTTAAAATCTTTTCTTACAATTGTAAAGGTCTAAATGATAGCAAAAAAACAAATAGATGTTTTCAACTTTCTGAAAAAGCAAAATCCAGATATTGTCTGCCTGCAAGATACACATTTTACAACAAATAAGGAGCAAAATATATATGCTCTGTGAAATGGAAATTGATATTTTAGCAATGGAAGATCAAATAGCCGAGGAGTATGTATACTGTTTAAGAAAAATCTACCAGTACATGTACATTCTGTTGAAAAAGATCCAATGGGAAATTTGCTAGTTTTAGATATTGGTTATAAAGAGAACAGATTTACATTAGCTACATTGTATGGACCAAGCACTGACTCACCGGAGTTTTATAATAAAGTGTTCACAACTGTAGACAATATAGGCAATGATGCATATGTTATTTGCGGGTATTATAATTTAGTTGTAAACACTGATTTGGATTATGATAATTATAAATCAAAAAACAAAAATTTTAAGGCAAGACAGTTACTAAAAATCATATAGAGGACCGTTATTTATGTGATTTGTTTAGAGCATTACACGGGGATGAAAAAAAGTTTACATGGCGTAGATTAAACCCAGTACAACAGGGACGGTTAGATTGTTTTCTTATAACAGAAGATTTACTTCATTTTGTTCGTGATTCTGATATATAATTTAGTTATCGGTCCGACCACTCTATAATATCACTGTCTTGTTGTTTTGAAAATAATGAACACGGAAAAGGTCGGTGCAAATTTAATAATTCCCTATTATATGACAAGGACTATTTAGAGTGTATAAATAATAAAATATAGGAAATTAAAATCCAATACTGCGTACCACTTTATAACATGGACAATTTATCATCTATAGATAACAGTGATGCACAGTTTGTTATTAATGACCTCATATGCCAGTTATAAATATAAACAAAGGAATAAAAGAGAAGAAACGATAATAAAAAACATACAAAAAATTGAATCAAATCTAACAAATGAAAAAAGGAACAGATTATTACACTACAACAGGAATTAGAAAATATACGGAATGAGAAAATACAAGGTTATATAATAAGGTCACGGGCAAATTGGATAGTTAATGGGGAAAAAGTCACAAAGAAATTCTGTAATTTAGAAAAACATCAATGTAAAGATAAGTCAATGGCATTTCTAATAAAGGATGATGGAACTAAATTCACTATCAAAATGATATTTTGAATGAAACCTTGAAAACATAGATATACCCAAACTATCTCAAGATCAATCTCAAATGCTGGAGGGTTTGTTAACTTTTGATGAAATATCAGTAACTGTAAAAAATATGAAAAATAACAAAAGCCCAGGATCAGGCGGATTTACTTCTAATTTCTTTAAAGTCTTCTGGAATAAAATAGGTCACTTTGTTGTACGTGCCATTAATAACGCTTGTACAACCGGTCAATTTTCATTAACTCAGAAGCAGGGGATTATTACATGTATACCTAAGGATAATAAAAATAAAAAATACTTAAAGAACTGGAGACCAATCACACTTCTAAACACTATATATAAAATAGCCTCTGGAACAATAGCAAATAGACTTAAGGTCTACAGCCCCTAACACCAACATTCAGCGATCTCTTTCAAATTGGACTAACATTGTAAATTACATGTTGTTAGACTCTTTTATGCAGTTTTAAGACATTTCACCACGTAAAACTTGATATTTTTTCAATTATATATGATTATTGCCTAGGGCTCCAAAAAACCAAAAGTGAGTAAGTCAGGAAATAAAAAGATATGTTTATTCTGTATGAATATCCACTTCCAAGAACCACAAATGTTATCAAACAATCAAATAGATATAAGTTAATAAAAATAAACTGAATTGCAATAAAATACAAATAGGATTGTATCTCCTTTACCAAAAAAAGTTGGTAACGACCCTCGTCGGAGGCCAAATTTTACAGATGATTTACATGTACGTCAACATTTCAAAAAATCACCAAAAAAAATTATGTAACAGTTACACTATAAAACTTTTCCAAAATTATCTAACATAATAGATGGTACCACAGAACAAATTATAAGGAAATTCACCATCCACTTTTTGAGATAATTAGCTCTCAATCAACATAGTAGATTCAACGCAGACGGCCTAAAAACATCAGTTATATAAATCCATATACAACATGCAAAGTATAGTCACCAACTTTTTAAGTCCACATTAAAATTTGCATATTGTATTTGTTATATGAAACTGAGACCTAATAAAAATTAAATTTTCTCCCATTTTCAAAATTGAAACCATTGCAACCAAACTGCGGCTAACCTACTACATATATAGCCACCGTGTCATCTGTAAATTCCGCTAGACATTTTGTATATTCAATAATGCTTATACCATGAGATAGTGCCCTGTACTTCATCACAATTTAGCTTATATATAAAATACCTTGTCATTTGGGATCCTTTTATATTATTCTTTATCTGAAAAGAAAGTTATGCTCAAGTCTGTCCTAAGAGTCATCAGTTGTGTAGCACAGTACACTTTGCTAAAGTATTCAGCTAACTTTGGAATCACAGATTCAAATGTTCTTTTTGTTTTTGTGACACATGGCTGGCCTTCACTATTTTTGATGGTAAAAGTATTTTGAAGTCCATCTTCCCTTTCTCGTAAATAGAACTTTTTTAGGTGTTCAAGCTTTAACCCAGAACCAGCAATGTTTTCAGCAGTCGCCATCTTACATACTCTACTTGACACTAGAACATTCAAAGATGAAATATTCTTGGCCTTTTCCCTTGAGTTCAAGTTGTTGTAAAATATGCTGAGGTCAGTTCTTCATGTTCACTATCTGTCCAGTATCCCTTATGTGTTGTGGTGGAGCAAGACTGAACTACGGCCCTGCAACCATATAAAAATGTATACCTATTGATAAACTGAGAGTTATAGTAAACAGCTAAATGACATCTAACTCTAAGATGATACATACTAAGTAAGACCAACTCTGTGATATAGTGTTCACACCATTGTGTTTGTATACCACTGCATGTTCTAGTCCCGCTGCAGTCAAAACACTTGCAAATGTAGAAATAGGCAGTTGCTTAAAGAGGATGGCGTCAAGAACTAGAACTACATAGGAAGATGATTAAAATGAATGATTTATAAAACAAACAAAAGAATATTAAATTCAATGTCATTTGCACATGCCAGTACAAGTTACATGTATTTATTGTTGGTTGAAGTGATCATCATTTACAGGTCTTTGACATCTTGTTACTATTACATCGTCTGCTGTATGTGCATTTATTAACAGTGTATATGTTTGCAAAGTGATTTTATAATTGGCCTCTAAAATGTACCTGAGGCTTGGTGAAGAGTCCGGATGTAATGCAACTCCAAGATCTGGGTGCAGGATCTCCATGGTTGCCTCAGCTTGCAAGGTTTCGTCACATGCTATGTCTCTGAAATGACAACATAATTCACTATAATTATTTGACAGTTTCCAATGCTTGAATTGAATACTGAACTTATGAGCAGTATTTCTATATAAAAACAAACAAACACATGGGAACATTTTCATATTCTACAACAACAGTGAACATATATAATTAGAAAGTATAGTCGAACCTGCCTTGCCTGGCTGTTTAATGCAGGTTTATTGTAGTTAAATTATCAAACAGTAATTATGTCATTGTCATTGTTTTAGTAAAAAGCACTTTGCTGTGTTATGCTTACTTCATCTCCTGTTTCGAATGAAGATTTTGTAGCAGAACTGGTTGACTTGCTGCAACTTTTTCAACAGTAGCCCCAGCACGGTGTTCCATTTTCTTTAGTTTACTGTTCTTATTGGTTTGTATGTTCAGCACTGACAGGATGTTGTTTTGGACCTCCACTCCGATACTATCAATCATTGCTGCAGAAACAGAATGAAATATGGCGTTAATATTCAATGAACGATCATCACTTCTGTGATCTAGTATTTATAGTATTTTGCTTGATTTGTGTGCTTTGTGAATTTGGGAAGTTTTGACTAAACCTTTTTATCAGATAAAAAAATGTAAACATGTATATTATATGCATTTAGCAAGCCATCTAAAGTCTAGGATGGGTTTGAACTAATAGAAAGTTTAAATAAAAGTTACGGATCATGTATAAACGTAATAACATACCTGTACCTAACTTTGTGTTGACAACAAAACAAGGGGCACCAGTCCGTTTACAGTGGTAAGTTTTGCCATGGCATAAGGCACCGTGTTGATATGTCCACACTCCTCATATTGGCACTGCACATGCAAGTATCCGCCTAGCCCCTTCTTATTTTCACCTTTCACACTAAATAACAGGTCCTAATTTACACTTCTCACACGTACGTAGCGAGTTCAACAGCATTGAAATTTCGATGACTCGACGACTACTCTTCCAGTCACTGTTTATGCTTTTTGTGCAATCTTTCGCCGAACCATCCCTAGATTCATCGTCAAAATATATTCCACTAAGATAATTGTGCTCAATTATCACGCGTTTTGGCGAAACATCAACCATGTAACTCCGTTTTTTCACGAAACGTCCTAATTTGTCCCTCGCTTTATCACTCCTGGCCGCCATTTTAGAATGCCCAAATTTACGTCATCGAAAGGAAACCACCAAAACGTCATTCGTCATGTGACTAAATTACTAAAATTAGCATGATAACGGAATATTCCGAATGTGCCGATATTACTCGAATGGCGGTTTACGGAAGTGTCGATATTACACGATCTTTGCCGATCGTTGGGGATCGTAGACCTTAAACAGGTTTTAAATATTCTAATAGCTGATATAGCAGGTTTTTTTAAGGATAGATTTACTGGAGAAAATACTAGACTATTATACGACATTATGCAATACACCGATGAATATAAAGTTCCCGGCTTGTTAGTGATGAACGATTTTGAAAAAGCCTTCGATACAATATCTTTTGAGTTTATCGATAAAGTAATGTCTTTCTTTAAATTCGGTTCAAGTTTTTAAAAATGGATTTCACTATTTTTACACAAAACAAACTTAGCAGTTCAAATTAATGGTTTTCTATCCGATTTTTTCACAGCAGGTTGTGGGTGCCGTCAGGGGGACCCTATTTCAGCTTATATCTTTATTTTATGTGCAGAAATTTTGGCCTCAAGAATAAGACATCGTAAGGATATTAAAGGAATTTTGATAAATGGAGAAGAATTTAAAATTTCCCAATATGCAGATGACACTACTTTACTGCTCGATGGTTCTGAAAAATCTTTAAATGAAGCCTTTAGTATGTTAGATAATTTTAGCCAATATTCCGGCTTGAAAGTCAATTTCGATTAAACTCATGTTATCTGGATAGGTTCAATGAAGTATAGCACAAAATCTATTAAAACTAAATGGAAATTAGCATGGGGAGTAACACAATTTCAATTATTGGGTATTCGATTTGATGTTAATTTGACAAAAATGGTGGATTACAATTTCAAGGAAAAGATAAATAAAATTTGGAAAAGAAGAAAGCTTACACCAATAGGCAAAATATGTGTAATAAAACCACTTTTACTGCCTCTGCTTACACACTGTTTTACAGCTCTTCCCACGCCTCCACCAGAGATATTTAAAACACTAGATACACTATTTACTAACTTTGTATGGGGAGCAAAAGTTAAAATTAAAAATACAATAAGTAGCCAGGAATACTGTGATGGAGTGGTAAAAATGGTTAATGTTCACTTCTATACCATCACTATGAAACTTAGTTGGCTAAGAAGATACGTACAGAAAAAGCAAAAGTCAATGTTTCTCTCTACTTCAGTCAATATTCAAAATAAACAAACTCTTTTGCACTGGAAAACTATTTGCAGAAAATTCAATTAAGAAAACACAAAATGCTTTTTGGATATCTGTTTTAAAAAGCTATATATGCTACATCGAAAGGTTTACTGTGAAAAACAGAAAGTGCCTTTTTAGATATACCTTTGTTTCCTTATCATAAACTGCTATCCGGAAACAAAGGGATTTTTATAAAAGTTCTATACAATAAAGGTATACGATTCATTAGAAATATCGTTAAAGACAACGGAGAAGTATTCACTTTCAATGAAATAACTGAGAAAATAGAGGGCTCTGTTAACTTTATACATTATGAAGGCCTACGTAGAAGTATATATATACATATAAAAAAGAAAATAATATCAGTTGTAAGAACACTGATAAATTCAGTACAATAATGAGCTCCTATGTTGAAAATATTATAACAGGAAATCAACCAAACAAAATAATTTATAGGCAGTTGATAAGTAATAATGAAAAACCAACAAGTCAAGGAAAATGGGATAATTTGTTTACTAATATTACATTGCCTTGGGAAAATATATACAGTTTGCCATTCACTGTGACAAAAGATACATGCTTACAATGGTTACAGACCAGAATCAACCATAGAATACTCGGTGTTAATTCACTGTCACAGAAAATGAATATAGCAGAAAACCATCTATGTACTTTTTGTAAGACTGATACTGAAACCATTTTTCACCTTTTCTGGGAATGCTCAAGCGTACGAACTCCGACAGAATTTATCAAACAAGAGCTTGAAAGGAAGAACCTTGATTCAACAATGTTAAAAAGTAATTACTTTATATTTGGTGTCTATGATAAAATGCCAGACAATTAAAGCTACACAATTTTTTTTTTTCTAGAGATTAAAAGATATATTTTCTTTTTTAAATACTCAATGACAAAGCCAAATACCCGATCTTTAATAAGGAGGTTACAACTTGCATGGGAAATTAATAAGTCTCTCCTAAATAATAAATCAGAAAGTCTCTGGAGAATTGTAAGAACTCTTTCAGAGTAGTATATAATGATACAATTTTTGTGCATTTTACATTTATGTTTTTGAATGGTATTTAAATAAGATAAGAATTTGCTAGGCTGCAGTACAAGATTCAGACATATGTATTTTAGTTTGTAACTTTATCTTATTCTTGCTATATCTATTAGTATAATTTTTAACAGTAAAGAAATGTGCTGTTCTCTCCTTTCATTTTTTGTATTAAGTGGATGTATAACTGGATTGAAAGTAACAGCTGCTTATATTCTGTCGATACTGCTATAACATTTGCCATTGTAGAGCTATAAATTATGTCATGCTTTATTTATTTAAACTTATATATGTATGTATTGATGTATTGTTAGGTACATGTAGGATGGATCCCCGACCTAGATGCTGCCTATGACGGGGACAATAAAGCTATACCATCCAAAAAAAATAAAATATTCAAACACATTAAAAAGTTTCTTAAGTTATATACATACCCCTACTTGTCTAATACATGTTGGTATATGTTTCATATGATTTGGTTGGTTTTATGACTTTGTATGATTTTTTATTTATTTTTGTCCCAGTTTGCCTAGTCAATCCTGATGCATACTTTGGCTAGAAGTCTGTCTATAACTTATCATAACATTGAAGAATAATTTTGTATCGTTCCTTAGGTTGAGGCTTCCACTAAATTTAGATTTCAAATAATTAATTATGCAAATAAGCCAACATGGATATTCATATATCATAATGATAATGTAAAAGTGAACTTTATTTTTAAGTCTGCTTATTACTAACCATAACATTAAAGAATAAATTTTACATCGTTCCTTAAGTGGAGATTATGTAGTTGGAAGTTTCTAGTAATTATTCTATAAGTGATTGTGCGCTACACCCTTATATCCTTATAAACTAAGTAATATTAATTTATTGAAATGGAATAGGGCTTAACGCTTAAATTTTTTTTTTATTTTGTTAAATGAATTTATTATTTCTCAGATTTTCTTAATGCATGAGGTATATAATTTTCTTGGCTTTATCTTTAAGTTTTAGTTTAAGATTGTGGGAACTGCCAAACTGTTTATAAGTTTTATCAAGACATTTATTTCCCTTTTTTTACTGTGCAGCAAAGTATACGAAATAGTTGAAACACATAAAATAAAACTTGTCAGAGCTTTTCAGTACTACTTACAGCAGAAAGACGTGTCATATGTATATTTCTTCTAATACAACATGATAGGTTTTCCCTTGTATATGTCCCTTGTATGTGTAAGCAAGGTTAAATCCGTATTTTTTACTATCCAATGTGGTGCTCTCTTTCACCAACAGTATAATACAATTATATGTTCAACACTTTAAAACATTTCTAGATAACTTCTTTTTAGGGATTTCTTTCCGTGATATTTCTTAGTAGATATGCAAAACAAATCAATTAACGAAATACAAATTTCATTTAATTTTGGAACAATGTTGTTACAATTTCTCCCTTTCGTCGTCCTTTAACTTAAGAGACGAAACTTTTTCTTTTATTAAGCTCAAACTGCAACAGGAAATCAGACTTTATAGACTAAAGAATTTATTTGATGCTGATACCTTGTTATATGAAGCAGTAAATTAACCTTGTTATGCTTTAATTATTTTACCTATTTAAAATCTTGAATAAACTTGAATAAACTTGTGTCAGACTAAGAGAGGTGTCAACAACTATAAAAAGAACCAAATCATATGAAACTAAGACCAACATGTGTTAGACAAGTAGGGGCATGTATATAACTTAGAAACTTTTGAAGTTGTTTGAATATTGCTTTTAAATAAAAATAATCAAATCAACTTAAAAAAGAGTCTATTTTTTAGATTCTCATTTACATTTATAAATACAGTAAAATCTCTCGAAGCGGCACCTCTAAGCAGCGGCTACCTCTAAGCAGCGGCAGTTAAATTTCCCCCAGTAGTTTTCAGCGCATTTTAACCTCTAAGCAGCAACTCCTCCGCGAAGCGGTAAGCGGCCGTGTAAGTCTCTTTCCTGGGGCTAGTTTAACCTCTGCGTAGCAACACCAGTGCAGCTACTTTTAGAACAGTTTGTCGTGTACACCAGAAATGTCACGCGGTCGGCTGATCACTGCTTGTACCCTGTTGAGAAGGTGTTAATTGGAGTCAAGTTACAGTTGGACGGGAAACCTGCTGCCTGCTATTGCAGTTGTTGATCTAGGGTAATGCGGGAACGTGTGAAAGAAGTGTCAACTATTAATGATGTTAACGGTAGTTTTGTTTTCTTTAATTGATCGGAAGATTAAAAGATATCACTGTATTGATTGCTTACTTAAAAAGATGTTTAAGTTAAGTGCTAAATGCAAACTGTCATTGTTTTAGGATGTCTGACTATAAATTCGACAACAAAATGGTGCAAAACAACTAAATAATGCTTACCTTACATATAGAGTATGAGTGTACATGTACATACGTTTACAAGTTTTTTCTATGTTCAACAGCTTGCGTTTTCATCATGTACATACATTTTAATGCTGAACTTACATATACAGTATACGTGTACATTTACATACGTTTACAAGTTTTTTCTATGTTCAACAGCTTGCCTTTTCATCATGTACATACAATTTTAAGTTTTTTGTGTTATACAACTTGTTTTTTCATTATCACTAAATTATTTTAAAAATCATCTTCTGTTTTCTGTTATAACAAATTATATTGCATTTTCATTACCAGGGCAAAACTAAAACATATACTTAGGAAAATCTAATATCAGTACAAAACTATTAAAAAAAAATAATTTTTTCTCGTCTCGTTGAAACCTCTCAGCAGCAACACTTTTTCGTGCCTCCGCCAGATGTTGCTGTGGAGAGGTTTTACTGTATTCATAAGTGCTAATTTGCATAATGGCAATTCATTTACCTTTAATTGAGTGCCAGTTGTATACTTCTGTCATCAATTTTGGAAAAATGATAAGCATTTTTTCTAAACATACCCTCCTATCAAAATGTCATGATGGTTGCCATGTAAATCTTTAGTTTTCATACAGCTCAAATGAGTTTATTTTTTAGTACATTAGAGATTCTGTTTCTAGACATTGCAACAAACATTTTGGTATCCATGAAAATGTTTTGAGGGGGTGGCGGTGTGAGGTAACCATACCTAGCTGCCGGGCTAATATCTAGACCCCTACCAATGTTCTAAGGAGCAGTTTGTGTAAGAACAGTCTGTGAACGAACGCACTTTGGAGTGTAGCGCACCTTGGGACATCACCTCGTCCCGCCCACTTTTGTGAAAAGCATTTTGGAGTCAGCACTTTGAACCAAAAGTTAAGGATTTCAATGGCTATTTTATATAATAACATCAATTGGAAGAACTATATTCGGTAACACTACGTGTAATATTTCAGTTTTATAAAATTTCATGACACCTGTTATGATCACAGTTGCTTCTCGTTTAGCATCTCGATGTCATATTTTCCTCTATACAGTAAAATCCCGCTATTAAAACCACCTTCCGTTCCAACACAAAGCGGTCTTAATAGCATGTTGATCTTAAAGGTAGTATCCGACAGGTTGGACTAATAAATTCCTTAATCATCTCAATAAACTATAGGTAATTGAACAAATCTCGCAAAATGTTGTTTATTGATGTCCTTCACCTGACTGAAATGTGAACCATAACGGCACAATCGTCATTACAAACATGTATTTCCTATCTGAGCCACGCTGCACAGTTATTTTTAAACAAAGAAAACCACGTAACCACTTGTGTTTTAGTTCACCCACACCACACGATGTGACGTCGATGTCTATGTTTAGCAGGACTCCTAATCGTTCTTATTTATAGACTTGAAAAGAATTAACATTTTGAGTGTTGATTACCGAGTTTTACTGTCCTAATATTGAGAAACTGTTGAAAATCGTCAAAGCTTAGACTAAAGTATGATTGTTTCTGCAGAAATTATGCACAAATACCCCAAACAGAAGCCCGATATTGTTACATTTATTTGATATATACAAACTGTCGGATACCACCTTTAATATTGAGTTAAGGTGAGCGCAAGAAAGCGACATTGTTTATGTAATAAAGTGTCCGCCTCACTCTTGTCGTTGAAAGAAGGACGTAAAACAAATAAACAAACAAAACAAAAACAACAGCAACAAAACAACAAAACAACAAACGAAAACAAAAACAACACACAAGCACACTGTTTTCAAAAATATTTTAACAACATTATACTATGTCACTTATGTAATGGCAATATTGTAATGCTATAGACATATGTTAAAGCAAAAGCACACTATGTGTTCATGTGAACACCATTTCCGCCTGACTGAGAGATTGTGTATGTGACTTTAACCCCCAACTCCCCAATTACTAGTGGTAATTTCCGCTGTCAATAATACTTAATTGCCTTAGTGTTCTTACATGATATTATATCCTACATCAGATCCTAACATTTGCCCTCATTTACCACGTGATGCGGTATCAGTTTCATGTATCGGTCCAGTATAATATGTACATGTAACACACACCACTATGTCTGACGATCAGCACTTGTTCCAATTGAAATCAACAGCACTACTTAGTCTTATTAATACGGCTAAATGCTATCATGTTGATACAGAAGGTTAGTTTAATTAAAATGCCACAATCAAGTGCTACTTTTAATATCACATTACCCGGAATTTATCCCTACTTAACCTGAACTATTTAACATGCTCATACAACGACTATTTCAACAACAACTAACCCCTGTAAATCACTTTATACAATAAAACTTCTATCTATACCCCCACTCCTTGCAACGACTGTCCTGAACACTACAAACTCTCTAAATCAGTTTCTAAATCTAACTCATACAACCCCACAACGACGACAACAACAACCCAAACACTGAACCTATCAACTCTCACTTCCCTACAAAAGCAAGAGAGAGAGAGAGAGAGAGAGAGAGAGAGAGAGAGAGAGAGAGAGAGAGAGAGAGAGAGAGAGAGAGAGAGAGAGAAGGAGGGAGAGAGATAATTGTTATTAGCTACACAAAATTGTTGAAGGAAGTGTGAGGTTAGAGCTCTGTAAAACCGGTTTAAGCACCCCAGTCGGTCCATATTGCCGACTGACCGTTCCAAGGCGGTAACTGTCGGTTTGCTCTTTTAGTAAAATGACTCATAAAAAATTGTTCTTACTCTTCACTTGGCTTGCACGTGAAAAAACCTTTGTCCTGTGCCTTTTCAGAGTTTGATAAATGTTGCAATGCTCATAGGACTTTGTCATAGGTTCTTATAAATGAAAAATAAATTTTAATAAAGAAAAAATGATGTGTTATTGGCTTAGCGCCCTGATCATGTGTAGATGGAACTCTACAAAAGACCCCCCCCCCCCCCACTACAACAACTGTATTATACAATAAACCCCCAACCTAAAACAACTCGTATACGACACATTCCGTGTCCAGTGACTTCTACTTCTACAACGAAATAACCCTTGCCAAACAGCACCAAAATTAAAGTTTAAAGTGACTTTTCTACGTTTAGCACTAAGACTGAAATATGACGATTTAAGTAAGAGTATAGGCCAAACTAATACACTTATGTAATAAGTAAACAGAAATGTGTTTTTGTCCTTTGATTATTAAAATCGATACGTTTTTTAAAGACATTGCATTTTAAGGTTTACCCAATCTACACACGGACATAAATTGAAAGAAATTGATCTTTGATAAGAGCAAATAAAACAGGCACAACTTGAATAAACAAACAAGCAAATAAACGAGCACAACAATAACTTACCTTGGTCCAGAAAATATACAAACCATCGTCAACTGTTAACAATCGTTTTTGACAATTCTTCCTTATAGCGACTGTCACAAGTTTATGATAAAATAATATCAATAGATTGTGTAGAGTCCTCCACTGGAAAGAACTTCTTTGAGGATTTGATTTTAATTTCATACAGTCTATATTTGCAAGTTTCACACAGAAAAATTAATGTTTTTAAATTTTAAACAAAAAAGTGATTTCAAACTTCGCCTGGTAAAAAATATTCAGGTTAAACAATCTGGTCAACATTGGGTTACTTCCAGCAACGTTTTGCCAAAACATCCGTAATTTTAGTAACCAATTTGATAAAACATTCATCAAAGCATTTATTCACATACAGTTAAGGAAATATACGATACATTATGGAATTATGAATATACATCGCCTCTTTCAAACGTGTCTTATTACGCTTTTTGTAACGCGTCTCTACGCGGAACGATTTTCAAAGTGCGCATGTTAAATATAACTGCACATTTTAATCCACATATCAACGAAATCAGCAACACACAATAAACAATTCCAAAATGCCTCTAGTTACGTGCTTATACTTTGCCACATATAACTGTTTTCAAAGTGCGTGTGAAAGTCTTCACTATTTCCAGCTATTCTATTCGATGAAATCCACTGCAAATTAATATTATTTTCACTGAACAGATAAGTTGCTTACTTCGACGAAACTATCTCAAACTCCTTTGTCGCGATTTATGCCGTTGTTCTTTTTGCAGCTTTCGAATCGCGCTACCAACGTCGACAGTTCAAGACGGCCGTTTCCGCTTTCTGTGTTAAACTGAAGCAGGCTGCTGTATGAATCAAACGTGTTACCCAACAGACGGATGTGAAGTGTCCAGCAACATCGTAACTACAAGTGTGTGTGTGTGTGTACAAAACAAGGGTAAACTGCAACAAAATGAAAGGATTCTGGAAAGCTTTAATTGTGTCTTGTTTGCTTTCACTTCTGAACAGACTTGAGGCACGTGTAATAAAGCATTCGCACGGTGACTATCACAAGAAACTCAAAACTTTTTAAAGTTCGTTATTCATTGAAAATTATTGAAAGTATTATCTGTGTACATCATATATGTCATTTAGACCATTGCCTGTATTGTGCTCACATGACTGCATACTTTGAACCACTATTAGAACTGTAGTTCTGTATAAAGAAAATCCGTTGTGTGGTAGATTGTAAACAATGAGTAAAATAAGCACACTCTCTTTTATTGTGATCCGCTCCGTGAAACATAACACTATAACGTTGCTATGTTCTAAGTTTTTTTTTAGACATGGACATATGTTTTATCTTTATATACACTATAGTTATACTCTTACCACTATATATGGCTTTCCTAATTGTATCATAAGTTGAAAACTTATTTCAAATAACTACTTCAGTATTAAATATGTCTGTAATAGTATTAAAACGCTGTTAAACAAACATACCAATGTATGTTAAGTGTTGTGTATCCATGGTCCTCTGGTCCGATATATGAATAAAGATCTATCTTTATTACAGATGATCAAATTACATTTTGAATGGTTATGAGTTGGATCTATTAAGCCAATCATAAACCAAGAAACGTTTAAAATTTATACTAAAAACTAACTTAAGTGCTGTTTTCAGATTTCAATGAGCACAACAATACCAAAGACCGCGTCTTCCGGCAAGCGTGAGGAGCGTCTGTGGTTCTACATTTGTCCGGGGTAGGGGTGAAGTGGTTAGTACTGTGTTTTCTAAAATGAACGTTTGCAAATATTGAAAGGGAGCAATTGCTCGCGTTTAACTCTTGAAAAAGGACGTTTGCCAAACAATTTGAGTGTGAATCCGTCCATCCAACCAACCTTCTATGTATTAACATAGTAAAATTGTAAGTCTATACTATGCTATTATCATATCAAACAAAATAACAAACACAAGATATTTGCGTGGCGAGACGTGGCGTATTTATTTGCAAACACGAGTCGTAGATGTCAATTTTGGCAGCAAAACAAATGGTACACATGTATGCGATTGTAAATACATGTTTTCTCCCCAACAGATAATGCTCAACTGCGATAAGACTCGTCCCTAGAATAACCAGAGAAATTTACTCTGGCAACCTGTGCCACACTTGTTACTTGTCTATCGCGGAGTGTGTGGCCTCACTCTGAGCCATCTGTAATGACGCTATTTAACACAAATGCTATTTTTTATATCATCTGTGCGCATGATCATTGTTTCATATGTTAATACATGTTTATATATAAATATATATAAAAACGGCATTGCCAGTGCGAAGTCGTCTGGTAGAATGAACAGTAATGCACATTAAGACTACCTTATATACACCATATACGCAAGATAAGCTCGTGCGCTATATGCCAATCCAGCAGTAAATATCCGCAACGTTTTAGACAAACATTTCACGATATACTACGAAACGCGTGAAATTAATATGGCAAACTTGTCACTTTACGGAACAAGTTCCGTAAAAGCAAAAATGGTAATTTCGATGTTAACGTTAATGCAGATTAAGTTTGCGACTACTGCTAGCTTGTGACGGGACTAAGTTTGCGACTACTACTGGCTTGTGACGGGTCTAAGTTTGCGACTACTGCTAGCTTGTAACGGGTCTAAGTTTGCGAATTCTGCTAGCTTTTAACGGCTGTCACAATATTCAGATTGCTGTATAATATACACTCAAAATCTAGTTGCCACTTCACTTTTCTTTAGGTTTTTACCAAAACATAGAAACAAACTAATTCAAACAGGACTCCTATTACAACTATGTATTTGCATACTATCCTGCAAAAATACTAAATTTAAATTTGCAAAATAAAAGAAATATTAAGATTGATATGTAGATACCCTCGATGAAACAAGTCACAAACAATACAATATTTTGTATGCCCACCATCTGCGGCTAGAACTGTCCTGCAGCGACTACGTATTAACGCCATGTACTGGAAGATCCTATCCTGAGTATGACCGTTTCATTCCGCAATCACAAACGCTCAAAGTTCACGGAAGTCATGTGCCTGGCGTATTCTACCGCGGCGTTAAAGGACTTTCCACACGTGTGCCCCATATAATTAACCAATTGTATAGCCACTACAGGTTTTCACAATTGATGCCAAATTTGCATATTTTTGCTTCTATAATTATAAACAATTCCCTTAATATAACAAGTGCACGCTTGCAGTCGTGTAATTATGAATTGTCAATAGAATTAAAATGAAACAAGTAATCACAGCAACCAACCTTTTGACGGCTCAATTTCTTTCTGTTTTCCTTCACGGCAACTGTGATAGAAGCACGTGGATATGTCATGCCATTGATTCCGTTTATGCACCTGGCGCACGTGCAAAAACTCGAAAATCATGGAACGGTCACGGTTCGATGGTTTATGTGCTGCAATGCGTTGTTAAAACGGCTTTTAATTCATTTAGGATGCATACAACAATATATGCTAAGAAAATAGAATTTATAAGTCAATTTACTACATCGATATTTAAATATCGAAAGTAGCCACAGTTGTTTATAAGTTGTTGAGTGTATACATACCCAAAAGGTAAATAATGCAATTAAATGATTAAAGGTGATACCGGAAGAAGTAACAAATTTCTGTTAATCAAACAACCAAATAAATTATTGTTACCTAAAAAAGATCTCCTGGAATGCCTTTTATTGATGCTCTTCATCACGTGAAATGTGAAGCATAACACCACACATGTCATTACAAACATGTGTTTCTGAGCCACGATGCACAGGTAGACATTTTTAACTGAAATAACACGTGACCACTTACTTTGAGCTCACGTTTTATCATAAACCAGATTATCCGCTTTGACGTTGATATCTATTTATATCAGGTATTCCCAACGTAAAACTAAATAATCCACCTTATTGTTCCGTTCATGTAAATTGCTGGCATGGACTTTTGGCCAGCTCTTGCAGCATATGTAGAGGCTCGAACACAAAGAACGTGTTGTTTGAATGTTGCAGCACGCTAGCAGTAAACGTAGAACAGGACCGATGGTATGCCATTCAGGAACACGAGTTTTCTCCCCTGTTGTGCTTAATTGAACTGGTCTGCTCCTACGTCTTTATCGTTGCGAATCTCGCCATGGTTCTTCTAAATAACAAACAAAACTTATAGATAATACTAAACAAAATGCATATCGAATACCCATCGACGTTGATGGTTTAATGTGTGGGCGTCATGAAATAAGTTGATGTCTAATGGCTGTAAAAGTTTGGTATTCATTCTTTTCTTTCGGCTCTCTGTGGCGATGAATAAGATGTCCATTCTCGATTTCGAAATTACGAAAGGGGGAGGGGGGGGGGGGTCCATTTATGTGCTCGCTTGTAAACATAGAACAGCTGACTTACTTTCGTCTCTTCTTCACACACAAAAAGAGGGACAAAGTGAATTAAAATGATACATCAAATCATCAAAACTTATATTTATATGTTATAAATGAATTGTACTCGCTTAGATCACTTTATTTTGCTATGGGACAGAACGATTTCTGCTGTGCTGAAGGTTGTAACCATGAGAGATCTCGAGGTGCCACATGAATTTTTACAAGATTCCTGACGATAAAAAGCTCAGGCCTGCTTGGCAGAATAAATGGGGAAATTGATACGTTGTCATTTAGCCTTTAGTTCCAAGCATAATTCAAATTATCTTCCAAATTATGTCATTTTGAAGACACCCCACCCCTCTTCCCCCCGCCAAGTCAAGGAAAAAATGGTTTATAGTGCCAAGTATATTTTCCCACAGACCAGCAGTAAGAAAGGCCCCAAGATGACAATCAAAAGAAAACATAAAAACTATGCCTGGTTAGCTAATTTCTTTTGATAAACACCTCCACCCCACCCAACAGGCAAAAACCAACCAGAAAGCCCTCTTTTATTAAGGTTATTTTGATTTCAAATAAAGTGAATTGTTTACATGAAACTCTCTGATAAAAAATCTGTTTGTTTTTGAAGAAGAAAAAAATGTTTATATTTATATATTCCTTGAGTAATCTGATATCATTTGTGGTTGACTAAATACCTCCAGGGACACATACTAGTGAACCTTGGAGCTGGAGTCTGTCTGCATGCAAAATTATGCAACACAAATAATGTTTATGTTTAATCACAAACATGTATTATGTTGTGCAGTCTGGTACACTGGAAGACTGCACACAGATCGACCTAATCTCCACTTGTTAGCTTTGATAAAGATCATAGTGTAATTTCTGATAGTTAAAATGTTGTACTGCTTAGAAAAGCGGAACAATTTGACTTGATTACTGTCTCACAACACAATGACAAAGCAAAAATAATTGCAAATTTTATTAGTACCAATAGTTTTTTCTCTTGCATATTTAAAGATCATAGAAAATAAAAGTTCAGTTATCTCAATATAATTAGGAAGGCTAAGGGATCTGGTAATTTTGCAGAGATAAAATTAACAAAATTATTGTTTTGTGCCAGCACAAATTTCATTATTTTTTGTTTGTTTATAAATAATTAGATTCAATATATATTTATGTACTGGAGGAGCAATTACCTGTATAAATCAAAATCAAAATGTTTAAAATTAACTGACTCCACAACTTGTAATCTATTTCGACTGCATTTTACAAGGATGAATTTCAAAACATCAACTTTATTCAAATCCTTTATGCATCATTCACTGTATATGTTATGTCCATTAATGTCTGTAAAAATGGATCACTCTGAATTCTTTGTGTTGTAGGGATTCCAAGTTGATTGGCTAGCCATGTTACTTCATGATTCCTCTTTCCTTTAATTGACAGGCCAATATGTCTTAGTACAGTATTCAGGTCTCCATTTGTCATCTGCACGGTTTCCCTGTATGACAGTGAAAGGCATATCTGTATAAATTTAAAATGAAAATATATCATTAAATGTAAACAACAACTGTTAAACTGTCACTGTATGCAAACATTTTATGTCTGGTTGGGGTGACCAAAAAATTAATTACTAATAATAACCCTTTACCCCCATATGTATGGGTTTTATCGCGTGTGTGGTCAGTGTATAACCAGATTAGCTGGAACATCACTTTGCTTTTGATCCATTAGTTTATTTCTGTACAAGATGTAACCAGTGTAGATCAAGATCAGACAGCACTAACGTGTCAGCAGATCTGGATCTACACCGGTCGCATAATGCAATAAAACATGTATATATGGAGTAAAAGGGAAGCCTGGATAATTTGAAACATATATGACTGCAAAGATCTACAAATTTCTTCACATTAGTGAAAGAATTTTAAAAAATTCGAGCCTCTACTGTTGTCTTTTTCTACCGGATTGGACCACAAGTGGTAAGTTTACTGCTTGGTGTAGTTAAGTTTTTTATTTTCTTTAAGGATGGTTTGCTTTGACAACATTGTCAGCTTTGTATTACAGCTAACTTTCAGTTAGATGATACACTTGTTTTCTAAATCAATGTCTCGCAATTGCGAGAGTAAGAAATAAGTTCATAACATGCGTTCAATTCAAACAGTGTAATTGTCGTCAGGTCAATCATGTCATTTTGGTTGCACCCAAATCGTGCGCAATTTACAAGCGAGTTCTTTTTTTTTTAAAAGGATACCACACAACTACTTACAAGTGAATTCTTTGCATCATCAGATCTCTTCCGTTTTGTAGGCATAACCCTTCTATTTCAAGTGTATGTTGTCGAAAAATTACGGGAAATATTGTGTTTACATGTAGATTCAGCTGTCGTATATGACTCAATTTGTGTGCGCAACCCCCCTGACTTACTTATTCCCGGACCTCGGTCTTTAATTTCAAAAAAGTCAATATCAAATACATGCACCAATTTCCTACCGCTGTTTTGGGGTATACTACACTACCTATATTATTAGATGTTACGTATAGTTAAATAAGACATTATCAAAGTTAATTATTTCCAAAATCTACAAATGAGCACGATAGTGCTAAAAATAGATATCCGCGTCAGCGCGCACTGCCTGGATGACTGTCTATTGTATAACGTGATCTCAAAAATAAGCTGCCACTTTGTTTTCTTAGTTTATAAATAATTATCTCTGCAGCGTGGCTCAGATAGAAAATACATGTTTGTTTGTGGGTGATTAATGAATCACTGTTCATGCAGATCTATGGCATCAATGAACAGCTTCTTGCAGGACCTTTTAAAGTAACAGCGACTTTTTGGTTATTAAACCCTTTCCTGAATGTATACGCAATTTTACGCTGTTACAAACCATTCACAATTATAAGCAGAATCTGCAAGACTAATGGTTTATGTTCAGCCTTAAACCTATTTTTACAAGCTGAACATACATTTATTAAAATCCTTTTATCTCTTTTAAAGAAAAACAATAAAGTCAGGTGAATTTTCAAAATTGTAGATGAACTATGAATTGATAGAGTTAAGAATAAAAAATGGTCCAAACTGTTGGATTCCACCTTTAAGGTTGAGAGAATCAAAACCGTCACAAACCTGTTTAAATATTTTATCCATAAAAAGCTCGACAACCTATTATATCTCTTAGCTACACTTGCAGACATAAACATTGCCCTAATTTGCTTTATTGTTTTGCAGTAATTTGCATTATTAAGTGTGTGTGCGCGTGTGTGTATGTGCGCCGCGCGTGTGTGTGTGTGTGGCATCGCACCGACACAATTATGGTCATATTGGCAACACCCAGCTTATAATCGGTACAAGAAGACCACAGAGTAACGTCTACGTATAATCCCCTATGCACCGCTGGAAAAACTCCCCTCATGCAAGTTCTCGCCCAAACAGATACTCGAACCCGCGCACTTAGGAGGCTTAGAACTCGGTGACTCTTACCGGTCTGCCATAGGCGCCCCCAAAGAATTGTCGTTCTGTGTTCCATATGCATACACTGGTCAAGTTGTTTGGAAAATTCACAACTATATTCTGTGTTGCAGGGTTCCGGTAATGCTGGTTAAGTATTTGAATTTACGCTCAATCAGTCAGACAAGTAGCTCAGATATCTGACAGACTGAAATATTGTTGGTGTGTTAGTGAGGCACTTACACCACAAGCAAACACGCAGACATGTGGCTTTCAATATGTGTTTGTTGCTCATCTTAAGAGGAAGAGAGAGGAAGAGAGAGAGAGAGGGAGAGAGAAAGAAAGAGAAAGAGAGAGAGAGAGAGAGAGAGAGAGAGAGAGAGAGAGAGAACTTGGTAGAGTTGCTTACATTCGTAGTTTTTAGGGAAAACACACTCCACAATTGAAAACATGCTGTCAAAATATATAAGGAGGAATCTGCCTTCTTACATTAACACGGACAACAACAACAACATTGTTTGCCAGCCCTGATCAAAGCAGTCCATGATCAAACAGCTTCCAGTCTAAGAATTTACTCTCATTTCATTTCCCAGAATGAATTTTGTCTCCGATAACAATACCAGCAGCAGCAACACCAATAGTTATTGTTAACATCTGACATAAGTTAACTTTAGTCCCATTTCTTCTCAATCTTTAACTTAATTTATGATATAAAATTATTTTTAACGCTATTTGTCCCCATTATGACGAAACCAAATGTTATGTCGGCGCTAAATTATCAAATGAAAGTTCGATACACGACAACAAGGGGCGATAAAATATCCTCCTAATTCATTAAGGAAATAATTCGATTAGAAAGGTTTATGACATATTTAAATGCTATGTATATTCCCATATGAATGGACTAACTTATGATGATGTAGAAAAGACTACGTCAAAAGAGATTTAATGAAATTTGACGTTTGTGTGTCTGTGTGACGTGCGGTACATGCCACTGCCTCTTTTCCTTTCGCGAAAGTTTTGACTTTAAATACACACACGCACACACATGTTTAAACAATGTAATCGTCAATGAGGTCTTCACTGTTTCTATTACATGTATAAACATAGCATCTACACAAGTGTGTATATGTAAATCAATGCCAGCTGTTGTTGATTAAGGCACCGCTCGGACGACTAACTGGATATTTATTTATTGGGTTTATCGTCCCACACTAACTGGATAACCTTCCTAAAACGAAATGTTTTCATTTATTCATTTATTGAAATTAACGCCAATGTGGAAGGTATTTATATGGATTAAAAAAGCGCAACACCATCGTAGAGCATTACCAAAATCTTTTATTAGCAACAGTCAATATCAGGAATGAAGTAAGGATTCCGTCACACTTCGCTTGTCTAAAATAGGAATCCCAAAGTTCCTCAGTGTGGACATATTGTTGATTTTCACATAGCCAAGCATGTCGTAAATGTCCGAGCAGTGATTGTCCACTATCCGCAAAAACGTCATGTTGACCTTGTTACGCCACTGAGCGGCGGTAAGCGAGGAGTTGGCCCTTCTCGTGCAGTACGCGCACGTGTCATTCAGGTTCATTGAAGTGCTTTGATTAACGTATTTAATCACAGAACTTGTTAGTTGCAAACCTGCAAAATCATACAACAATTTTGTCGCTTGGAATGGCGAATTGGCAATATCTTCGTATCTTATCAGCATATAATTAGGCACTTTTTGGAGCAGAAATCGTTTCGCTACTTTCAAATCGGATTTAAAATATGAACATAACTCGCCAACCTTTGTCGCGAACTCTTTTTGCCTAAACGCACGTACGTTCATTTGAGAGTTAAACATTGCGCGTGGGTCTCGGACTAAGTGTATGACCTTCATATCTGGAAATATTGCCATCAGACGGGCGGTTACGTCCATACGCAAACGGATTGTTTTAAACAGTCGCAAGTTCGAGTTCATACATCTGCCTTCGGCGAGCGGAAGACAAGATTTTATGGCATTAGTGTCGACTGCCTGGTGGAGTTTCACCCGGCGGTTGAGGCAGATGGAGAAAGGTCGGAGGGCACTGCTATGGTGATAATGGAACATGTCCCGTAGAGACATCTTGTCGATGGCGCCTAGCCCACAGTTGATCCAATGGGACATTGTCTCGACGTCTATGTTGGACCAACTGTCGTTCTGAAGTCGTCTGAAATAGAAGACGACAAAGACAGATAGACAGGTGGCTAGTCAGAACTGTGCATCTTGTAGTCTGAAGTTTTATCAAAATTCAACAAGTTTGAGTTCATCGTACAAATATTACTAACTTTACATAATGTCGAATGCATACATCAAACACTTATCTCGTTTTAATAACATAAATTAACGCGCTAAAACAATTAAGAACTTGCGTAAATAAAACGAGCAAACACACCATAACATTATTGTCAACAGCAATATAGTCAACAGGTTATAAACGAGTTCGAATCTGCGAAAGAATATTTTTTTTTATAAATAAACAAGAATAACGTATCGAATTGCTTTGAGAAAGTAAGGAAAACAATACTAATAGAATTGATTTCCTGAAAATTATATCTTGTTTATTATTATATCTGTTGTCAATAGTAAACAATGTAAGATTTGTTTAGCGAGTTGGTGCAGTGCTAAATTTGTTAATGAATGCGCCTTGTGCATGGTGTTGTTTTATCGTTATTGTTTTCTTTTGCAAAGTTACTGCGTATTTATGAATGTAGTTTTTTCAACCATGCTTGTAAAGTGTACTTTGTTTCTATGTATTGCCACTATTGGTTAAATTTTGCATTAAAGCGATTAAATTAACAAAATATACTTACAGAATGCTTAAGATAAAAATATGCCTTTGTTTGTTGATCTGTCGCGATTGATTTGGGTGATGTGTTAAAAATTGTGATCCATGTATATGTCAACAACTGATTGCGAGAATGAAATGGGATTGGGCAAGCAGAATTGTAATGGTTAACTTTTTACTATACGGAACAAGTTCCGTAAAAGCACAAATGGTAATTTTGGAGTGAATAATGTAGTAATTTATAAGCTTGCGACAACTGCTGGCTTGTGACGGGTCTAAGTTTGCGACTACTGCTAGCTTGTGACGGGTCTAAGTTTGCGACTACTACTGGCTTGTGACGGGTCTAAGTTTGCGACTACTGCTAGCTTGTGACGGGTCTAAGTTTGCGACTACTGCTAGCTTGTGACGGGTCAAAGTTTGCTACAACTGCTAGTTTGTTACGGGTCTAAGTCATGCGACTACTGCTAGCTTGTGACGGCTGTCACCATATTCAGATTGCTGTATAATATACACTCAACATCTAGTGGCCACTTCAATTTTCTTTAGGTTTTTACCAAAACGTAGAGAACGTAGAGAAACATAGACAAACTAATCCAAATAGGAATCCTTTTTAGAACACTGTATTTGCATAATATCCTGCAAAAATGCTAAATTTAAATTTGCAAAATAAAAGAAATATTAAGATTGATATGTTGAGAAACTCGATAAAACAAGTCACAAACAATACAATATCTTGTATGTCCACCATCTGCTGCTAAAACTGTCCTGCAGCGACTCCGTATTAACGGCATGTACTAGAAGATCATATCCTGAGTAATATTGTTTAATTCCCCAAGCGAAACGCTCCAAGTTCACGGAGGTCGCGTGCCTGACGTATTCTACCTCAGCATTTAAGGACTGTCCAGCCCACATGTGTGTACCATCTAAGTAAATAATTGTATAGCTACTACATGTTTTCACAATTGCTGCCTTAGTGCCAAATTTGCATAGTGTTACTTATCTATTAAGTATAAACAATTCCCTCAATCCAATATGGGCAAGCTTGCTGTCGTGTAAGTATGAATTGTGAATGGAATTAAATTGAAAAACTTCATCAAAACGCTTCCAGTCATTTAGTAATAATTATTGTGAATTAATAATAATTAATAATAATAAAGCACATTCCTGCTTTGCAGTTGTCCCGGCAACCAACATTCCGATGGCTCAATTTCATTCTTTAATTAGCATCCGATCAATTTTATTTTTTTTTTCTTTCACGGCAACTGTGATAGAAGCACGTAGACACATCTTACACCTTGCGCACGTGCAAAAACTCGAAAATCATGGAACGATCACGATTCGATGGTTTATGTGCAATGCGTCGTAAAAATGCCTTTAAATCATTTGGGATGCGTATAAAATATACGCTGAGAAAATCGAATTTATAAGTCAATTTACTAAATCGATATTTAAATATCGAAAGTAGCCACAGTTGTTAATAAGTTGTTGAGTGTATACATACCCAAAAGGTAAATAATGCAATTAAACGAATTAAAGGTGATACCGGACCAAGTAACAAATTTCTGTTGATCAAACAACCAAATAAATTATTGTTACCTAAAAAAGATCTCTTGAAATGCCTTTTATTGATGCTCTTCATCTATGTGAAATGTGAAGCATAACACCCCACATGTCATTACAAACATGTGTTTCTGAGCCACGCTTGCACAGTTAGCCATTTTTAAACAGAAATAACACGTGACCTCTTACTTTGAGCCCACATCTTATCATAAACCAGATTATTCGCTTTGACGTTGATATCTATTTATATCAGCTATTCCCAACGTGCCTATTTATAAATTTGGAATGAATGAACATTTGAAACAACTTTTTTCACGATTGTACTGTCTAACATTAAGGTAGTGTTAAAATTGTTTTTACTTATAATTAAATACGTGTTTGCGCAGAAATTATTAGCAATTTCCCTAAACAGGGTTAAATATTGTTACATTTATTCGTTACATGCTAGCTGTCCGATACCAGTGTTAAATTGGTTTACATAAAATAAAACTTAAGAATCCACCTTATTGTTCCGTTTATGTAAATTGCTGGCATGGACTTTTTGGCCAGCTCTCGCAGCATATGTAGAGGTTCGAACACATAAAACGTGTTGTTTGACTGTTGAATCACGCTAGCAGTGAACGTTGAACCGGACCGATGGTATGCCAACAGTAACACGAGTTTTCTCCCCTGTTGTGCTGGATTGGAATGGGCTGGTCCTGCGTCTTTCTCGTTGTGAAGCTCGTCATGGTTCTTCTGTTTGTCTGAGGCACCCTGGACTGGTTTATCTGTATGGCCTGCGTTGTTTGGCACCGGAGACAAAGGTTGGTCCATGTTGTGTGACTGGTTTGGTAGTTCAGAACTCGTGTCTAGCTGAAAACTCTTTGCTGAAAAAGAGTTGTAAACGTAAATTTTGAAATCAAAGGTCAGATTTAAAGTTACTGTTTTGCACAGAATGCGACCGGTCTAACAATTAAAGACTATAAGACCTGTCTCCAGTGTTACAAAAGGATGTCATGTGTATTTGCGTTAATGTGAAACGAAGGGCAGAGTCAAACAGTAGCAATTCAATAGCCGAACAAAGACATCAAATGTGTACACATATACGCCCAATTTGCTTAAACTAGATGCAGATTTCGGTATGAAAGGAATCGCTTAGTAAAAAAAGAATTTAGGAATTTTTAAACGCACTCGTTACCTCGACAACAACAAAAGTCCAGTACAAAACAGGCAATTACAAACAAAACTTATAGATTATACAAAACAGAAATAGATACCGAATACCGATCGACGTTGATCGTTTAATATATGGGCGTCATGAAATAAGCTGATACCTAGAAGCTGTTAAGTTTGATATTCATTCCTTCTTTTGAACTCTCTATGGCGAATAAGATGTCCATACTATTGTCATGATTTGAACAAGAATCATGTCTGTGCGGCTGTTGCAACTGTAATTTAGTTTCGGAAACCCTGCGAACTAGGTAGTACCTTTATAAGCTTCCGGTTGTAAGGCTGGTGTCGAGCTCGAGGTATTAAGTGACCTGCTGGAAACCATTCTCTCCATAACCTGATTTCTGGAGACCCCTAACTCGTAAGGGGTTGGTGAAGTTTGCTCCAGATCTAAAAAAGCGGGCACACAAAAACATGAAACTATGTATCACTGGTCATAACAATATAATTAAAATGCCATATCTGTATCGCTGACTATATGCAAAACGGCGCAAATTCTGTGAGCAAAGTTGCTCCTTAGTAACAAATTAAAAAGTTATAAATGTTATAAATTTAACACCAAATATTCATTTTATAGTATTTGTTATCGAATGTTCATGTTAGGGTTGTATGTCTACAATACAATTATGCCTGGATGCGCAATAAAAGGGTTACATGTAGTATAGGAATATAAAATAAGAAGTTGCAATTTGGCTACATGTACACGCTTAGCTTGCGGAATGCAGATGGGGTAAAGATGGATTATTTATAGGGTACGATTAAAATATACACGTAATCTGAAGTTTTCATACCAAAACAAAATAAATTTAATTGAAATACCAAATGTTGAATCGAAAGGAACATCCAAAACATAATAAACCTCTTTATCTGTTGACGTAAAGAATCTTAGCGTGAATAGAATTTTATCATCAAATTTTGTCAGGTAACGTGTCAGATACATTTGATGACATGTATAATAGTTGTTATTCCATAGTTGTTACTAAATTACTTTAATCGAATGCCGAAATGTATCGATTAGTTACGTTAGTGTTCATATTATCCCGGGACCCGCATTTACTTTCGTCCGTGACCCATAATCTGTAAATAACAATGTCGGACGAAGGAAGCCCGACTCAAAACACAGGAAGGCCAGCATTGTTTAATTCGGAAAGAAAAATGAAAATCATTAACTCGAAGGATGGAACAGCACAAATCTAGATCTCACCTATTCGGTAAGTTTAACGGAAATGCCCGATGAAATTATCGGCTATGATCGATAATGGCAGCAAAATCGAAAGTAAGGTTTCACTTATATATATATATATATATATATATATATATATATATATATATATATATATATATATATATATATATATATATATATATATATATATATATATATATATATATATATATATATATATATATATTATATATATATATATTGTTAGTGAAAAGAATAAAAGCTTTGACTCGTTTTGAGCATTTAAACATTCGGACTACAAGATCATATAGGATAAAACACAATCTTTGGCGACAAAAAAAGGTCTATTCCGAATCCATGTATGACTTTAAAGGTTTTATTCGACAGTTTAGACCATTGTTTTCTCTCATGCAACCAAATAAATGATTGCTTCCTGCAATGATCATGCGAAGTGCTATTTATTGGTGCCCTACATCAATCTGAAAGGTAAAACATAACACCGCACTTTTCATTTCAAATAGGTTTTGCCTATCCGAACCACGCTGCATAGTTTGCTATTTTAAAACTAAGAAATACACGTGACCACTTACTTTTGATATCGCATTACATGGTCATCCGGGTAATCAGCTCTGACGTTGGTGTCTGTTTTTAAGTGATATCCTAACGGTGCATTTTATAGTTTAGGAAATAATAGACATTTAGCGCGACATATTTCACAATTTGTACTGTCTAACAATTTCGGAAATGTTATAATAGCCTTTACTTAAAAAAAAGTATAACTTTATGCAGCAATTATGCACAAATTCCCCAAAAAAGGGTTAATATATTGTTACATGTATTAGATATCTAAAGGCAAACTGTTGATTACTTCCTCTAAAGTAAAAAAGCCGAAGTGATCCGAATGCCTTACCGATTTGGAGATGTTTGTCCGTGCGTTTCCATGGCAACGAGTCTGAGAACAGGAGATACGTGAAGCAGACAATGGTGATGACAGCCACGAGTATTAGATTTAGAAACGTCGATCTGAAATTATGATAAATGCATCAACAATAAAGAGAGCATTCTTGTGTAAATCATATTAAAACAAGGTTAGTTTGAAACTTTGAAACGATTATTTACGAACTAAACGTAAGTGGCGCTATTTAAAGAAGCAAGGACCGAAATTGTTGATGTAGTAAGATAAATAACACATCAAATATAACGGGTATTGTTACATGTAGAATCATACTTAGAATCATAATTAGAACCACATATAAGGGAAATTGTATTGTACGTTAATAGACATGGCGAGATGTCCCTCTACGCTGCCAAGACAATTTTAAAAAGAAAAAGGTCACACTTTCAATAAGAAAATCTCGCCAAGAATGAAAGCTTCTCGTTTCCTTTCTCTTTTCTTTTAGAACCAGAAAAAATGTTTTCGTAGAGTGTGCAAATATTCCCCCGGTAACTAGTGATCCTGTGTTTAAAGTACCCCATTATTTAAAATAAACGCATTTTGGTGTGTTTTTAATCACGGGAATGTGATCAGATCTGATCAAGTGGCAGTATAGATGGCATCGATCGGTTCGCCTACAGTAGCTACACATTTTTACAAATTGCCTTGGGGCATTTTGGTAATTATGATTAAAGTAGATAAAGATAACACGGTTTTATCACAGTTCGTAAGTTGAAATGAATTGTTATTCAAACAATACAATCAAACTTTTCATTTTGTTTTCTTTTTAGATGTAATAATAATATTTATGTTGACATCGAATCTAGTATAATATAATAATTGCTTCTAACAGAATTTTGCGACCGAATTAATGTTATTCAACAATATTCACTTTATAATGAGAAAAAAAGAAGATTATATTTTGACTTTATTAATGTATGTGTGTCCAAGTGGTTCTAAAGGCTTAGTTACTGGTTCTAAAATATCTAACTCTGCGGTTGTCCCCCCCCCCCCCCCAAAATGCTAACGTTACCCGCCTGCGAAAAAAATGTCTCCACTAATATGCTCCGTCTGTTGTCATGGCAACCCCACTTTTTTACTGAGGAAATGTTATCAACATGTATGCGCTCATAACTTGAGCCTCGCAACATGAAAATTGCGCACTAAACTTCTCATATTACACCGACAGCTAAGCACATTCTGTTTGTTGTCGAGGTACCGAGTGCGTATAGAAATTCCCAAATTCTTTTTTACTAAGCGATTCCTTTCATACCGAAATCTGCCTCTAGTTTAAACAGACCGCCTTAGAGCAATCTTGAAAAGACAGCTATGTGTTTGGGCGGACCTCCATAGAGCAATCCTGAAAGCGAGCACCTAAACAATCTTAATAGGGGGACCCTCAAGGAACATGTATAGCCAATGTCAAGGCTCTAGCTCCTAGGATTTCTATATCAAGATGTTTTTTAAATTTGTTCCATATAATGAAATATGTTAAACTGCCATACCCCAGGCGGCAATGTTTTTTCGAAGCAGAATTATTTAAACAATACTCCAAAAGGACCACACAAGGAACATGAAAACCAACGGTCAAGCTCTAGCTCTTTTAGGATCCACTGCACAGCCAATTAGCACTGCACAGCCAGTCAGCACTGTACAGCCAATTAGCACTGCACAGCCAATTAGCACTGCACAGCCAATTAGCACTGCACAGTCAGTTCGCACTGCACAGCCATTAGTTTTAAAAAATCCATGTTTTCTTTTTTTTAAAAAACAACAAAAATGGCGATTATGTTACTTGAAAACAAATATTACTAGAAAGTAGGGATGTCAACGGATATCCGGATATCCGTTCGAATAATCGAATATCCGAATCGACTTTGGTATTCGGATATTCGCTTAAAAATGTAAAATTTTAAACATTTAATTAAATGTTTTGGCCATTTTGCTACGTTATCTTTCTGCTGTCATGTCAGTGTGCATTCACGCATACGAAGGTGTAACGGATTATCGACGGGTGGTGACAGTTGGTGACACGCAGTATCGTATATTTGGCTTCACAGTTTTAGAAATGTGCTAAAGCATGATGGTATGTATAATAACATGCTAATTAACCGCCAACGTTTGAAGCTTCTACTGATCCATTTTGTTTAGCGAATATTATCTTTAATTTTGTTGATGAACTTCACAGTTTTAGAAATGTGCTAAAGCTTATGTAAAATAATTTGCCAATTTACAGCCATTGTTTGAAGCTATTACTTATCCATTTTGATTAAGGATTATTATCTTTAATTTCGTTTGTTCGGCTTTATTAAGAAGAGATAGAGCTACAATTATGTAGACAATTAACAGGTTTGTCGGCAAAGATCAGTTACTCATGTTTAATTAAGTCCGTTTGGATTGTATAAATGAATTGATGAATTTATTATGTTTTCATTCGATCACGTTGGTCTTGACTTATTCACATCCACTTTCTAAACAAATCATTAATTATGCCTTCCAATCTTCAGTCCGATGTTTGGCGATATTTTATGAGGTCCGTAGACAAATCCAACGCAAAATGTAATTACTGCAGCGTAGAGCTAGCTTATGAAGGCGGCACATCCAACCTCCGCAACCACTTGAAGAATAAGCACCCGTCTATGGTGGCGTCGGCGACTCCCGATACGAAGAGACAAGTGTTTATGAGTGACTTCGTAAGCCCTCAAACACGAAAGCTGTCAACAAATGATGCTGAGCGCAATACCAACGCCATCATTCAGATGAGTGTCAAAGATTATGTACCTCTCAATATTGTCGAAGGAGAAGGTTTTCGGGAACTCATGTCCATTGTCGCCCAAGTTATACTGTATTAACTAAGATTTATATCCGGATATCCGGATATCCGTTCGGATCGTTCGACGGATATCCGGATACCAAATTTAGTATCATTTGACATCCCTACTAGAAAGTGAACTACTACATTACATTTCGGTCCTTAATTATTACCACATTTTTAATACTTTAGCTGACATCAAATCAAAGGTTTGCTCATAATGTTGTTGTGTATTCCGTTTGAAAAAGATTAAAAATAAATCAAAAGAAATAAACAATAGACATTTTTTCTTCAGAATAATAGATCTTTTGCATTCGGAGAATTATATACCAAACGATGATTTTAGAAATGGAATGTTTAGGTATATTATTACAGACTTTAGTTCTAGGCATATAACAAAATAGAATAATTTCCTTATGTAGGAATTATATCGTGGTCAGCGAAGACGGCATTTTAACTTGTGGCTTCGCATATTGTAAAAACACTTCGATAGTTGCTGACCACTCGGTCAAACCAACGTACATCAGAAACAAACAACAAATATTCTCTTTACACACTGACATTGCAAATCGTTAAAACAAAAATTATCTGGCTCAAGTTCAATGTAGATGGTTTCAATAATCCACCATCTGACGTTTCCAGGAGTGTTTGCTACGTACCGTAACTTCCAACATCCACGCCCTCACCACCCCCCCCCCACCCCCCACCCCAAAGCCTCCCCACCCCCCAAACCCCTACTACAAAAAAAAAAGCCAACAACAAATAAAACACACATATACCCCAGCAACAATTTTAAAATCGTGATTCACGTAATCAGATGTAGCCTACCCTAGTTACTAAAGTTATATCTATACCTCTACATGTCTTACATGGAGAAAAGTCCAACGCACTTTGTGACATCACCTCGTCCGGCCTACTTTAGTGAAAAGCAATTGCATTTTGGAGTCAGCGCTTTTAACCAAAAGTTAGCTACATTTCCAAATATTCCAAATGTTCATTAAGGATTTCGATTGGTATTTTATATAATAATATATTCACAAATACTACTTGTAATATCTTGTTGTGATAGTTTCAGTTTTTTAAAATTCCATGATACCTGTTATGAACACATTTGCTTCTCATTTAGCATCTCGATATCATATTTTCCTCTTTACAGTAAAATCCTACTATACAGACCACCTTCCGTTCCGACACAAATTGGTCTTAATAGCATGTTGGTCTTAATAGTACGTTTAGGTGAACGCATGAAACCCACATTGTTTATGTATCAAAGTATCCGCCTCACTCCGAACGTTGAAAAGGGGCGTAAAACAAATAAACAAAAACAAAACAACAACAACAACCAAAACAGAACAAACAAAAAAACAAAAAGAAAAAAAAACAAAAAACAACAACAACAAAAAAACACACACTTCTTTTCAAAATGTTTTAACAAAATTATACTATTTCACTTATGTAATGACAATATTGTAATGCTATAAACATTTGTTAAAGCAAATGCATAGGTGAACTCCATTTCCGCCTGACAGAGATTGTGTATCTTTGGTTTGACCCGGCCGGAGTTCGAACCCGCGACCTCCCGATCCGCAAGCCGACGCTCTACCACCTGAGCTATTGCGGCCGGTGGGTAATTCTGTATGTGGCTTAAACCCCCAACTACTAGTGGTAATTGTGTATATGTGACTTTAACCCCCAACTACTTGAGGTAATTGTGTATGGGACTTTAACCCCCAACTACTTGTAGTAATTGTTCATGTGACTTTAACCCCCAACTACTTGTAGTAATTGTTCATGTGACTTTAACCACCAACTACTAGTGGTAGTCTAATTGTGTATATGATTTTAACCCCCAACTACTTGAGGTAAATGTGTATGTGATTTTTACCCCCAACTACTCGTGGTAATTGTGTATATGTGACATAAACCCCCAACTACTAGTGGTAATTGTGTCTGTGACTTTAACCCCCAACTACTTGTAGTAATTGTTCATGTGACTTTAACCACCAACTACTTGTAGTAATTGTTCATGTGACTTTAACCCCCAACTACTTGTAGTAATTGTGTATGGGACTTTAACCCCCAACTACTTGTAGTAATTGTTCATGTGATTTTAACCCCCAACTACTTGTAGTAATTGTTCATGTGACTTTAACCACCAACTACTAGTGGTAGTCTAATTGTGTATATGATTTTAACCCCCAACTACTTGAGGTAAATGTGTATGTGATTTTTACCCCCAACTACTCGTGGTAATTGTGTATATGTGACTTAAACCCCCAACTACTAGTGGTAATTGTGTCTGTGACTTTAACCCCCAACTACTAGTGGTAATTGTGTCTGTGACTTTAACCCCCAACTACTAGTGTTTAACCCCCAACTACTTGTGGTAATTGTGTCTGTGACTTTAACCCCCAACTACTAGTGGTAGTCTAATTGTGTATATGACTTTAACCACCAACTACTAGTTGTAATTTCCGCCGTCAATAATACTTTATTGCCTTAGTGTTCTGACATGATATTATATCCTACATCAGATCCTACAGCATTTGCCCCCAGAGACCACGTGATACGGCATCAGTCTCATTTATCGGTCCAGTATAATATGTAAAATACACCACTATGTCTGACGATCAGCACTTTGTTCCAATAAAAAAAATCAATAGCATCACTTAGTCTTATTAAAACGGCTCAATGCAATCATGTTGATGCAGAAGTTCAGTTCAATTAAAATGCCACAATAAAATCTAATTTAATATCACATTACCCGGAAAGTATCCCTGTCCAACAAGTTTTGCTACTTAACACGGCCTATTAAACATGCTTATACAACGACCGTTTAAACAACAACTGTTCTCTACAACTATCCCCTCTAAATCAATCAATGTATACAATAAAACTTCTATTTATACCCCCACCCCTCGCAACGATTGTCTTGTACACTCCTGTACACTACAACTTCTCTAAATCAGCTTCTTATTATCGCCGTAGAACTTCTCTTTCTTCATAACAATCACCATTATAGCATAGCTCTAACCTCGCACTTACTGTGGGGTTTCTCAAATGCAACTAATGTAAAGAAAACCTATCTATTTGAATAAAAAATGCCCTAGCGCTGATGTGTTCTTAGATAAGTTATGACGTCATTAATAAAAAGGAGTGACGTCATTGAAACTAATGTCCACAAGAGCCCCCTATACAACAGCTCTTCTATATAATAACCACCACCCACTCCACCCCCTCCCCCACCCCAAACCCAGACAACTCGTATACGACACATTCTCTATTCAGTTACTCTTACTTCTACAATGACAACAACTCTACAATAACCCTTGCCAAACAACATCAAAATTAAAGTTTTTGTGACTTTTCTACCTTCAGTACTAAGACTTTTTTTAAAAAAACTGAAATATGTCGAATTAAGTAAGAGTATAGGCCGAACTAATACACTTACACACGGACATAAATAGAAAGAAATTAGAAATTACAACACTGACCTTTGATAAGAGAAAAATAAAACAGGCTCAACTTGAATAAACAAAGAATCAAATAAACGAATATAACAATAACTTGCCTTGATCCAGAAAATGTAAAAAACATCGTCCACTGTAAACAATAGTTGACAATTCGTCCTTATAGCTACTGTCACTACTTTGATTCGCCCTTATAGCGACTGTCACAACTTTATTATAAAATAATGTCGTTAGATTGTGTAGAGTCCTCTAATAGAAAGAATTCTTTGCAGGATTTTATTTTAATTTTATACAATCTATATATGCAAGTTTCTCATAGAATAATGAAGGTATTTAATTTTTTTCAAACTTCGCCGGGTAAAAATATTCAGGTTTAACAATCTTGTCAACATTGGGTTACTTCCAACAACACGTTGCCAAAACATCCGTAATTTTAGTAAAACAAAAATTGATATAATATTCGTCTTAAAGCATTTATTCACACACTGACTGTACGATACATTATGAAATTATGAATATACAGCGCCTCTTTCAAACGTCTCTTATTACGCTTGCGGTAATTGTCTCTACACGGAACGATTTTCAAAGTGCGCATGTTAAATAGAACTGCCCATTTTAATCCACATAACAACGAAATCAGCAACACACAAAAAACAATTTCAAAATGTCTAGTTACGTGATTGTAGTTTGCCACATAGAACTCTTTTCATAGTGCGTGAGAAAGACTTCACTATTTCAAGCTATTTTAAAAATTCGATGAAATCCACTGCAAATCTGTATTATTTTCACTACACAGACAATTTGCTTACGGAACTATTTTAAACTTCTTCGTCGCGATTTATGCAGTTATTCTACTTGCAACTTTCGAACTGCGCTGCCAACGTAGACAGATCAAGTAAAGGCGGCCGTTTCCGCTTTCTGTGTTAAACTGAAGCACACTACTGTATGAATCAAACGTGTTACCCACCAGACGGATGTGTAGTGTTCAGCGGCAGCAACAGCGTACATGCACTACAAGTGTGTGTGTGTGTATCAACCATGGGTAAAACTAAAACAAAATGTTTTCTGGAATGCTTCAATTGTACATCTTGTTTCCTTTCGCGCCTGAACAGACCTTGAGGCACGTGTAATAAAGCATTCGCACGGTGGCTATCATAATAAACTGTGCTCACATGACTGCATAATTTAAAGTAATCATTATTATAACTGTAGTCCTGTGTAAAGAAAATCCGTCGTGTGGAAGATTGTAAACAATGATTAAAATAAGCACACTCTCTTTTGTTGTGACCCGCTCGGTGAAACATAACAGCATAACGTTGCTATGTTCTAAGTTTTTTTAGACATATACATATTTTTGTATTATGTTTGTATGCACTATAGTTATACTCTTACCACTATATATGGCTTTCCTAATTCCTGAATTGAAAACTTATTCCAAATATCTACTTCAGTATTACATATGTGTGTAATAGTATTAAAACACTGTTAAGCCACCATACCATTGTATGTTTAAAATTTAAATGTTGTGTATGGATACTCTGGTCCGATATATGAATAAAGATCTATCTGTGTTACAGATTATCAAATTACCATTTAAATGGTTATTAGTTGGTTCTATTAAGCCAATCACAAACAGGTTGGCATATCTCTCTCACAACAGCACCAAAGACCGCGTCTTCCGGCAAGCGCGAGGCGAATCCGTGGTTATATCCAAACATTTAACGGGGTGGGGGGTGGGTGGGGGTTAGTACTACGTTTGCAAATACTTAAAGAGAGCAATTGTTTGTGTTTAAGTCTTGAAAAGGGCACTTTGTTGAAAATGTGTGTGTGAGAGTTTTTAGAAAAGAAAGTACTATGCATATATTAAGTGTATTTGATATTAGTCTTTTTTCAATACTGACAATATTATATAAGTTCGGCGAAAAGATACGGAACTAGGCTCTGTCGAGTTTCTTATGGTTACATTCAGCTTGATTTAAATTAGTATTTACTGAACTCGACTGTTGGATTTAATTAATCACATTACCAACAAATCAGCTGTTTTGTACACATTTCCATGACGCGACAAATGGACTCGATAACTAACTAGTGCGTTATCAAATATAATATAATATGATATGATATGATATGATATGATATGATATGATATGATATGATATGATATGATATGATATAGTGTTACTTCATTAATACACGTAAAGCTTTGTGATATAACGATGTATGATTAACAAACATGCATATTCACATTTAACCAAGCACGTGAAAACGTGTATTTTAGTCGAATAATTAATGATTTTTCTCAACATAATTAGTACTTTCCTGGTATTGCCGAATTCCAAGTCCGAGTGAAACAGACCTACACAGACACAGACACAGACACACAGACACACAGACACACAGAAACACAGACACACAGACACACACACACACACACACACACACACACACACACACACACACACACACACACACACACACACATATATTGACTAGTTCAATTTGTGATGCCTATATTTTACAAGGCGCCAATATATTACAAAGTGCCTATAAATAACAAGGTGTCTATATATAACAAGGTGCCTATATATCACAAGGTGCCTATATATTACAAGGTGCCTGTACATTACAAGGTGTCTATACATTACAAGTTGCCTATATATAACAAGGTGTCTATATATAACAAGGTGCTTATATATTGCAAGGTGCCTATACATGACCAAGGCGCCTGTATATTACAAGGTGCCTATATATAACAAGGTGTAAATATATAACAAGGTGCCTATATTTAACAAGGTGTCTATATATTTCAAGGTGCCTATATATCACAAGGTGCCTATATATTGCATGGTGTCTATATATTAAAATGTGTCTATATATAACAAGGTATCTATACATAACATTGTGCCTATAAATAACAAGGTATCTATATATTACAAGGTGCCTATATATCACAAGGTGCCTATACATTACAAAGAGCCTATATATTACACGGTGCCTATATATTTCAAGGTGTCCATATATAGCCAGGTGTCTATATATCACAAGGTGTCTATATATATATAGCAAGGTGCCTATATATGACAATGTGTCTATATTTCAAAAGGTGCTTATATATTACAAGGCGCCTGTATATTACAAAGTGCCTATATATAACAAGGTGCATATACATGACCAAGGCGCCTGTATATTACAAAGTGCCTATATATAACAAGGTGCCAATACATGACCAAGGCGCCTGTATATTACAAAGTGCCTATACATGACAAGGTTTCTATAAATAACAAGGTGTCTATATAAAGCAAGGTGCCTATATATCACAAGGTGTCTGTACATTACAAGGTGTCTATACATTACAAGTTGCCTATATATTACACGTATTTTAAATAACAAGGTGTCTATATATTGCAAGGTGTTTATATATTACAAGGTGCCAATATATCACAAGGTGCCTATGTATCACAAGGTGCCTTTATATTGCATGGTGTCTATATATTACAAGGAACCCATATATTACAAGGTGTCTGTTCATTACAAGGTGCCTATACATTACAAGTTGCCTATATATAACAAGGTGTCTATATATAACACGGTACTTATATATTGCAAGGTGCCTATACATTACAAGTTGCCTATATATAACAAGGTGTCTATATATAACACGGTACTTATATATTGCAAGGTGCCTATACATGACCAAGGCGCCTGTATATCACAAGGTGCCTATATATAACAAGATGTAAATATATAACAAGGTACTTATATATTGCAAGGTGCCTATACATGACCAAGGCGCCTGTATATTACAAGGTATCTATATTTCACAAAGTGCCTATATATATTACAAAGTGTCTATACATTATAAGGTGTCTATATATGATATGGTGCCTTTATATTACAATGCGTCTCTGTATAACAAGGTGTCTGTATATAACAAGGTTTCTATATATTACAAGGTGCCTATACATCACAAGGTGGCCATTTATTACAAGGTGTCTATATATAACAAGGTGCCTATATATTGCAAGGTGCCTATACATCACAAGGTGTCCATATATTACAAGGTGTATATATATTACAAGGTGCTTATATATGGCAAGGTGCATATATATCACACGGTGTCTATATATTTCAAGGTGCCTATATATCAAAAGGTGCCTATATTTTACAAGGTGCCTATATATATATCAAGGTTCCTATATATCACAAGGTGTCTATATATTACAAGGTGTCTGTATATAACAAGATGCCTATATAACACAAAGTGTCTATATATTACAAGGTGCATATATATCACAAGGTGCCTACATATTACAAGGTGCCTATATATCACAAGGTGCATATACTGCAAGGTGCATATATATCACAAGCTGCCCATACATTACAAGGTGTCTATATATCACAAGGTGCCTATATATATCACAAGGTGCCTATATATTGCAAGGTGCAAATATGTCCCAAGGTGCCTATATATTACAAGGTGCCTATATATTACAAGGTGCCTATATAGTACAAGGTGCCTATATAGTACAAGGTGCCTATATATTAAAAGGTGCCTATATATTACAAGGTGCCTATATATTACAAGGTGCCTATATATAACAAGGTGCCTATATATTACAAGGTGCCTATATATTACAAGGTGTCTATATATCACAAGGTGCCTATATATAACAAGGTGCCTTTATATTACAAGGTGTCTATATATAACAAGGTGCCTAGATATAACAAGGTGCCTTTATATTACAAGGTGTCTATATAAAACAAGGTGCCTATATATTACAAGGTGCCTATATATTACAAAGTGCCTATATATTAAAAGGTGCCTATATATTACAAGGTGCCTATATATTACAAGGTGCCTTTATATTACAAGGTGTCTATATATAACAAGGTGCCTATATATTACAAGGTGCCTATATATTACAAGGTGCCTATATATTACAAGGTGCCTATATATTACAAGGTGTCTATATATTACAAGGTGCCTATATATTGCAAGGTGCAAATATGTCCCAAGATGCCTATATATTACAAGGTGCCTATATATTACAAGGTGCCTATATATTACAAGGTGCCTATATATTACAAGGTGTCTATATATTACAAGGTGCCTATATATTGCAAGGTGCAAATATGTCCCAAGGTGCCTATATATTACAAGGTGTCCATACATTACAAGGTGTCTATATATAACAAGGTGTCTATATTTTACAATGTGTCTATATATTACAAGGTGCCTATATATAACAAGGTGTCTATATATTACAAGGTGTCCATATATAACAAGGTGCTTATATATCACAAAGCGTATATCTTACGGCGTTTATTCTTCATAAACTCATACTTTCGTGTACAATTGTAAGTATGACGATTTTGACACTACCTCCGTTGTTAGACAAAACAAATAGTTAAATAAATCGCTTTTTTCATTCACATCCATAAATAAGCACGATGGGGATTTCTGCTAAAAATAAACTTACGGACAAAGACGTTATTGTAGCTGTGGATGGTGATTTACAAAACTTTTATTGACCGAATAACTAAGTTTTACAACAATTATAACGATGCTGAGTAAGGCGGTAAGGGATATCTCCAACAACATATATTCACCGTGTATAAATGCACATGTATATATTATAGGCAGGAGGTTATTTTGTCTTGTTTATGGAAACACTATACGGTTCATTTTAGAAAGAAAATTGTGAACTATGCCAGGCATTCTCCTGTAGCATATATTGTCAATAATCTTTAAACTGCGATGCCGCTATTTTCTGTCTTGTTAACATTCAACAAATGGTCAAAGATGTGCTTTGTATTTTGTACCGTTGACATCATCTCTGGCGCATACAAGAAGTGGACATTGATTAAGCCCAAACCCAACGGTATTCAATTACACCATGCCCCTTGTAACTGTCGTCATAGAGATGGAAGGAATGGTGGAAAATATTTGATGAATGGCCCAACGGGAATTGTTTTTCAAGTTTGTCTCCACTTAAATTGTTCGTGCTTTCCATGCACACTTGCATTGGAACGCCTGGGACAGTTCGGATGAGTGATCACATTGACACTTTTCGTCGTTTTCCGTTAAGTTCCCTTTTAATTTAACATCTTGTCTGATATATCAGTAAACAGTGGATACAATAAAAAATTGTTAAAATACGCTGACTTAGCCATAAAAAAATTCAAACTGGTGTACAACGTATCTTCAATAAATTTTAAGTAAGTTTTTGTGTACACGTGCAGTTGTTTCATTTCCTGTCAAACTTAATTATGTTAAGGATGTTTAGATTTAGGGCTAACGGCTGGACAGAATCTATATAGCGACGTGGTCACAGTTTTAGATAGATAGATAGATGGATGGGTGGATGGATGGATGGATGAAGAGAAAGAGACGGGCGAACGGACGGACGGACAGACAGACAGACAGACAGACAGACAGACAGACAGACAGACAGACAGACAGACAGACAGACAGACAGACAGACAGACAGACAGATAGACAGACAGACAGACAGACAGACAGAAGACTACTTAATTAATATCATTTTACGACGCTGTACAATGAACACGTCTAAATAAAAAATATGTTCTTTTCTGTTGTTTCTTTGCAGGTCTCTTCCCTCGCGTCCAAAGACAATTCATTAACATTTTTGTCATTGTAAATCGTATTCTAATCAATAGCTGTTTGTTGTGAAAATCAAACATGTGTTATCAGCTCGTTTAAGTTAATGTTGTGTCATTTTATAGATATTTGAGAGATTGGAAATCTCTTTGAAAGTTGTGATTGTCCGTCCATTGTTACGTTTTTTTTCACTTATTGAAGCTTTGAGCAATCTCTTTTGTTTATATTAATATACAATTCATTTCCCTTTACTGTGCTCTTAATATTTAATAACAATTTGTCGAAGATTTTCTTTATTTACCATGATTCTCAAAACGTGCACTTAGCATTTTTTTTCTGCAAAGATGTATGTTTAAATTACATATATATACATACATATATCCATTAAGCAAACTTTTAAGACATGAAGACATGAAAATCAAAGATTATTTTTTTTACGTTGCATTTTGTTGTTGTTAGTCGTTAGTTTCCTTGAAAATTTTTAATTTTTCATTTTTGGCTGAAAACTGGCTTTCAACCAGCTAGACAATGTATAGGAAAGGGCAATAGTTCACCCCTATATAAAGGCATACTTTATCCAATGAGCTAGCAGAACTTGTTTCGCGACAATTGTCTTCTCATGAACCGGACCTGTAATATAACAAGTCATTCGGACTGTTGTAGATACATACGAATGTGGTTTTAACGGTCACATGATTAGCAATTCAAGCAAACAGTTTAATTGCGAGAAAACAACGGACTGTCCTCCTTTAATTGGACGCATTCTAAATCTGTAATAACAACAGGCCTTTGCTATTGTTTGGACGATTTGGATAAATGTACTGGTCACCGTTGAACAGAAGCTCGGAAGCGACCTTAATTGATACTTGGCACCAATGCTTTCAAAACTGTACACCATATTTAGCTTTGTCCACATATTGACCGTTGCGTAAGTGGCGTAGCTTCCTTTAGGCACTGTAGGCACGTGCCGACACAATTGTCTCAAAAAGTAAAATTGAAAAATGCACACACAAAAATCTGAAGGGGACGGGGTCAGGGTGTATGCATGAGCCGGTTTATGTATTTAGTACAAGTAAATAATTCGCAGTGCAAGTCTAAAATATAAATGCTTCAAATGTTTTCTTCTGTACATACTATTTCTGCACGATATTTATGTACCATACATGTATATAGTGTCCTTGATAACTATATGTCTGGCTAAATTGTGGATTTATAAAGGTTATCTTCCTTACTGATATAAATGTCATATGAATAAAACATGACAATATGATAATCATATTCGTTTAAAATACCCAAGAACTGCCATTATTGAACTGTGAAAGGCCAGTGTTTATTAGATAGCAGACTGATGATTGTTACATGCATCTTCCTCAATTCTACAACTTTTCCGATGGGTTTAAATTCTACTGGTCCTTATCAATAAAAGCCTGGCGCGAAATATCTTTTTATCGATACACTTTCTATTTGTAAGTAGTTTGGCTAGTATAGGCGTTGTCCCCTTTTCTTGCTTTCACTCTATTGGCCAGCCTTCTCTCTCAATGTTTTTTTGTTTTTTGTTTGTTTTGTTTTTTGTTTTGTTTTTCCATTTTATATATTGTATCTTCGCAAGTTCATATGTCAGCTGACTGTATATCAAGGCATGGATTTGGCTGCCATCTTGCCAGGGCTGCTCCATTATATAATCTCTGAGGTCTGTTTTAGAAAGAAAATTGTCGAGGTCTTCCGAATTGATATACATGTACTAGGTCGTAGAATTATAAACGGTTTACAAGAGCTGACAACCGTTGAGACCCTTTTCATCCCCCCCCCCCACCCCACCACCACCCCCACTCCACCCCCATCCGCCCAGCCTAAAGAGCAAATCTAACTCAATCTTTTGAGGGACAACATATATACATGCTATTTTGTGATCTGAGATTTTTAATTGAACCTATTCATTTTAGGTTTAACAATGCAAAGTAGACAAAAAATGACTAATGTGTCTCGACAGTGGCCGGATACTGACATCTAGCACAAGTCATCTGATAAAATTGATGAATGTATTATAACAACACAATTGTTAATGATTGTAATTGATCGCGGCTGCTAATTGGTTTTGTGTTATTGTTATTGACTGATGTGCACGTAAAAACAATCATTGTAATGTTGGTGTATGATGGGCAGTTTTCATTAGCTACAGCTGTATGGTGGTGGTGGTGGTAGTGGTGGAAGTGCTGCTGGGGGTTGTAGTGGTGGTTGTGGTAATTGTGTAGTAGTTGTGGTTAGCGAGTTGGGGCAGGTGGTGGTGGAAATGGAAAAAATGGTATTGTAAATTATTAATTAAGAGAAAAGAAAATTTGTGTTAACATTACAACGACATCAGCGAAATTCATTGAAAGCCTGATCATATTGTTGTAGACAATCCTTTTCTTTGGTAATTTAACTTGTCTTTAAATGTCTGAAAATAATGTGGGGTTCTTTTCTTTTATATCTACACATGTATATATATTTTATAGAAAACGTTTATCATTTTATACATGAAGTTGCCCTTTATGTAAAACAGTATGAAAAAAAAAAATGTCTTCATGGCAATGACAGGAATTTCTAAGTTAGATAACTCCGTCTATTTCATGCGTCAGTAACTACATGGTTGCTTCCCTTTGCCAAAAAAACAACAACAACAAAACAACAGCAAAAACAAAAACAACAAACATACAAAAAACAAATAAAAAACAATGGCAAACTGTTAATGCTGTCGAAACGAACGCGACATGTTAAAAGAAGCTCTCAACAGGTTAGATTACGCACGTTTATATAATTTATAGAAGTAGCTTGTTTAATTTGATATAAATAAGTTGATATATCAATTTCGATCTTATTTAAAAGTGCATGACAATCCGTCTTCACGTTACCAGCCTACATGAAATAAAATTTGAAAGAAAGCCCCTGTCACCGAATTTTGTCGGACAAGATCTTCAAACGAGTATTAAAAAGACGAAAACATAAACATGTTTCCTAAAATAATTGTTCATTCTCTAAAAAAATAATCATTATATTTAGCCGTCAATATGTTATAGATATACGGAAAACAACGCGGACATGTCATTTCTGTGCTAGCATTGTATCGTCAGTTAATGTTTTTATTGTTGATACAACGACATGAAAAGAAAATGATCATCAGAATGTATGTCTTGTTATGATATGCGCATGAATTCCGGAAACTGTGTGGCATTGTGCGCGTGTTGTCACGACAGGCATAAAAAAGCAGTCCAAAGTTCGAAAGATGACGGAAGAAAATTGTGGAGTGGGGGTATGAATTAAGATCTATTCAACTTTATCGCAGTAAATACATATAAAATATATATATATAAGCTTTTTTACGCTTACATGTATTTGTTTTCACGCCTCTACTCTTTTACCAGGTTTTGGTGGAGGCGGTGTATACACACACACACCGCCCCCCCCCCCCCCCCTTACCCCCACAATTGGATCCATCCCTGGCATTGTCACTCAATGCGCTTTCGATTACGACTAACGTTTCACACCGAATAAAATCTTAATTATGTATATTAGATTATTGTCGTCTTTTAAATTGTTATGTCGGCAAAAAAGTAACGTTTTCATTTATCACCAAAAAATTACTAGTATTTTGTATTAAAAAATCTGAGAGCACGTTTGAAAAACCATAGCCCTCCGTGATTATGCGATTGCGAACATCGTGGCATCTTTTTTAGTTTTATCATCTGTCTAGTTTGCAAGTCACTTTAAAACCATTCCAGTACACGCAGTCGTCAGCTTTTCAGAATGGACCAAACATTTTAGGAATTATTGACATTCCTTCGTGCTTCGTTTTTAATAATATTATTCCGCGGTTCTGTTATTCTACCTGTACATATCATTCATTGGACAGGGACGAATGGTAAGAGGTCCGCGGTGGGATATTGAGCGGCCAGCTGAAATCGATCAGCTGACAGATCAAACCAGTTTCACGGTCTATCGACCCACCTTCCACCTGTCTTGTGCACACCTGTGTGTGTCTGTTATAGTAAATCAGCAGGTTCCGCTGTGCGATTATAGATACTAACTATAGATTGTCTTCATAATCTCCTTACCTAAGCTGTCAGCAGTCAGGTAATCAGTATGTATGTATCATATGCTTGGTGGGTTTGTCCCTCAAGGTGCCCACTGGTCGTAAATGACAGAATTGTAATTTTAGAAACACAATGCTGAAAACCGGTTTTGAAAAGACGCGTTTGCGCATGATCAATGAACCTCGACCGTATTTACGTTCACAAGTAAGACTTAGCAATCTGTTTACAATCAGAACTAGGGTTGACTTAATGTGCGTTTTACTTGGATAGTTTTCTCTTTGATTACAGTTACTACAGTTGCTTGATTTTTGGATTCGTTTGGTGTGTGTGATGTGACGGAATATGTTGTCAATTGCGAAATAACTTTGCTGAAACGCTTCTGACTGGGATGTGTAAACTGACACTGGGCTCTGACCAATTTGACGCTTCGGTGCTTTGAAGAAATTTCGACTGTGCCTGTTAAATACGAATACGCACTAACTAAAGTAGTTTGTGGGGGAAATATGGGGACTATATTGCTTTAGTTGAACTTTCAGGGACACCTGATGTGATATAATTTTACACGTTCTCGGGACGATTGGATATACAATTCACATACATATACATGTGGACATATATTGACTTTTAATAAACTGCCGCAACGACGGACTAAATTCGACACACCGTGTTTACCTGTTTGACTTATGTCGACTTCAATGCTGGATTATAACCAATAGTGTTGTTATTTTGTACTTCCGGAATAAGATCAATCGCCGACTTTTTATTGTTGGTTTGAGCATCGGCATTCGCCATGGTGATTTTAAGCACTTCCGCGCCCTTGGCCAAGTGTCGGGTCCTGTACATTGGGACGGCCGTACCACTTGAAACGGCCATCGGTATCGAGGCTATCCAAAAGCCTCTAAGTGAAAGGTTTCCAGTAGAAGATGATTCTAGAATCGAGGGCATTGACGCATATGTGTCTATAAATGATACAAACATTCAGTTACAATTTGTCAATGATTCAGATCAAATAATTCAGTTCCCTATATCGGCTTTAAGCATGTGTGCAGCAGTCAGGTGTATTTCCACCGTTAACGCCGCAACAGGAGAAAAGACTCACAGGTTCGTGTCTCTGAACGACCCGGCAGCCGGCGGGGAAAACTCCCGACGACCGGCAATTTTCACAACAATTACCCGACGTACTCAGGGTAGAAAGGTTCTTGAATGCCATGGTTATATATGCCAGTCAGCTGAAGATGCTTTAAAGTTGGTCAAATATGCTTCTATTGCAGGGAAGAACTTTAAGCAAAATGCTGCCGGTAACAAAACACCGCAACCGAGTGGAACGACAAGGAATAATGGACTTGCTCCCCCGTCCGTTGCTCGTGTTAATGTTGAATCTATTCCTGCAGCGTTTAACCGAATGTCTGTTAATTCAAATACAATGACGAGCGGCACGAAAATGAGATTGATCCCCGGCGAACAGATCAGTCAGTTGCCCGCCGGACCTGAGTTTTACGAACCAGTTTCTACACAAGGTTACTTCTACAGTAGCAACAAAGCCGATGTAAAGAAATACAGCATAGAGAAACTTGGCGGGCGTAATGAAGATAGAACCGACGTGGCGTCAGAGATTCCACATGCTTCTCCTCGCTTGGTTAACGGCGATGTTCCACCAGCTCCACCATCCGAGCCGGCTTTGCCGACAGGTGGCCACATGCCAACACAACCACTTTTTATCCCATACAGAGGTCCGCGGGTTCCAATGCCACATCCGCACTTCGGTGGTCCGCCTATGTTCTACGGTCCTCCGCCGCCACCACACATGTATCCGGTTCCCATGAGACCACGGTTCTTCTCTCCACCACCCCCAATGATGCGTCCACAGCCCTTCATGATACCACCAGGAGCACCCCCACCGATGATGGCAGCGCCAATATATCTCCGCCGGCCAAGGCGAGCATCACATTCCGGCAGTCGAAGCAGATCCCGTTCTAGTTCAACGATAAAGTCCAGAGATTCTAGATCAAGAAGCCCCAAACCAAACGGTTATGACAACGAAAACACAACACCAAAGGTACCAAACGGTGTAGCTGAGAGTTCGAGCGATGAATCTTCCGCAATAATAACAAGGTCAAAGACACCACCAAAAGACTACAGACATGCCAAACCTACACGACAAAGTCGTAGAGAGGTTTATGAGGTGAAATACGGCATTGCCCCATCGCATCCAGAAAGAGACGGGTACGATGTTCCTCGGAGGCCTTATGATTACCACGCCTACCCTCCGGCTAATGGAGGATTCATGCCGTTCCCTATGTACAACCCACACGCACGGTCAAGGTCGGTTCCTGCGTATGATAGGCGCAGGTCCAAATCTCCGAACAAGAAAGACAGAAAAAAGAAGCACAAGAAGGGCAAGAAAAATAAGCAGACGAAGCATAATCTACCAAGATACCCAATGCAAAATGGTGTTAGAGAACACTTATACGCACAGAACGGCGTCAGAGAACCAGTTTACATGCAGAACGGTGTCAAAGAACCAGCCTACTTGCGGTCCACTAAAGCTCCGCGAAGCGACGTGTCGACAGACAGTTTAGGCGGATATCATTCTGAAATACCTCGGCAGACAAACGCAGATACTTCCGGTTATGAGTTTTACCCACCAAGGGACTTCAGAAAAAGTGGGAAACAGTTTATGAATGAACGAGGGTTTGGTCAGAGTCTGAAGAACGACCCCCTGGGCAGAAGTACCCGACCTGTGCCATCAGCTTACGACCTCAGTGATGCCAACAGCCCGCCTCCACTGCGAGGTTCCCGCAGGGACGAAGACGTAGACTTCAACCTTTACTAGGTGCGTACATTGTAAATATTTTGTGCAACTTTTCATGCCGTTAGGGAATTGCCGTCACATCAAAGCAAATACTCTTATTTACTACAGTGATGATGATAAGACAGCTAAATATTTACGTTGAGTTTTCTGCCTATGTGTCACTCACTATCTGATATCACACATATATGGTAAATTAAGATGCTAGCTATTGGTACGTTAGATGTTATTCTTTCGTCATTTATAAGAAACCATACAGATTACAATTCTTGTGCTAACACTGCTAACCAACGACGCATTTCTCTGCATTCTTGTGTCATTTCCAATGAAACACCGTGTATCACTTCTTTTGTAAATGATCGCATATCGTGAAAATACGCTTAAAGTACATCCGTCATGCATACTAGAGATGGCATTTCATTGCATAGGGACTGGAAGAAAGAGCATGATAGCGTGAAAAAGTACTTGTGTACATTCTATTTTATCAAGGATATTATTATAAACATTTGACGCATATTCCTCCCTAGCCTGGATCCTCTTTAGACCGGCTGTTCGACTTGGAGAGATTTCCACAGTTTTGGGGTAAAGTTGGATTTGTTTGATTTGGCTGTTTGACACACTACACCGGCACAATTAAGATCTTAATTACGACGCTCAGCTACTATTTGTGAGGAGAAAGACGTCTCTTTTAATCACTGCCCTGATATATGTCAATGAGTTTTCTAATTCAACAACAGCTTGACCTCGTTGAAAGACTTCAATTATGTCACTGTGATGTATTTGACAAAAACCCAGGTCGCTTCAGTCCTACTATTATTGTACCTGTAAGGAAGTTATTAATTATACATTGTGCTTACGTATTCGATCAGTGGGGTCCTCGGGGTATATACTATAAAAACCGTATAAGTATCTGTTGTAGAATTGATTGTGCTGTACAGTTTTATATCGCCACCTGTGTCATATTTATTTGACAGATAAGTGATCTCAACATGAATTCGGGACAGTTGTGTAAATGAATCGGTGGTACGCTAAGTTATCCCTTTAATAACGTTGGTGTCGAAAAAAATGTGTGTGAATTGAGAAAACCCCTGCTGATCAGGTTTTAAAATTGAATTGTACACGATGATACCAATTTCGTTACATACGAGTACCATGGTCTGTAGACTTACTTACTGTAAAGTTTTGAGACGAGAGTCTGACTACAAATCGTGTTTCTCTGTAAAATGCATTTAATGAGCAATTGATAAAGAAACTTTAGATTCAACATTTAGTGATTTCTAACCATAACTACAATACTTATTAAAAAAACACCTTTATTTGGCAGAATTCCTACAAAACATGGATGTGTATAAGTGTTACTAGTTACTGTAAATACAACTACTCCAAACGTTGACTTCAGTAATCTCCACTCGCATGTATCGGATTAGGACACGTTAATAAACACCCAGGATTACAAAATAGATTGAATGGCGGAGTATCATTACTTAATACACCATAAGAGAGTTTAATGCTCCGGCTCGTTTACCAAACATAATGAACAGGCAATGGGGCCTATCATAAATACATGTAGCATTATTGTGCAACCGACGACTATTTGTGTCCAATAGGATAGTAATACAAGCGATGACATCTGATTCTGGCTCTGTATTGTGGTTTATACCCCAAGTCTCTATCAATAATTAATCTTTATACTGATTGTACTTAATAAACCTGTCACATAGGGACTTTTATAATAAGTTACTGTAATATGGGGTTTGGTAACGTAATAACTAAGCACGAGAAAAAAAATAGCACAGTAGTCTGTATGGCGGGATAATAAGCAGTCGCAGTGTCCCAGTCGAAATAAGGTGTTATGTCTGTGGTTGGGGTCAACTAAGCGAACTTAGCTAAGATTCTTCGAAATTGAGTCCTTCACGATCAGGTAAGAAGATATAGGCCTCAGCTATAGTATTCATTTAGCATTCCCTTTTTACTGTACTTAGGGTCTTTTTTCATGCAGTACCTAAACAAGCAATCCTTTCGTTTGTTTTACAAACAAAGGAGATTTTATTGTGACCGAAGAAACAAATAACAGTTCAGTTAAAAATCCGTATCATAGAAGTTTCCTAACTATCAGAAGAAGGTAGCATTGCCCTGTACTAAAATGATAATTCATTATTTTAAACCCGTAACCAGTCGTTTGTGTACATTATGTAAAGCGCATTGACCAGTTTTGTAAAAGTGCATGACACTGTTTACAGACAACACTTCACATCTATTTAAATTGGTGTTCATGTGAATAACAGTTACAAACAAAAGTAGTTGTCCAATCATAGTCGTTTAGTTAGTTTAGAGAAAGTTTTAAGGTAATGCAAAAATATAAGTAAAAAGTTACCGTTTACTAAAGGTTTCACACATAGTTTCAGCTTTCCGCAGATTGAAAACAGCGAGATATTTATAACATTAGCCATGAAGCGAAATATCAAGAAAAGAGACCGGAAGGGACTGCAGTAACTTTTCATATTTTCTTATTGGGGACAGGAAAACAGTGTAAATAGATCTGCATGTGTGTTAAACTATCAAAGGTGCTAACCAATGTGTAATAATGAAAGATACTTTTGTAATCATTCTGCATATACTCATACTTTAGTCTAATTAAAACTCTGCCTCACATGTTAAACTGTAGCTACAGAATTCGACAAATCGCTCTAAATCTTGATTCTTTGCAGACCTATAAATAAGCAGGTTTGGGATTTGTGCTAAAATATATATATCTACGCCAGAGCTGATTAGCTGAATGATGTTACAAATCATCACAAAATTAATTGGTTACGTGGTTTCTTGGTTTAAAAATAGCTAACAGCTAAGCGTGGCTCAGACAGAAAACACATTGTTTGTATTAATTACGAGTTGAGTGGTATGCATCAGCATTTTGCGAGATCTTTGCAGATAATAATAATTGATTTGTTTGTTTAATAAAAAATTAACCAACCCGTCGAATACCACCTTCAAAGATGCCGCATCTTTACCAGATGCAATTTCCTCCTATTACTTCGTGACTATTCAAATTAGTCGTGTAATCACAACGTCAGACTTAAAAATTATAAATATATTATAATTTATTGTGTTATATCGACTTTTTCTTGTACTCTTCATTGATTATTAAGTGTTATTAATAGGACATGTTCGGTGTAATTCGGTCACCGTCGCAGTCACATAGGCGTCAGAAATTTGCGACTGTTTTGTGCTTGATATTTATTCGCGGAGTTATATATTAAAGCAAAAACTTTTCTTTAAAACTACTTAGTAAGAGACTTAAATGTTTAATTAAAACGCAGTTGGTTTTTACAATGACGAATTAGAACACGCCCATCTGACGTTAACTGTATGTGTGTAAGCTATTATCCCATGGGAATGCAGCTTGTGTTAATCACAAAGTTTGTAGCTGTCTGCAAAAATGACAAAAAATAAACAGAAAAACAATTCGACATTGTCCGATTTAAATGCACAATTCATTTGTCTTTTCTGTCATACTTACAGAGTGTGTTTTTGTTTGATGTATGTTGGGCTTTGTATTTCATTACAAGTAGATGGGACATCCAATGGGTAGCTAGGTTTATTCAGCAAGATGTCATTACACGTCGTCTCGTAGAAATGCTTTATCCTTAACAACGATCAGATATTTACAATTTAGTTTACATGTGCAAGGGTCGGAAGTTTGGCGGATTCAGTCGGAAAATCCCGATTGAGTATAAATGCTAATATTTTTGTTTCTAGCGTATAAGTTAAGTTTGAGTAAGTCTATAATTAATGTTTTGTTACGTAGACGATTGAAACAACAACCTTTCACTTCTAAAGTAGGGAGTTTGCAGTTTTCATGTTAAGAAAACATAGAAAGTATAAAAATTCAGCCTCAGATTAATGCATATTGTTTTTGCTTGTTTTCTTGATGTTTTTGTTTCATCTCACACAGCAAGGATTAGTCTCCCGAAGAGCATGATTACGCATTGATCTCTATAGCGTTAATAGTGGAAACATATTTTATTTATATAATACGACATTGTTTTGGTCGATATAGGTTGAATGATTCTTCGATGTTCGTCATCTGTCTCTGGTTTGTTAGTTTTCTGACCTATGATAAGTGAGAACAATATATCGTACGCAATTAATAAGTTGCGATTCATCATTGTTATGACCATTATATTTGTTGATAAAACGACAACATGTACATCAATTAGTGACAATTCCGCAGCAAAACGCCATTTTGACAACACAGGGAGACCACTTTAGTAACGCTAAGGTTAGAGTGGAAATACACCATCTTTAAAACAGACAAGTGACAGAAAATGAAAAATCTGGTATACATAGTTAAAAAAAGAGTCTGACGTTAGACAGTTTTCCAGGGAGTGGAGACACTGGTGACAGAGCAGGTATAATTGTGGTCTTGTATTTCCGTAGCCCCTTGCCTTGGGGAGAACGTATCTGAGTCGGTAGAGTTTTTGGACTCCTTAGCCCCTGACCTTGTGGCGTTCGTGGAAGAGCGGGTAGAGTTGTGGGCTTGTAACTTCTTAGCCTCAACCTTGTGGCGTTCGTGGCAGAGCGGGTAGAGTTGTGGGCTTGTAACCCCTTAGCCTCAACCTTGTGGCGATCGTGGCAGAGCGGGTAGAGTTTCGGGTTTATACTACTTAGCCCCTTCCGGTGGGACGCTCGTGGCAGAGCGGGTAGAGTTGCGGGCTTGGCAGAGCGGGTAGAGTTGTGGGCTTTGCATAGCGGGTAGAGTTGTGGGCTTTGCAGAGAGGGTAGAGTTGCGGGCTTGGCAGGACTGGTAGTGTTGTGGGCTTGGCAGAGCGGGTAGAGTTGCGGGCTTGTTGCTCATTAGCTTCTTACCGTGGGGCGCTCGTGGCAGAGCAGGTAGAGTTGTGGCTTGTTACTCCTTAGGCCCTTACCTGGGGCGCTCGCTGCAGAGCGGGTCGAGTTGTGGGCTTGCAACGCCTTAGCTCCGTAACGTAGGACCCACGTGGCAAAGCGATTATAGTTGGGAGCGCTTGTGGAAGAGCGGGTAGAGTTTGGGGCGCTCGTGGTAGTGCGGGTAGAGTTGTATGCTTATAACTCCTTTGTCCCATTAACCTGTGGCGCTCGTGGCAGAGCGGGTAGAGTTGGGGCGTTCGTTACAGAGCGGGTAGAGTTGGGGGCGCTTGTGGTAGTGCGGGTAGAGTTGTGGGCTTATAACTCCTTTGTCCCATTAACCTGTGGCGCTCGTGGCAGAGCGGGTAGAGTTAGGACGTTCGTTACAGAGCGGGTAGAGTTGTGGGCGCTCGTAGTAGTGCGGGTAGAGTTGTGGGCTTATAACTTCTTAGCATTTTACCGTATGGCGCTCATGGGAAAGCGGGTAGAGTTACTCCTCAGCCCTTTACCGTGGGCCGCTCGTTGAAGAGCGGGTAGAGTTGTGGGCTGGTAACTCCATAGCCGCTTACCGCGTGGACTCATCTCAACAACTGGCATACGGTTTTCTCATTACGGCATCATAGACACGCTAGCGGGTTTGATTTTGCTATGAAATACAGACTGATCTTTATGCTGTACCTTACATATGAATACAGGTACGAAAGATATCGACGGCATAAAGTACATTGTAATGATAGCATTGCACGGCGGATTTAATAATTGCATTTTTACACCGATTAGAGGTACTCAAACACTACATGTTATTTCATGCAGACAGTAAACATAAATTGAAAGGGTTTGGACAAATATTACAACCCACACAGATGGTTCGTCATGATATTTTTATAAGTGTGGACAACTACACTTGTGTATAGGCTTAGACTTATGCATGAAACCAAGTTAAACAGCTTATAAGTGTTATTTAAATATTTATAACCAATATACCAGAAATTTAAGTGATATATCTACATTCCGCGTTGTAGGCGTTGTCAAGTAGTTTCAATGCTAACGGTAAACTCCTTTATCATTGTTGTCTGGTCTTTTTTTACATTTCGTTGTTCATCTGTTATGCGCTATATATTAATTGCTTCCTGATTATAATTCTTTCATACTCTTATAATTGAAATAAAAAAAATCTTCTTAAATATAAAAAAAACATTTTTGACAGACAACTGTATATTTTACAGTCATCTCTCGTTTAGTCAAGCGTCTAAATTATATATTCGAGAAGTATTTTGCAACAAAGAGAACGTATATGTTCCTTCCACAGTTCCAATCTTTCAAAGCAACCTGTCATTACGGAGACTGGAGTGTAATGTTTATCATTAAAAGGTCCCTATATATATCCTACCTCATAATAAGTCTTGGATGTGATTAGCAGCTCGGCACGTGAGGTCGAACGATCGTCTATTTTAATGTTAAAGACTGATTTAAAAAATTCTGGTATTCTACTATTAATAGTTGCTGGTAGTAAACATGCGCCAACAATAGTTCGGAATAAACTATTGTCATATTTTCACTGCATATCTGAAAAGTTGTTGAAACAATAGGCGCAGCCTGTACTAATTTAGTAATGATTTGATACGCTACATTGTTGTGAACTTACACTTTCCTGTCGTTTTTAAACGGAGATAAAATCTAATATTTCACAATGATTTCAATAAATTACTTTTAATCGCGGGTGTATTTGTATTCCCAAACTGTCGTAGTACGGATTGAAGTTTATGAACCATGGAAATCGTGACACCGTGTATATGTAACTTCTTAAATATTTGTTAAAATGTGCCACGCCTCTTCATGAATGACTTTAGTTGTTTTATTATCTGACACACTCGTGATCATCAAATAAGCATAATATTTACCTAATACCTTCTGATGCATTGAGCAAGCTCACGAAGAGTCTCGCCATACTGAAAAACAACAATCGTACCTAGATTTGTTGTATTGTCTTTCGATAATGTACTAGAGATATGCACTATCAGTCTGGTAATAAAAATATTAAAAATAAAGTTCAGATCGGCGATTTGTTAAATACTTGTGCACGGATTGGCACCAGAGAAATGAACGCGTGCCCAGTTGTGTTTAATACCTGGTAAAACACCTTCACCTTATTAAATTTCCGGACTGAAAAGTTGTTTAGAGTCTGACTCTAAAAAAGTCGATACAACCAAATCCCATACTTAGGATCCCAGTTTAACGAATGTTACTTCGAACTCAACAATCGGTCCCGTCATTCAATCTGTTTACATATATCATGCATCAACATTAACCGGATCCGGATCTTACATGCCGTAAGTCGGTGATACAAGTACGAAAATAAGATTAATTCGGATTTAGATATTTTCTTTTTTGCAACAGCTTAAGTGAAAATATATCATCCTTAATAGGTGTGTCGATGTCTGAATGACAAATGTAAAGGGACATTCATTTCAAACAAGTGTGTTTGACAGAGGTGCTTGAAATGTTCAGAATACTTTAAAATAACATAGTCAAAACGTTGGCATGTGCGCACTAGCGGCCTTCAGCGACACTGGTCACTTGGTTTACTTCAATTCATTGAGAAATAAAATGATGAAAACCACCAACTATTGCGAAAAAAACACACCCTAAACACCCCGGCAATTTTCCAAAAGCGGCGGAAACTGCCGATATGTTCAGATTGAGGGTAAGACGTGGGCAATTACGAGGGATGTAGAGATTACTACGGTAATTATAGTGTTCTGCACTGTTTGGTCATCCATACCCTAAAATTACCGGCATTTGGACACGGGTTTTATTACTTTAAGTCAATTTTAAGCAGGACAACCGACGCGGGGTTGACCAGGTCAGCCCATTGGTTTGAATATTGTAGAAATCTGTAAACAACTAACAGAAAAGCATGTTTTATTGTTCATACATCTGAACATTTTCTGCAGCCAAAGTGGAAGATTTTCACTTGCAAAACGAGAGATGTGTTATTTTTATATAAACAAAGAAGGAAGTTACCTGTTTCCAAGTAGGAAGATTTTTGAAAATGTTTAAAACACCCCTATTTTCAAATAATGTTTAACCTTGTAAGTGGAAGTCTCCCTCCAGAAGTGAGAGAGTTCACATGTATGTTGTTTGTCTGCGTGTTTGTTTGTTTGTTTGTTTCAATCGGCAATAGTACAATTATTTTACAACCATGTAGAGCTAAATACACGTCAGAAAACAAGTAACCTATACCATTAGTTGAATTTTATTCAGAGTCCGTCGACAGGTACCTGTACAAGCTTTGTAAAGTCGAGCGGTTGTGCTTTTTACAACAATTTGGACATATAAAGCTGTAACTTGACACGTACTTTAGACGTTTACCAAAGCAATGATGGATTTATTGACACAGTACATCGGCAATCCACAGTGGGATTGTCACACTAGATCTTGATTATATTGAGAAACTAGTTGTGACTGTTTGAGAAAATTGTGCAATCTTTACGGTGGAGACGTTCCAATATGTTTGTTTACCAATAGTTTTGTACACTAGCGTTTATAATCCGTAAACAAGCACACCTGTTTGTTGCGCCAACAATCAAATTTCAAACATATGTTTATTATACACCATGCTTATACAATAACATTAAAAAGAAAAGGTTAATCGTTTGAACATAAACAGATATAATTTAACAACAACAGCAACAACACAAAAAAAAATGTCAATGGCGTCATCATTTGTAGTGGCTTCAAGAGGAACACAATGTTTTACCATTCTTAAGCACAAGCTAACTTGCACATTTTGCATATAATCATTTAAAGGCATATTTGTCTGTAGAGGATACTTAACGTTTTGTATTTGTTCCTTTCCCTAAATAACATTTCATTGGTAATGTTTTAAGTTCGGTAACGTTTCATAGACTGGAAGAACATGCTACATCCTTACATTGACCGAACCGGGTGGCGCTATAGAGCGTCGACTACAGGTTTGAGAGGCGCCGGGTTCGAATCCGGACCGCGACATACCAAAGTCGTCAAAACGGTAGTGGTTTAGCTTCCTTAATAACGCTCAAACAAATATATATATATATAAATATATATATATATATATATATATATATATATATATATATATATATATTTAAGCGGCCTGTTAACCCAATGTCAGAATAATTGTAACAGGATGTGGTATCATGCCAGGTGTTTACGGCATACTATACACATGTAAGGCATTTTTTCTATCTTCTTCAATTAATTGGCCACTGTCTAAATAACGGAAATGATGTTGATGCAACGATTAAACGAGAAAACAAAAATCATACAAAGGTAAGAAAGAAACACACCATACAGAAACCAGTAGCCAAGCCGAAAAATCACCTTAAACAGGCATTCAATGGAAGTGGAGTAAATAAATGTTCATGTTACGATTCATTTATAGTACCCTTGCCATCAAATCAAGTGACTGTTAATTTCTTTGTACATTATGTTCGGCATTTAAAGGTCAAAGAATCAAATTTCAAAAACCTACATCATTTAAATGTTACTGACCTAGAAAATTGCTTTTATTGAGGAGATATAGGTTATGATAAAAGCACGTGGGAGAATGTATCGGTGTGCTTTCAAGCATGGTTTCGGTCATAAATCACGAAACTGATTGCACTGTAAAATGGCTGTCGAAAATGGATGATGTTGTTCTTAGCACAACACAATTAACTTTGTTGTTTGCGGCATTTGGGTGGTTTGATATATAACATTGTTTAGCGAAGTAATAAAACTTGCATTGTCTTGGGAACACTACTTTAAGATACAGAAATACAGATAGTTTGAAGAACTTGGTGTTCATTTTAATTCATGACATCGAGTCTGTTGTTTGATTTTGTCACTAGCGCCGACACCTTGAATCGATTGTAATGTTTATCTCAAAGACGAATTAAACGTCTATTGTGGTTTAAGTATTGAAGGGATTCGCCAAATCACGGTTTAGCTTTATTCCAGACAGGAAGTGCATGATACAAACAGTCCTGTTCAATTAAAATGTGTACAGTATGTAATATTCCGACATACTTTAGATCGTATCTGTACACATTGACTACCTATAATGTTTGTACGGCTGTTCACAAAATGGGTTTGAAGAGTGTCTCTGTAAATGTCATTGTACGTGATATCAATGGTAGGTGTATGTTTATGAAGGAATGTTGCTCCTTAGTTGTGCATTACGGGAACAAGACACCAAACCACACATAGGTGTTTTTAAACATCTCTGGCTCAGACCGGGCCTGGTGGCGCAATCGGTAGAGCGTCAGCTCAGGTACGAGATGCCCCGGGTTCGATTCCGGCCCGCGACATACCAGAGTCGTTAACATGGTAGTGGTGTAGCTCCCTTGCTAATACTCAAGCAAATATAAGGGTAGTTCCACGACTGGTTGGCCCGGTGTCGGGATAATGTGACTGGATGTGGTATCATGCGATGTGTCACGGCATGCTTTACATAGTGAAGGCAACACTATCAAGTGGAAATCGTCTCCAGATAACTTAAATACTGTTGGTGGGAAGATAAACCCAATAAACAAATAAACAAACAAACATCTCCAGCCCATGTTTGTAATGAGATTTCAGTAAAGCTCGTTTTTTTAATTCAGAAAACAAAGTGATTCAGAAAACAACGCTGTTATAACAAGAATGACCATTACAGCGACTCCCATGCTGTTATTTTGGGGGAAAATGGTAGAATAAGACCAATAGAAATTAAATCTTTAAGTCTTTAAGTAAATAGTTAGATCTTACGGATTAAACGACCTAAACAATGGACGGGTTATGAATTGCTGCGTTTTTATATGCTTTTGCATGCACGATTCTCTTGCCAGCAACTTTTTCAGAAAACAAAATGTTTACAAGCTTTGAAATTTGGTGGAACACATTTTCAGCCCATAAAACACCACACCTGATACAATAAGTTACAAGGCACTTAATTAATTAAGATAGGCGAAAACCACCAGCTGTATACAAATTAGGCTGTTCGTGAATTCGTTATGGTCGGCTAAGTGTGGACTATTAATACAGCAGTTGCGATGTTCGTTATTTGACTAACCAGGAGATACAGAATACTGACACATATTGAGGGACATTGGAGGAATAATCTCCCTTTAATACTCCCTAAATGCAAGCAATCTTCACTTCATAAGTCACGTGCATTCCAGATCACAGTAACCTCTGTCATAGAGCAGGAAAATAGACAAAGGGCTTGACGAATGCGGTCATAATATGCTGATTTAGTATTTTTAATAATACACTATTATAGATTTATTCCAGCATAAAGCCAAAAGAATGTTTACATTTTAAAAATTAATGTAATAACTTTGATGGTATAAGTATGCTAGATTTAATGGCTTTATGTGTTGTTGATTTCATAGACATGTAATACATACCGGATATTGCAAGTAACCGGATTGTAATATGTTTGTGTAAATGGCATTAATGTTTATATTAAGCCACATCTCAGTAACTTGACGGTAAAACAGGTTTTGCAGCAGAAGTGTTTCAATGTTATATAAAGACACTTTAATATCTCATTAGAATTCATAGGCAACCCTAGATGGTAAAACTGTTGATGTTGATTTAATTGGATATGTGTTTTTATTCTAGTAAATTTCTCATAGCAACCATTCCCAATGCTTGAGTATTTAAAAAAAATCTGATAATTCTGATATTTTTTAGTATGTTCTATCAAAAGTATCCTCTATGTACTCAGCCTTTGTACTATTATATGCCCTTTGTGTTTAAGTCTTAATTTGCATATTAAGACGTGTTAATATACACATTTCATAATTCAACGCGCAGTATAAATAAGCTGCCTGTCACAAACAGCGTTGAACCTGTACTCATATATCTTTCTAGGTATGTCACTTGATACACCAAACTGTATAATGTCAGTTTCCTGCTAGAAATGAGGATTAAGTTTTAAATTTAACATTTTAAAAAATGGCAAGATTTGTATTCAGCAGTTTGTTACTTAAAACCAGCTAGGAAAATTCTTAACATCATCATTATACTCGTCGTCATAATATGGATGAGCAATAATCGTCACTAACGTTTTAGTCGTCAAATTTGCGATTTCTGTTTCTTTGTTTTCATTTAGATTGAATGGAACAAATATAAGTACTTGTGTTTGAAACATGTTTTATACTAATTAGCAACAATCATTTTCTCCCATTTCCTTCTAATATTAATAATTTTTCATAGCCTCCGGAAGTTCTGTGTCTATTCACGTTTCAAAAAACCTATGAGCTATAGAAATTTAGAAATGTTGTTTTCTGCTCGGGGTTTTCTCGACATTTTCTTCTTTTGCATCGGATTAATTTATAGGGTGGAACTTTTCAGCGTTCTATTCTAAACACTGAGTGCACATAATACTTACAGATATCTCTTGTGTCTTCGTGTTGTAATTTTAGTTATCATATATTTTGCTTCCCTATTTTATATAATTTATAGTTTACATGCTTTAGGCTTTATTAACTATCAAAGTTTTTTTAAATGGTTAACATTGTGTATGTCGCCTGTGTGGCTGCATGGTGCTGCGGTCTTTCCTGCAGGCGTGTGTGCTTGGTGTAGAGGCTGGTAAAGACATTGTCTCTCGCATTCATACATACAAACAATATATTAATGGATGATTTTTCTTCTGATATTTCAGACGGCCATTCAGTCGGTCACCGATTCGAGATGACAGAGAATTGAGGATGCACATGGTGGACGGTCGATATTGACAACAGGTGTTTCTTTACAATTGGACATGCATAGAAAAACAGAAACGACATCAACGCCACCACAAACTACGTCTATAACTGTCTTCAGCTCCTATGAACATGACTTACAAGCATTGTTTGTCATTTTTTCGATCGCATGAAGTGTATTTGACCAGGCTTAGTATTCTTTCCAGTGGCCATATATACTTTGTAGTACTTCACTCTGGACTTCTGTCGTGACTACTCGACAAACTCCGGATTGCTTGTGATTTTCCTGAAATTGCCGATAAGCTCCGCGTCAGCTACTGAAGACAGAAGCAAACTTGTAGGATAATCAGAATTACCAGCATGTTTATCCTTTATTTTAGTAAAGAGTTGTTATCGAATATAACATAGAGATTTTTTCCACGTTTCACCACGGGTACATGTCAAAGGTCAATGACCACATACAACACCGTCGCTATTCATAACACTTTGCACTTTTCCATAACTGTTCAACATCGGTAAGTGTGATTGAATGAGATAATTTCGTTGGATCTAAGTTTTCTGTGTACCTGAAATGCTGTAATGAATAGTGTCACTATTTGCAGGCGTAGCCTACCAGTATCTTTAATGGTGCATTTGAAATTAGGTGAATTATTTAAATAAACAAGACTATTAAATCAATATAGTGAGGGACTAAGTTTATTTATTACTTATAACGGATATTCACATTTGTCAGCATCTGCCCAATACAACCAAAACCAAATCCATTCCATCGATGCTAGTGATCATGTACTGAGGTGTACTTTTATAGAACAGAACAGAACATGTTTTTATTTTAAGACTTAAGCGTAAGAGCCCATTGTTACATAATCAAAATATATGCGATGCATGCAAACATTATGATTATATTAGTAAACAATATAGTAAATAAAAAATATATAGGCTTTATAGGGGAAAGTGACATACGTCATCGAATAGGTTGATATGTATGTTAAATGGAACGTTTATTACTCATGTAATGAATAATGACATGTAAAGTACCATTGTAACTAGCCAAAGAGTTATTAACAATTGTTTTATGACATTGCAATGGCATATATCTAGTACAACTTTACGCGTAGTATTTGACTATTAGTACTCGTTACACAAAGTGTTATTGTAAAATGTGCTCTGCATTTTACCTCGTTCGTTTTGTTACTGTACATGATCCTCCTTATATGTATTATTGTTCGTATTGATATTGTTTTGTTATACAACGCGCATGGGTGTTTCCAAAAGTATTTGTTATATTGTAACAGTAGTTGTGTACTCTTTTATAAATATCAGAAGACATTAAAAAAAAATAATTTAATATTCCACATACCTAAATGTCAGTAGATGCAGACAATATTTGAGAAAGCGTCTTGTGTGCTTACAGTGTTCACGGTTCTGTCACCATTACGTCATCACATACACACGTGCTGTAGCAAAGGTATGAACTTCATATTGTATCTGTTAAACTATATTTGTAAATCTGACCTCTTTAGCCACGTTGCAAACACAGCATTAGTAAAAACACAGACACAGTGTTTATATATTAATTTACTAAACAGTTCTATAAATAAGTCTTCCATATATGATCAGTATAGTATTTACATGTATAAACTTTTTTGTGTTATTCTCCTTATTGTAATTATGTTTTCCACTTGATGTCAAATTGTTTAACATTAGAGTGTTGGTTATAACTAAATGAATTAATAGACATAGGAGAATTGGATAAGTTGACACAATGTATCTCATAATTTCAACTAAATTCCATGTATTTTGCACTTTTTAAAAAATGAGTACAAGGTTTAAAGGGCGTAAAGGAAAAATAAAAGGTATCCCATAATTCTCAACCAAACCCTTGTTGTGGACATTCATTAGAATCTTGTGTAAAACGATTATTATTAGTACATATTTTATATAGTCATTGGCAGAAATAAACACACAATTTCGCCTGTAATTATTAGTTTTGATTGAAGCCGTTTACTTTACATATTGGCTCGATGTGGCTCATTGGCCAGTAAATGTGATCAAAGTGTTTTCGAAGCGGAAAAATCACAGATTAAAGCCTGTATTTCGCCGGTTTAACATAGTGGCCGATCCTCAGCCGTTTTGGTTGTTATGTTAAGTGTCTAATTTCGTAGTTAACAATGTGAAAATAGTGGAGACATGTGTTTATTTCCCTAAAGAATGTTACGATAAAAATATGTTAATATAACATCATACTGTTTGTGTGTATTCTCTCTCTGTGTGTGTGTGTGTGTGTGTGTGCGTGCGTGCGTGCGTGCGTGTGTGTGTATGCATGTACATATATATATATATATATATATATATATATATATATATATATATATATATATATATATATATATATATATATATATATATATATATATATATATATATATATGTTACGTGTTTTAAGAAAATGGCATACACATATATCATTGGTCATATTATACCATTATTTATCATCAAGAACATCATTTGTACATATTATATTCAGATAGGTTTTGCAGAGGAATTGAAAGAAAAGCTTTGTAAAAAAGAAGAGGTATTATAATTACATGTGGTACAGTTTTCAAACGGTGTCAATGGATGCATACCGATTCGCGAATACTGACCAGACGACTTTTTATTTCGACCAACTGTTCTTTTGGTGTGTATTATAAGCGATCACACAGTATATGCACTTCTTCACTTGCCTTGATTTAACTAAAATGACCACAAAAATTGGTTTAGATTGGTATGATTACTAATTGTCTGTTTTCTACTATCATATCTAGAGAAACAAAAGAAAAAACACCCGGAAAACATGAACTTTTACAAAAAGTTTACACAAGATTTCTTTTTTTTGTTATCTTTTTCTTCCGTATAGTTTTTTTAATAGTACATGTGCGGATTTGTGACACATTAGGCTTGTTGTCCCTACATATATGCGGATGTGTTGCGTGGGCATATTTTGCTGCATACAAACAGCATTGTGTTACAAAATCTTTACTAATTGTAAAGGATATCGTTGCCAAAGTTATATGTTATATTTTCTCACACTAATGTTGATAAATATGAATCATTCATTGTGTTTAATATGCTAAACAAGAGTATAACAGAGTATAAAGCATATATAAGAATGTTATGTTATGCATGTTATTGTTATGAATTGACACTGTTATGTTATAGCCTGTTTTAGACATTGTATTGAAGTTTTACCTATAATGTTTACTTTAACAGATGTTATCTATTTTTCTTATTGTACATTCCTTCATCTATATATTTTAAATCATTTGTACACTCACCAAATGAACATTTTACATAAATCATAAATCAATATATATGACGCAAATAAAGGTTAAAAAAACATTAAGAAATATGTATATATATATTATATCTATAAATGTCCATACATGTGTATGTCCATTGGTAACAAATACAAGTCTCGACTTATTGGTATGTTCTGTACACGATGTCTCAAGAACATATATGAATCCTAAAGTGTACCAGTACAAGTGTATATGCCATGTATGAGTTCTCCCTGTTGTAAGTTATATTTTTTACACAACTTGTTTATTGCAATACTGACACTGGCTGCAGTTGTCCTATGTCTAACAAGCTGCGTAAAAAAATACACATACACTAATCCTCATCCAGAAAAAATGGTATGGTGCAGCTTTATATTCTTAATAATAGTTATTGCATTGCTAATTTTTGATTGTTTCTATTTTTATTAATTCTTATTAGTCTCTAATGGTTGACACTTTAATACAAACGTTCCTAAAAGGATCGTTTTCAAATTAGTATTTTAGTCTTTTTCCTTTGAACTTGTGTACATGTAAATGTGTCGTAAGTCGAGGCTTGTTTCTAATATTTCTGTATAATTAACAACGTGTAAGGAGTTTAAAAGGTATTTAATAAATACAACAAAAGATTGCACACGAGTCTGTTTATTTATTGAACTCTATTCTCACATGGACATGGGACAAAACAAGGGACTACGTTTTATAGCATTTAATTTACTTTAAAGCGATTTTGAGTTTTGCACAAATAATAATGATAAGAGGTAATATTTTATATCATTTTTCGTGGTAGTTCAACGGGGTTTTGCTATTGTTATTAAAATTAAAAAAATACTGTGCCAACCAGCTTTTACACGTTTGAACCCTATTGCTACTTTAATTTTACATGTAGAGAAATCAAAACATCGAACTAGAACCACGATCTGCACCAGTCGTCATATTAAAACACTGAAAACGAACAAACTCAGAAAGAGACAGCAAAACCATCGTCAAATTTATTCAAATACATGTACCAAATAAGTTTATTATATTCAACACCAAATCGAATTGACACTGTAAGGCTATTTAATTTTAAGATCTCGGCACAACGGTATTTCATAAATCTGTGAATTAAAAAAGAACGATGGATAGGCAACAACTAACTAGTTTATCACGTTCTCTGCTTCATCGAAACACATTCGTCTTCAAAATGTTTTGACGTCGTTGAATTTAAGTCCTACACAGCCTCTCCATTGTCGTTGTGCTTCAGAGAAACAGGTCAGGGATTCGGTTGCTTGTATTTACACATTTAGTCAAGCTACCAATGGCGGAGGTGACCTTTAAATCTCATAGGCCGGATCTCATGACTATCATATGTCTACGATTTTCTCAATCTACTCTGTGTTGATGTTTTATGGAGGAAGTTTGAAATGTGATCATCCTTATACATGCTTCAGAGGTATTAGTGGGACTCTAGATACATAAAATACAACACCCCTATCATACAGAACCAGTGAGACCTGTCCATGTATGAAGACAGTCACATTGTGTGTAAAGCTACAGTTTGGGATGAAATAGGTCACATGCAAGATTGCCATCTCGACATTGGTGCTGTAGTTTTCATTTTTAAATCCTAAGACGTGAAACTTCTGTCAATTGTCTATGATCATTTGAATACGACATTACAACTAATTTGCTTACCCCATACGAGTAGTTTTTCAAACGAATGCGGCACCCAGAGGTACATACGATGTTGTTTTTTTTTTCTCCATATGTTTGTTTTACCATGAATAAATGTCATTTTACGCGGAACTGAACTCATGGGTGCATATAAATCCATATATGGTAGATTTGCTCAGTTCACCCTAATTTTGGAAGATGGTCTCATCTTCGTAATATACAAGCCGATTTTAGTGTTTTATATAATTACGTTTGTTTGTTGCTTTTTTTTTGTATGTTACATCTAACCGAAACAATAATGGTCATAATGACGACGTCGAGCTTATTATCGTTGAATTCTAGGTATGTAGAACCACCGACTCACCGCGTGTCAACTGGAAGACCTCCTCATATGAAAGTTCTAACCCCGACCAGACATAAAGCGACGAAGGCCACGATGTTACATGTCGGCGGCTCGAACTGCTTGGCCACGAGCGACCCGTTTGATATGAGTGATGATCATATAACTGACAAGCGACAAGGATTGCCTTATAATAGTTATAAAATATGCCATACCAAGAATGCAATTATGTCAAAATTTCAAAAAGAACTAAAGCTGGCGACAAAAAACAAACAACCACACGTTTACTTTTCGTTCCTGATTGTTTGCTTATTTGCAAGTTTTGGGGGAATTAAATTGTCCAGAAATCTTATCACTTATCAGTTCTGACAATGAAAGATCAATAGACACTGTTTTTGTGTCGCTCTGGTGAGCCGGGTCTCTAAATAAGGGAATTACTCTACCAGAAAAGGATGCTGTTGGCAAAAACATGAATTCTTAGCAGTTTGACAAGGTCTTGGAGAGTGGTAGTTGCTGTGTGTCTAAGACAACCGTTCCTGTCGAGGGTAATAGTGTCAAGGACAGATACCGACCTAGGAGGACTGCAACTTGCAATTACGAAAATACCGACATAGTGGGGAAAAAACCCCGAAGAAAGCGAAGAAGCAGGCAATAACAAACGATTGTTTTTAGAAAATAATAAGTTATAATGGACATCAAAATATTCATATTGATATTTATGGTTTGGCATTATGTGTTCTGAAATTAGAGGATACAAATACAAGTACTGTACAATAAAACCTTCCCATTAATGTCGCAGGCTCGCTGCGGAGACTGTGGAGTCACACATCTATGATATTTCTTGTAAATGTATATACAGGAGCATATTGGTCAGTTAAAGTGGTAGCTATAGGTTGTTAAGAAATATATTGGATTAAAATAATTAGAGTCGGCTACATCCGAAATTAGTCTGAAAGCTAACTAAGTATTGCGAGGAATGAAACGTTGTGCTCGAATCTGGGTCTGTTTAGACAGCTTTTGTAGTGATTCTTTAATTAGTTTAAAAGGGAAAATAAAACGAGAAGGAATATACGACAATATCATAATTTGGCATTAAAATGTGTGATGCCGATCATCGGCGGAAACGTCCGAGTATTTGGAAGATGATATACCTGAACTGTAACTCCATAGCATGTCGACGTGTCGCCACAATGGTGTTCAGGTATTCCATTATTCTGGAATGGAAAACAACTGCTGTGCATGCCATTAAATGTTACATTTGCATAAGATGATATATCGCCGTAATTCCTCTTTTGACCGCTTTAACTCTATATAACTTTTTAACTAAGGGGCGAAATATGCGCTGTCTGTTGTAGTTTTTGTGTGTAAAAATGACGAGAAGTCGGTCATGCTGAAATAGGATCCACCATTTTAAGGCCATACTACGGTATTCTTCAAAAACTTTAACTGTATTACCATGTTGAAGCTTGTAAGGATGTTGAGATATTAAGCTGCCGCACAGGTTCGTATATGCTCTATTTAATAAATGAATAAATTTGACTCAGTTTCATAATTTAATATTTCGTTAGAAAAAAGAACCGCAAATTTATATATGCAAAAATATGTCAACTTTCTAGCCCAGAGCGGTGATATGATAATTTTACTTTTTGAAAGAAGTTTGTGTTTTAACATAATATTTTATAATAGAACCGATCATTTAACTTAAAATATGATCGGTTACATAAGTGAACTAAATTTAACGTATTCAAATTTCTCATTTGCGATTCTGCTTAATCAATATTTCTCCAGTCTTTTATGGTGTAGGACATAAAAATAATGTATTTGTGAAGATACATTATTTTCCACGAACAGTAACTCAGATGTTACATATAATTGGTCTGTCATTGATTATTTCCCTTAATCAACCGTGTTTAAAAGTATGGTTTTATCTTTTAACGAAAATACAAAAGGAACATATCAAAACATGTTCCTTGTGTGATTACGATAATGTTATTGATATCATTTATAATGAAGGGAGAAAGGTAAAATAAATCGATGAAACCTATATTCATAGACATAATTTTTATAGTTATGACTAAACTATATCCGTTTTTCTATGCCAATGACTTACCGCATCCTACACTTACACGAAAATGGCGCCAAATTTAAACGGTGTTACTATAACTTGTGCTCTGTTTGTAAATCTTGGCAATGTCTATTTTGAATCATAGTTTTCTCGAAAATAAAGAAACACTTGAATTGCTACATTCAAAAGGTATAAGAAAGACAACAGAACTCATTTCGAAGGACGTAGAGGCATTAGTTCAACAGACAGGACTGCCATATAAAGTAGAATCTTGTTTCATACCTTTCACAAACATTCAAACTGTCATTTGTCATAAATTATATTTTTATTGTTTCTGAAAGATATAGCCATACATTTCTCCAGCCATGATACTTAGCACTTTGCATGTATAGCAACAAATGGGGAAGACTGCAGCATGTGGCTCAAACCTGGTAGTGGTACCGTCAGCTAACATGGTGAATACTCTGAAGCTGGTCTTTTCGTAACCACGCAGTCTCGTAACCGATCAAATTGGTTGTTTCATAACCAGTCAGCAGGTCATTTAATAAATGATCTCAAATAGCTATTAAAAGAGCGCATGTTTTAGTTGTTAGTTGACGCTTCCCAGTTAAAATCAGTAATTGCTTGTTGGGAGTAGATCTATCACTGTTGAATTAGAAAATAATGAAAAAGTTGTTCATGGTGTTATTTATGCCTTTTTATGCAAGTAATATATATGGTATATTAACGATTCGCCACAATAATGATTCGCCACGTAACGATTTGCCACACTTTAAAAGGCAAAAAAGAATTAGAAGAGGGATTAACCTGGCCACATTACATGTAATCAAAATCTATTTTTTACTTAAGTTAATTATCACTATGATTCTATCTTCTCAGGAAGTTGTCTATATAAGGAACCGCCTTCTGGCCCAGTGTTCAGCCCTTCCAGTGTCTGGCAGAGATCTCTACACACAAGTGTTGTCCTCTACTGCACTTCTCTCTACAGGTATACCAAGGTCAGCAGGCTAATTGGTAACCATTTTATCTTCAACCTAGGGACAAGCAAGATTTTTATTTGTGAAACTCAAGTGGTGTAAACATAGTAAACGTGATTGCTTTGTTTACAATTAGACTTACAAAAGCTATTAAAAATACTAGCAATTTATTTAATTAGTTTGAATATCATAGTCGGTTAAAATTGATTTTCAGTGTGACGTTAGTAATATTTTGTATCATTACCAACTCTTAACACATCTTCTCAGAGTAAACCCATTGTTGGAAAAGGAGGAAAATATTAACAAGGTCCCATGTTCCATGATAAAGGTTTCTCTCAAACTTGCAAATAAATTATAACCTGTGATTAAGTTTTTTTTATTTGTATGAAATAACTAAGCAAAAAAGAAAATGTTGCACAGTATTATAAAACTAAATTGGGGCGGGTGGTATTTGGGGTAGGGGGGATTTTGTCTGCCTTGTAAAGTTCACAGGGTGCCGGTATATAAATTAACCTTGAATTCCTGTGTTTACAGCTTTGATGAGGTACTAGATGGGGGTTTGTACACAGGGGAAGTGTTGGAACTGATGGGTGATATAGGTGCAGGTAAAACACAGGTAAGGATTATTTAATTTTGTATAATATTTGACAGTAAAAGTAATGTTATCCTTAATGTAGCTATCATCATGTTTGTTTTTCCATGACCCACAATATAATAGGCAAGGGAAATAGGTATGAATTTTTCCAGTCCTTTTAGTTACATTTGGGATCGCACAGAGAGAAAAGTTGATCAACATTAAATTTACAACTGTACCATGTGTAGTTGAATGCCATTATGTTTTAACCCTTAGCCCAGCAAAGTTTGTTACATTTACTAAATAATAAGAACATTGCTAAATGCTAACACATGCAAAAGCAACAAACCATGTTGACAGAGTCTTAGCAGCAAATTATGTAGCTTCTGGTCAAACCCTGGGAACTTGTATATTGTGTGCTTAGCTATGAGTAAGTTGATGAAAACAATTTCTTAACATATTTTATTTAATTTCAGATCTGTTTAAATGTCGCAGGCACAACAGCTTGTGACCTAAACCAGACTGTTCTTTACATAGATACTGGGGCTTCCTTCTCAGCTCAAAGGCTCCTACAGCTGCTGAAATCCGAAGCCCAGGTAACATTAACTTCAGTCCATTTGAGTTTCTTGCTGCAGTTTATGTATTGCCATATGAAACATGTGTTCCAAAAACAGAACTAAAGCTTTATTTCTTGTTGTGTGTATTAAAACATCATATCTTATTTGGTAGTGTTCATTTGCATCAACACCAAGACACACGTGTGCATGAAAAACACTTTAAAGGATGCCACTTTTTCTGTATCTGCATAGCAGCAATGCTATTACTAATTTCTCTAGTGTTGAGTAGTTTATCATTCTTAGCAGCAAATAATGTTGACCCTTATCAAACACTGTAAAAGCACCATGTAGGGAGAAATGTTATTGACACAGATACATAATCATGTTGTTGTTTTTTTAACCTACAACAGTCCACATTTTTCCGTTGTAGTAAGTTTCACATTGTAAAGCAATAACATAATATTTATATTTTTTTTAGAGTGTACGAACACATTAAATTTTAGTACAAGGATTTCTTTAAAATTTTGATAAAAACCTTTGGCTTTCACTTTAAGAAAATAGTAAACTACATTTTTGCTTGTGATAATTGTGCTGTTTCATGGAAATCAGGAAATTGGTTCCTATTGATTAAACAGAAACTGCATTTAGCACCTTATTTCTGTAATTTATCTTTGATCACAGGAGAAAGAGGTGTTATCAAGGATTAAAGTATGCCGTGTATGGACACTGTATGAATTGTTTGAGGTATTAGAGACATTAAAAGTGAAACTGGGCCCAGCCAGGGATCAATTTTTATCCAACCTGAAGCTGGTGGTGGTGGATAATGTTGCCTCCCTGATCTACCCAGTACTGGGTGGGGCCTCATTCACTGAGAGTAAGTTGTGGGTATTTTATTTATTCTGGTTTTGCATCACTGGTCAAAATAATCATGGTAGGTGTCTTATTCACTAAAACAAGCATGTAAGTCTGTCAACATGAGTTAATCCAAGATTTATATTGTGACTTCATTATATTTTCTAATTTTAATAATCACTTTGTGAGCTTTACATGGCAACATAACTTTATTTTATTTGTGATATAATAAGGTATGTTTTGAATCTTTTCATATTCTTAGCGGAATATTCTGCTCATTTATAATTACAAAACTCCTGTCCTTTTCATTTCCCCTGCTTGTTTCAGATCAGGGAATGATCAGCTGTGTTGGACACATCCTAAAACAGCTGGCTGTTGAAGCATCTCTTGCTGTTCTGGTAATCTTCTTTCCTTTATAAATCATGATAACAAAATGTTGATTGCAATACAGAACAATAATCCATGACATAGAAACACTTAGAGGGTAAGTTATTGTTTAATCTAATGAGTGGGAGGCATTCATGGTGTGATCGGACCTGGTAGCGCAATCGGTAGAGCGTCGGCTCCATGTACGGGAGGCCCCAGGTTCGATCCCGGGCACCGACATACCAAAGTCGTTAAAAATGGTAGTGGCATAGCTCCCTTGCTAACGCTCAAGCAAATATAAGGGTACTTCCATGACTGGTTGGCCCGGTGTCAGGATAATGTAACTGGGTGTGGTATCATGCCAGGTGTTCACGGCATGATATACCCAGTGAAGGCAGCACTATATCTGCCTCAAGTGGACACGTCTCCAGATAACTGAAATACTGTTTGTGGGACGATAAACCCAATAAATAAACAAGCACCCATGGTGTAGTAGTAGTAGCATTGCGAACTAGTAACTCCTCTGATTGCTTAGCCTGTCACCGCATGTATTCGAGTCTTGGTTGGAGCAAAGGACTTAATGTGGGAAGGTCTTCCTGCTGACCTGCAGTGCCCCAGTGGTTCTGCTTAGACATTTGTCTTGGGTCTTCCTCCACCAGAATAGTTGGACATCGCTTAACTAACTATAATTGTGTCACTGTGATGTATGGTAATTAAAAAATATATGGTTGGCCTACAGCTCCGTAGTTGTTTTTCTGAATGGTTGTCTACAGCATTGTAATTGTTTTCAAATATGTGATTCATCTCAGCAATACCATTCCAGCCCCTGTGGCAGAATAGTATGAGACCCCACGGACAGGGCTCGAGATTTGAACTTACTAGTAGCTGGGTAGGGGTTTGGTAGATTGTCTTATATGAAACTGTCATGAAAGATATCAATGAGCAAGCAAGCAGATGCTAGAAGTAAGTTTCATAGTGGGTAACATCTGAGGAAGAATATTTGATGATGTAGAGAATGGTAAAAATTAAGTATTCTGAGGAGACAAAGGGACAGTTTTGGCCTGATTTATTTTAGCTAACTGGTGTATTCTTGTAGAACATAGTCAGCTGAAACAATGCCTGAGTTGTGTACATTCCTTTATATAAATAAAACAATGTATTATGTTGTAGATGCTCTAATAAGTACCTTAAAAGTTTTCAACCATTATTTATTTTTACAAAAAACAGAAGTTGTTTACTTTTAGATTTTCATTCAAGTCATTTGTATTCAAGATAACCAACAATGTCGTGAGGAGTGATTCCAATATAATGGTTGCCTCTCTTGGCCGCTTGTGGGCTCATGTGCCTCATGTGAGAGTGTATATCAACCTCCCAGAGGAGGACAGTAACCAGGGGAGAAGATATTGCTCAATTGTGAAGAGTAGTCGACAGGTTGGTTCATTTTTTTCTTTGTAGCATTTATTGCAGGAGCTGATTTTCCAAACTAAATCTGGGAAAACCTTTAAATGACTTGTGATTTGTGGATTTTGCTTGTCTTTTTTTGTTTTTAAATTGTCTATACTTGAATGAAATGTTATTTTAGTACTGTATTTTTTTCTTGTATGAAAGCAATGTGTGTGATTAATTTTTATGTCTATTTTTATATTTTCAGGCATTGAATACCTCTGGCTCATTTACAATGACAGATGATGGACCCATTTCTTGACTGTTGGTACACAGGATTAACTTACTGGTGTTGCCATTATTATGTGATACATATTGTTGCAAGACAACTGTCCCTGATCTGAGTATATGTCAATTGTGCGGGCTATTTTTGTTAATAGTATGTCTATTGAACTGGATTTTTGTTTATTGATGTTTTAAACATCAGCTTGTTACATGCAATAAAAATTTAGTATTACATGGTTATTAAGTTGTTCAAATATTTGACCCATAATGTAGTTGCCAATTTATTACATTGCCATGGCCCTTAATAACAGTTTGAGTACCTGTTGCTGCAACTTTCATGGAAGGTGGTCTTTACACTGACCTGCAACGTTCCTCTGTTTCTACCCCAACATTTGTCTTGGACCTTCCTCCACAAGTAACGGCTTGATTCTTCTACAATAACCATTATTGTGTTGCTGTGACATATGTATGTATGTACCAGTATGATCATGTCCATGCAGATAAAACCTTAAAAGTAGAAAGCATGCAGACTAAATGCAAAATCAAGGACACTGTCTTAATGTATGTGTGTGTATTTCTCTTTAGTGAATTAAACATTATTTGGAACACAACAGAACCATATGGTGATTTTTGTTGTTTTCAAAAACGAAAAACACATAAAATAATTGCATTTTTATTGTAAGTATACAATTGTTTACATCGATGGCATGCAGTATAGAGACAAATGAGTTAAGTTTTGACATAAATACTATATACAGTGGATGAGTTGCGTCTATTCTAGCATACATACAAGTGAACAGACACAGAAAGTCTGGCATAGAAACTATTTTATTGAACATACATTGAGTTATTAGTTCCAAGACAAAGCACAGATTCTCAGACAAACTACTTAACTTAGTTCACTACTTTACTTAATGTACATATACCAAGGTCAAAACACTAAAACTTGGGTTGAACAGAAATTGGTAAATAACTACACTGAAAACTTGTATATCTAGGAGAATTTTGTATCCACTTGATTGGGTGGTTAATAATTTTTTAGTCCTACCAATCAAAAGCCTAGGTTTTAAAAGTGAGCAATAGTTTGTGCTCTGGAAATATCTACTGTGTTGGACTTTGGAGGTGGATAAGTTTCAAAGACTTCATCGTTCATTCCAGAGACATAAAATATTTGTCATCAAGTAATGTGAGCATCCATGGTCTTTGGGAGTCCAGGTCAGAGGTTCCATGGTTCATAATCCAGACCAACCACGAGATGATAATCTTTGGGCAAGACTATTCTCTACATGTTGCCCTTGTACATGAGTACTGATTCGTCTCAGAAAGTGGGCAGTTCAGATGAAAGAACCTTTTTCATAATTGCCTATAAACAAATAACTATCTTGCAATAAAAAGTATATTTTTATACATGCACAAGAAATGTAAACATATGATAAAAGATATTGGTTACAGTCAGCTGACATTGTCTTCTTAAAATAGCACTGAATTTCTTGTGCCACTGAGGTTTTAGTAAAATCCAATGATGAAATATAATTCTCTTTCTAGAAATAGAAGTTTTGTTCTGTAGGCTTTCGTTTTCACGCTTTGATACAAAGCACGTCACAAACTTGATTACAAAATGATGTACTTGTTCAACACTTTCTTTGTAAATAATGCATAAAGCCTGTTTTGTTTGCACATAATGTATAAAGCTTGTTTATTTTATACTGAAATAATTATAACAGGTTAAATATGCTTCATATCAATATTACAAGCAGACAAAATATACTATGAAATATAAGATTAAATATTACAGAGATTGTTACAACACACTTATGAAATGGTAATCAACGAAATGACTGAAAATATGGCTTATATGCAAATATTGTTAAGACTGGGATAAAAAAGCATGTTCAAAAATCTTTTGAGGTATTGTTATAATAAAAAAGATGTTTTGTTTCAGTACTACAACTTTATCACTTGTTTAATATAACAAAGTTTCTTTAAATGTTTGTATTAATAATTCATTATCTGAATAATTTTGGCTAAAATGTGTATAGAGGTATCAACTTGAATATGTAGCAAAAAAACTACACTGTTACCATGTTAAGAAAGTAACCCTATGTACTATAAACAAACATATAAATAATGTATTGTTAAATTTATTTGTGACAATATGTTATTTAAGTGATATTCCTTAATTAACTGAAACCTAACTTACAAATAGAACCACTGGAGCCTTACAAGTGAGATTAACAAAACAATGATGTTACCCATTTCATTAACTTTCAAAGGACATGTTATACTGAGGTCAGCGCAGTACAATTAGTTTTCCATGGAAGCAACTTATATTAACAACTTCCTGTCTCAGAAGAATATCTCATAGTACTTGCACATGGACATTAGCTTAGTGTTATACAATGCTGACAGAAATCAGAGGAAAACAAACCTACATAAAATAAAAAAAAAATAAAAAAAAGGTGCATTCTACTATTAAAAGAATTGTTAACAAAAACATTTAGGTATAAAAATGTTACAGGAGTTCATAACACTAATTCATTCAAGATTAATCACAACAAGAAATTAAGACCAACAAATCATAAAAGAAAATAAGACTAGATGAATAGCAACACAATAATAATTCAACATGATTTAAATAACAGCAATGTCCAACATCATTAGAAATTGGTCATTCAAGAATATTAGAATATTTTAATAATTAAATAAACTGAGAAAAAAAAAAGAACTTACTAGATATTGCAAGATAAAACAGGTAAGCAATGTTCTTCATAATAGTGAAAAGAATGCAATTAACAAGAAAATAAAATTAATTAAAAAAATATTGAAAATTGCCTGTTTATTTGGGCTTCTATAGCAATAAACCTGGCCCATAAGTCTAAAGCCTCCCAATCGAAATCTTATTTAAGATGAACAGCAAGAACGTCTCCTTTTCTATTTGAGGCAAAAGTATGACTTCCTTATACCAAAGGTTACAAGGAAATTATTATGCCAGTGAGATTTTATATCGTGACCATTTACTCATCCACAATTTTATGGAAGTTTAAGTGTAAGGTTTTATCTTATTAGTAGAACTTATAATGATCCAATTATACACACAAACTAATATTGAAATTAGCCTGGAGCTACACATCTTAAGCAAAATGACAAGTAGAAGGCTACTTTGGATTCAACATAAACATTGCTCACCCAATTGGGCGACATTAAACGGAAGCAGCCAGCAACTCGTCATTCTGCAGAAAATATTCAAATGTACATGATAAAACTATTGTTTATAATTTAAAAGAGATATAAATTGTAGACTCATCAGTAAATGGACACAGCAAATTTTAAGAAATTTATAATTGTTCTAATTTAAGAAAAAGAAATAAAAAAAAAAAGATTCCAGTCAGGCCTTTGGCCTATCGCACAGAGCAAGCTTATCAATGTTAAGTCAATCTTAATAGATATATCTGTGTATAAACATCCCCCACTAATTAATATTTCAGTATATAAGTTATCTGGTGTTTCCATATGTGAATACATATGTTAAACCACTAAGGCCAACACTTCAATCTTTTAAAAGAAGAAAAAAACTGTTACATTTATACACATGGTTAGCTCTTTTTTTTCAAGTTTTGCAGTACGACCAAGAAAAAAATAGTTTCAAATGAAGAAATGATAAAATAATTAAATCAAATAAACCCACAGATCTAAGTGCAAGTTTAAAATTCTTAACAACAACCTGATGCAATGCAAAACAATACTTTTTGTAATATAGATAAAAGAAGAATCATATATTGTTGAAAGTAGGATAAGCTTATAGTAATTATTTTACCTATACACAGATGTAGGTACATGTTTACCAGTAAAATACACAATTTATTATATTTAATGTATGATAACATTTAATGACAATTCATAGAGCTATATCAAAATAATAACAGAAAGTGAACATTGCCTAGGTTTTCTTTCGTTCCATATACACATGATAATATGACCGATGATTATTGCAAGGTGATAATACACTTATACATGTACAAGTAAAAATAATCATAAATAATCTTTAACTACACAAATCAAATAAAGCTGCACACAGTATATATACTCAAATTAAATTAACTCTTTCATACAAAACTTATTAATTCCAAATTGTAGAAAGCCTTTTGGTGAAATACTGTCAATTAAAAATCCAACTTTTATCAAGTTACTTACAACAGTTTAAAAAAATATTGCAATTTAAACCTGCTATTATAGAGTAATTTCTAATAAATAACAATACCCAAGCATACCAGATGTGTCAATAACAATCTTTAAGATCTGTCAATATTTACTTTCACCTGGCATAATGCACAAACATTTCAAACAACCTGTTAAATGCATTTTATAATTATTTGTTCTAAAACATAAATCATAATTTACTAACTGCTAACAGTAACGTCTTCAGGCTAAATGACAAACAAAACACCAACATAAATTATGTTGAACAAATTGCCTGTAAATTTAGGAAAATGGTGCAAATTAACAATAACAATTATCAACTCTTTGGACAATAATCAGGAACAATTTATTTTATAGAGATTTGATAAAAGATAGTTATAGTTATTGTACAATTATCAAATGCTGTAGGAAATAATTCTAATCGTGTGTAGATTGAAATGTGCATGCAAATTAGATATAATTTTGTCAAGCCATTTCAGCAACACACCTATATGTTATCCTGCCTAAAATGAGTTTTAATGTGTAAGAAGAAAGCTGAGTCAAAGTTTTAACAAGAAGTGTCACTAGAATTGACATATGCCCCAGAAAATGCAATTACCTTAAGTTTGACCTTGACCTAGTTTGTTGTGCAACACATCATGATTGAAGTATATGTACTGTAAATAATATGGAGTTTTACCCAAAACTTAAAATTGGGACATACAAGACAGACATTGTGGCTGCTATATGCCACCCATCAGCAGCCTCAAAATTCATGTTATCAACTGAAATTTATTGATGTTTAGACTTAAAACCATAGATAAATGTAGAGGTAACCACTGGTAGAAGAAAGTATGGCACCTGGATGTGTTTACATTTTATCGCAGGAACAGTTACCATTTATACAGAAAATTTGGCAATCAAAATCTAGGCCACAGGTTATAGAAGTCCCTAAGCATCTGATTTGTCTATTTTGAAGTTATTTTTGAATCCAACCAATCAGAAGCATCAATACGGTTTAACTCAGCGTCCAAGTTTTATGACCACAGAGCTCTAACTATATAGCATTTAACACAGAACATGCTTCAAATGTTAAAAAAATTTAAATTTTGCTACAATCCATGTGATCTAGTCACCTTACAATATTGAAATGATTTAACCACCAAATGGTGAAGAGTTTGAACAATAGTAGAAAGACGATGGAACTTGAGTAAGTGGAAAAGTAGGGTATTAGGTCATCTGTTACACTTTATCACTGAAACAATGTCACAAGTTGTTTAGCAGATTTGGCAATATCGTAGGCACACTGTATGACCTGCTGTGTTTTGTGAGCGGGGTCATAGGTTAATTCGTCCTGTTCAGAGGTCATGTGATCATCATTACACTCCTGACACTCCTCCTGCAGACGTTTGGCACTCGTCACCAAAAGATGTAGCGCAACCTTAACTGTCTCCGAAAATGGTTTCTGAAAAATGTACAAGTGTTTATATAATTTAAATTTTTTTTTAGATTTATTATCCTACTAAATATCTTTGTTAAAGATCTCTCTTTATGCAGACTGCATGATTTTAGAACAGATTAACTGTAATAGCATGATATTAAAACTGCACTCCACACCACACTTTAAGCTAGACAACCCAGCATATCTGCAAACTATGCATGAGGGAATATACATCAGGTTTTGAACATCTGATATAAACAGTGCACTGACTGCCTTAGTTGTGCAATAATTTTAACAATTATAAATATTCTGTGTCCCTTATAAGTTTTTTCATACTTGTGGCATCCCAAACTTTAGCAGATATCCAACCACATAATTTGGGCAAGAATTTTTTCATAAAAAAGTACATCAAAAGTAAAAAAAAGTATATCAAAACTAAGCTACAGTCAAAAAGTGGCTAACCAAACTGAGTGTTGCTGATAATATTTCTTCCTGCTCAAATTCTTTTGTGTGTACAAATGCAGATACAGTTGTGTGTATAGATGCAGATACAGTTGTGAGTATAGATGCAGAGAAAGTTGTGTGTATAGATACAGATGTGTGTACAGATGCTTACCTCTGGGAACACCTCTACCATCTCTAATACTGCTGAATGGATGTTGTCAGCACATGGCCCAAAACTGAAATAAAAAAGTGTCAACATGTGAGAGCTTTATTTGCCATACAAAATAAAAACTAGTTCCAAAAGGGCTTTTGTTATGCTCAGGACAAAATTTAGGTATGATATTAAAAAATAACAAAAGGCAATAACTAAAAAATTATGCAAAACAGAGTTTTGATTCATGTACAATGCATGTTTCCTCATTAAGATCTATCTGCCTACAACATTACATGCTGATACTCTAACAAGTTTTGAAGGAATGGACGAACAGGATGGATGGACAAAGCTGCAACTATTAGCGCTATTATAAAATTATAAAAATACTGTGTATTTAACCATCCAAAAATGTTCTCTTTCCATATATGACTTTAACAAAACAAACTTAGACACATGCCAATCCAAGCAATTGAGTTTTCTTTGTATATAACAGCATGTGGCTGCACATGGAAAGATCGAATCAGTTTAGATGTAAACCTCCAACAAGCAACTTAAAACATATTTTCTAGGTTTGATTCAACAGGCTTGGCATTAGGTAAATTCCTACCTGGAGACATTGTGTTCTTGGGCAGATATAAGAAGCTCTTGAATTTTCTTGGTGATTCTCTCTGTTTTTCTCATGAGTAGCTCCAGGGTCGGGAACCCTTCCATGTCCTCACACAGAGAACTGTGGCCTGATGGTACCTCATACATTGGCTGCTCTCTGTTCAAAGGAAACAAAATATCTTTGTCTAACACATGAAGTCTAAATGTCATTAACAGAGTATAGTTGTTTTCACATACATCTTATCATAATTAAAGTTGTTCAAGAGTAAGAGTAAAACTTTCCACACACAGCAAACTGTTTTCCTATGGCACCAAGTACAGTGGCTGCTTTGTCGGTTATAAAAATTATGTCATTAACGTTAAATGTTACTCTCAGCGAGTTTAAGTAAAGGATTGTAAGCAGTAGTAAAATAAAAGAGTTAAATGGCTTTATATTAAAATGCATATGTATAATAGCAGCAAGGACGAAAAACTGTTCCATGTCTCGAAATAGGGACTTGTGAGCAGGCAGCATCTCATTTAATCGCTGCTCTCTGTTGAGAGGGGCTAAATGTTATTAATGTAACAAACAAAGCCACTCAGTGAGGGAATGCAGAGTCAAATGAGTTACAAGGTGAGGACTTAACCTATTTGTCGACCCAAATTTGGGATTACACATAAACATTGCTATGCTTGTCCAGATCTGTTAAAATCATTGACAGTGTAATGATACCGCATTAGACCCATCATTAAAATTGTATCTAGTGACCTACTGAATCCATGTGACCCAGTTCAAAACATTTCTAAGATTTAATACAGGCAAACATTCTGGCCAAGTTTGGTGAAGATTGGGCCATAAATGTAGCCTTTAAGCATGTTTACACCTAGTGACCACGTTTTTGACCCCACATGACCCAGTTACAAACTGACCAAAGATTTTTTGCTGGCAAATAAACTGGCCAGGTTTAGTGAAGATTGGCCCATAAATGTGGTCTCTAGTTTGTTCACAAGTGTTTTTAAAGATGTGACCTACAATTTGAACCCGCATGACCCAATGATGAACTCAGTCAAGATTTCAGGCAGACAAACATTCTGACCAAGTTTGGTGAAGGTTAAGCCATAAATGCGACCTCTAGCATGTTCACATGCTTTTTCTTAAATTTGACCTTGTGAACTACTTTTTGACCCCGATGACCTTATGACAAAATCATCCATGATTGCAAGCAGACAAACATTCTGACCAAGTTTAGTGAAGATTGGACCATAAATGTGGTCTCCCTCATTTTCACAAGGTTTTCTAAATTTGACCTTTTGCCATAGTTTTTGACCCCATGTGACCAAATTAGGAGCTCATTCAAGATTTCTTTCAAACAAACATTCTGACCAAGTCTGATGAAGATTGGATACAAACTGTAGCCTCTAGTTGTTCACAAGCATATTGTTGACGCCACACAACTGTCAAAGGGGAATCGGAATAGCTCATCCTGAGCATGTTGTGCTCAGGTGAGCTAAAAACACAAAAGTCAAGGCGTACAATTGTCATGCTTACATTGATAAGTTAAAAGATAGTGTACACACCTTATTGCACTTTGATCCACTGGAAGTGAGCGTGGGTTATCATAATGGGACATTGGGTTGTCATAGTGACCAAGGGAGTCGTGTCGCAGCTCCCCACTGCCCTGTGATAGGGATGAACCCGACGACTGCAAGTTAAAACATCAGTGAGTTAAATAATGAAGGAAACTGTTTTTTATAAAGCTATAGAGATGTTATAGATTAAGATATAGAGATAAGATGTAAATTAACTACTAGTAGGTCCTTTTTTGTAACTGATATTTTAGAAGTTGTGCAGTGATCTGTACTCACAAGCTTATGTCACTGATTTTAGCTTCTTACAAGAAACAATTGTACATGTAGCTGTGAAATAAATGGAAGAAATAAAACGGTTGCTAAATTCAGAAGTACACCTTAAAGAACTTCAAAGATACAAGATTAGTTACTAATTTAATTTGTGTATACATCATTTTAATTATGATAATTTAATTGCTTTTTGTTTTTAAGATACATCACAGCGACAAATTATGACCATTATAGCAACATCCTGCTGTTTTGGTGGGGGAAGACCCCAGACAAATGTCTGTGTAGAACTAACGGTGCACCGCAAGGTCTGCTGGAAGACCTTCCTACATTAATTGTTTTTTATTCAATATATGAGTAAAAAACTGCATAATTTACACATAAAAAACATAATTTTTTAAAGTTTCAATGAAGTTATATTTATTGTTGTTGTAACCAAAGCATTTCTTCAGGATATGTGAGAAGGATGAGAGGAAATGTTACCTTGGATGAATCCCCTGACTGGTTGAACTCACCACCGGATTGCACTGGATAAAGGTCATCTTTGGATAAACTCTGGAATGCAACAGTCATAAATAATTTGCCACCAGATACAGTCTTTGAGAATATATTGGCTGAGAAAAAGGAACAGCATCCCAACAAATCACAACCACAGTGGCTCTACAAATTCTGAAAGTGACTTTTATGATCATGCCTTTGAGCATCAAGGTTTCATTTCTTGCTTTCATGAAATATATGGATAAAATACCAGACTGGAGAAGTTCCTCCTTTCATCTACACACAAAAACAAAATTAAATAGTGCACCTAATGGTATGACTTTTACTCATTTTATTTTAAACAGCACAGATCATGTATTCTTTAACTAAAATCTTTACCATAAACACCTACCTTATTTGATTTCTGAGATAATCTCTCCTGGTCTCTAGGTTCAAACATGGACTGGGGCCGTGCCCCGCCACTGTTCCGTGACCCACGAGACTGAACCCCGTGGACTCCACGACCTTTGCCCTCCTGGTCCTCAACACCATTATGCATATGACCTTGTCGCCTTAGCAACTGTTGTTGTTCACGAAGTAAACTGTTCTCATGGACAAGTTGGTGAACCTGAAAGGTCAAGATTACAAAATTATAACAGATTCCACTGCATTTTGAGCTGAATCTTGTTCATAATGAATCCATTGTTCATAATTGCACGGATGTCAATCAAGAATGGTAAAAACATAGCATATACACAATGATAACAGGTTGGCATTCTAAATTTAAATCTATAACTGAAAAACATAAGGATTCGAACCCCTGACTGCTAGCTTACTTTAATCCTTTAAATGAACCTGATTACTTTAGTACAAATCCCTGAATGCTAGCCTACTTTCATCCTTTAAATGAACTTGATAACTTTCATCCTTTAAATGAACCTGATTACTTGAGTTCAAACCCCTGACGGCTAGCATACTTTCATCCTTTAAGTGAACTTGATAATTTTAGTACAAAGCCCTGACTGCTAGCCTACTTTCATCCTTTAAGTGAACTTGATAATTTTAGTACAAAGCCCTGACTGCTAGCCTACTTTCATCCTTTAAATGAATCTGATAATTTTAGTACAAACCCCTAACTGCTAGCCTAATTTCATCCTTTAAATGAACCTGATTACGTAAGTACAAACCCCTAACTGCTAGCCTACTTTCATCCTTTAAATGAACCTGATTACGTAAGTATAAACCCCTGACTGCTAGCCTACTTTCATCCTTAAAATGAACCTGATTACTTAAGTACAAACCCCTGACTGCTAGCCTACTTTCATCCTTAATATGAACCTGATTACTTAAGTACAAACACCTGACTGCTAGCCTACTTTCATCCTTTAAATGAACCTGATTACTTAAGTACAAACACCTGACTGCTAGCCTACTTTCATCCTTTAAATGAACCTGATTACTTAAGTACAAACACCTGACTGCTAGCCTACTTTCATCCTTTAAATGAACCTGATTACTTAAGTACAAACACCTGACTGCTAGCCTACTTTCATCCTTTAAATGAACCTGATAAGTACAAAAGTTTCCTAGTTATTAAGAACACACAATTTTCACACACCAGGTTATTGAGCCTCTCAACCTCATTCTGCAGGTTCTTGTTGGCTTGGATGAGTTGTCGGACCTCGGACTGGGAGTGCATCAGGGCTTGCCGCGTCTCCATCAAGTCATCTGCCCCAGGCCCTTGGGTACACATGGGGGGCTCTGGGGAGCCACCCTGCAATAGTAAAGCCAAATGTAACAACATCTCCCCTGTAACTGCTGGCACATATTCAACCAACTTCCTTAAAGGCTTCTGCAGACAAGGGGAACTAATCTTTGTCCATCAGAAAAACATGGACACCAGAGATGTGGCCATTTTCCACTTAGCTATACATGTATAGAAAAACCTTTACTTGTCAGAAACTACAAAGTTTTAGCATTGATATTTGGTATACATATTCCTTGGGTGGCTCTGTATCAAGATTATTCAAAAAACAATGCTGCAAGGCTGTGGCCATTTTTCAAAGGAAAACTTTTACTAGTAAGAAACTGAATGAGCTAGAGCCTTGACATTTAGTATACATGTTTTTTGGGTGGCCTCTATCAAGACTGTCAACAACAAAAATATGGATAGGAAAAAAAAGATGGCAATATTTGGCAAGGCCATTTTCTTGATATGGCTATATATGAAAACTTTGAAATTCCTTTAGGAAACTATGAGCTAGAGTCTTGAACTTCAGAATACATGTTTTTTGGGTTGCTTAATACCGGTACTCAGATTGTTCAAAGAATTTTAATCTGTCCAAAAACATGGCTGTCAAGGGAATGGTCATGTTCTCAAATGGTCAACCACTTAAAACTTCTTCAGAGAAACAGCCTTGATATTTGTCATACATGTTGCTTATAATACTTTCTCACCATTTCATAGCACTCAGGTGAGCCAAACAGGGTTATCATGGCCCCCTTGTTGTACTTAATATTTAAATCTCAAGAAGCTGCATGTAGTGCTTATTTTTTCTAGTTGCTCTTTTTTTTGAAATAAATATGGAAAAAGCCATTTCATATAATAAATGATATTTTTATCCAAACTTTCTGACCATATTTACATTGTATATTTATGATTTAATAACGAAGACTGCTTTTACCTGTTCATTATTTGAAGGGACTGGAGTAGATTCTTTATCCTGGAAAGTAAATCGCAACATATACAACAAAATGACAATGGACAATATTATCAGAATATAGATTTATCATAAAAAAGTCCTTCTGAGATTGCCAATACGTTAACTATTTTTTTATTAAAAAACCCAACAAGTAAGATCATGACATAATTTAAACAACGTATCCTGTGTACAAACCTCATGTGCTCTGACATCATGATTGGATGCCATGATGATGTCACCTGTCTTCATGTTTTGAAAACTGAGATTATCTACACTGCTGTAATCCTCATCTGACGCCACTGAGTCATATAGTGGCTCATCATCGCTTGTGAAACTATTAACAATCCGTCGGGTCGCAGTCACAGGAAGACTGTCTCTCTTGTCTGGAAATATATGAACAAATTATACAACACTATAAAAATAAATATAAGTAGTTTATTTGCTGAGGCTTTGTTCTATCATTGTAATGACACAATAATGTGATTTAGGTCATCATAAGCACACACAAACAACACACTTTGTAATGAAATTAAGTTTAAAATGTACAAAAATATTTCAATAACTGTACCAGACTCATAAAGGGAATTTTTACCTGTCCCATAAAGGAAAGTTTTACTGTAAATGAATTTCCAGTTTTATAATATAATATATTATAAAACTGGATTTATATTGTTACCCATCCTATAAAGTTGGCCAGTAAGATGACTATTACCTGTTTTAAGACAATTTATGTTCTTATAGTAAGATTGCACTTTATTATTTTTCGCATGTTTTTGTTATGAGTATTCGATTCTAAAAAAACTGTTACATCATTGAAAAGTATTACAATACTGGGATTATAAAAGTAAAACTATTTCGACAATGTGTGAAACTTTGATGTGATATTTATAACTGATATATAAGAAATAATAAATGTAAGAACATATTATAGATAAAGGTTACACAGATAATTATAGATTAACTTCAAATAAATAAAAAAAATCAATCAATCCAAGATCATACAACAAAATATTTACCAATGAAGTATTCCAAAGATGTAGAAGAATCTGCTGGAATCATTTTTTAGAACTTAACACTAACACTAGTTTTCTAAACTCATATTCAAAGTAGACAATTAATGAAATGAACAAGTGTTTGTAGAGTGGACTGGAGAAAATTTACTAGACCATATCCTCTCAGTTAATACACACATAATACACACACAGACAACTGTAGACACACTGTCTCTGATGACAGACAACTGCAGACACACTGTCTCTGAGGACACCAGTGCTAATTAGTAAATTGGCAAACAAAGGTCAATACATTTTCTCATGTTTCTCCCTCAACTATTGTAATTCCTATAATGGTTCAATCATTCTCTTTCTCTTACTTTCATTCCTTCCCCTCACTTTTATTATGCTCTTTCTTATCCTCCCTCTCCCATTTACTTCTCATCCTCCCTCTCTCATTTTACTTCTCATCCTCCCTCTCTCATTTACTTCTCATCCTCCCTCTCCCATTTAATTCTCTCTGATTTACTTCTCATCCTCCGTCTCTCATTTAATTCTCTCTCATTTACTTCTCAACCTCCCTCTCCCATTTAATTCTCTCTGATTTACTTCTCATCCTCCCTCTCCCATTTAATTCTCTCTGATTTACTTCTCATCCTCCCTCTCCCATTTAATTCTCTCTGATTTACTTCTCATCCTCCCTCTCCCATTTAATTCTCTCTGATTTACTTCTCATCCTCCCTCTCCCATTTAATTCTCTCTGATTTACTTCTCATCCTCCGTCTCTCATTTACTTCTCTCTCATTTACTTCTCAACCTCCCTCTCCCATTTACTTCTCATCCTCCCTCTCCCATTTACTTCTCGTCCTCCCTCTCTCATTTACTTCTCATCCTCCCTCTCTTATTTACTTCTCATCCTCCCTCTCTCATTTACTTCTCATCCTCCCTCTTCCATTTACTTCTCATCCTCCCTCTCCCATTTACTTCTCATCCTCCCTCTCTTATTTACTTCTCATCCTCCCTCTCTCATTTACTTTTCATCTTCCCTCTCCCATTTACTTCTCATCCTCCCTCTTCCATTTACTTCTCTCTCATTTACTTCTCATCCTCCCTCTCTCATTTACTTCTCTCTCATTTACTTCTCATCCTCCCTCTCCCATTTACCTCTCATCCTCCCTCTTCCATTTACTTCTCATCCTCCCTCTCTCATTTACTTCTCATCCTCCCTCTCTTATTTACTTCTCATCCTCCCTTTCTCATTTACTTCCCATCCTCCCTCTCCCATTTACTTCTCATCCTCCCTCTCTTATTTACTTCCCATCCTCCCTCTCTCATTTACTTCCCATCCTCCCTCTCTGATTTACTTCTAATCCTCCCTCTCTCTAATTCCCATCCTCCCTCTCCCATTTACTTCTCATCCTCCCTCTCTCATTTACTTCCCATCCTCACTTACTCATTTACTTCCCATCCTCCCTCTCTCATTTACTTCCCATCCTCCCTCTCTCATTTACTTCTCATCCTCCCTCTCTCTAATTCTCATCCTCCCTCTCTCATTTACTTCTCATCCTCCCTCTCTCTAATTCCCATCCTCTCGCTCTCATTTACTTATCATCCTCCCTCTCATTTACTTCCCATCCTCCCTCTCTCATTTACTTCCCATTCTCCCTCTCACGTGTTTACTTCCCATCCTCCCTCTCACATGTTTGCTTTCCATCCTCCCTCTCACGTGTTTACTTCCCATCCTCCCCCTCACGTGTTTACTTCCCATCCTCCCTCTCACATGTTTGCTTTCCATCCTCCCTCTCACATTTTTACTTCCCATCCTCCCTCACATGTTTGCTTTCCATTCTCCCTCTCACGTGTTTACTTCCCATCCTCCCCCTCACGTGTTTACTTCCCATCCTCCCTCTCACATTTTTACTTCCCATCCTCCCTCTCACATTTTTACTTCCCATCCTCCCTCTCACATTTTTACTTCCCATTCTCCCTCTCACATGTTTGCTTTCCATTCTCCCTCTCACGTGTTTACTTTCCATCCTCCCTCTCACATTTTTACTTCCCATCCTCCCTCTCACATTTTTACTTCCCATCCTCCCTCTCACATGTTTGCTTTCCATCCTCCCTCTAACGTGTTTACTTCCCATCCTCCCTCTCACATGTTTGCTTTCCATTCTCCCTCTAACGTGTTAACTTCCCATCCTCCCTCTCACGTGTTTACTTCCCATCCTCCCTTTCACATTTTTACTTCCCATCCTCCCTCTCATGTGTTTACTTCCCATCCTCCCTCTCACGTGTTTACTTCCCATCCTCCCTCTCACGTGTTTACTTCCCATCCTCCCTCTCACGTGTTTACTTCCCATCCTCCCTCTCACGTGTTTACTTCCCATCCTCCCTCTCACGTGTTTACTTCCCATTCTCCCTCTCACATGTTTGCTTTCCATTCTCCCTCTAACGTGTTTACTTCCCATCCTCCCTCTCACATTTTTACTTCCCATCCTCCCTCTCACATTTTTACTTCCCATCCTCCCTCTTATGTGTTTACTTCCCATCCTCCCTCTCACATGTTTACTTCCCATCCTCCCTCTCACATTTTTACTTCCCATCCTCCCTCTCCCATTTACTTCTCATCCTCCCTCTCTCATTTACTTCTCATCCTCCCTCTACCATTTAATTCTCTCTGATTTACTTCTCATCCTCCGTCTCTCATTTACTTCTCTCTCATTTACTTCTCAACCTCCCTCTCCCATTTACTTCTCATCCTCCCTCTTTCATTTACTTCTCGTCCTCCCTCTCTCATTTACTTCTCATCCTCCCTCTCTTATTTACTTCTCATCCTCCCTCTCTCATTTACTTCTCATCCTCCCTCTTCCATTTACTTCTCATCCTCCCTCTCCCATTTACTTCTCATCCTCCCTCTCTTATTTACTTCTCATCCTCCCTCTCTCATTTACTTTTCATCTTCCCTCTCCCATTTACTTCTCATCCTCCCTCTTCCATTTACTTCTCTCTCATTTACTTCTCATCCTCCCTCTCTCATTTACTTCTCTCTCATTTACTTCTCATCCTCCCTCTCCCATTTACCTCTCATCCTCCCTCTTCCATTTACTTCTCGTCCTCCCTCTCTCATTTACTTCTCATCCTCCCTCTCTTATTTACTTCTCATCCTCCCTTTCTCATTTACTTCCCATCCTCCCTCTCCCATTTACTTCTCATCCTCCCTCTCTCATTTACTTCCCATCCTCCCTCTCTCATTTACTTCCCATCCTCCCTCTCTCATTTACTTCTCATCCTCCCTCTCTCTAATTCCCATCCTCCCTCTCCCATTTACTTCTCATCCTCCCTCTCTCATTTACTTCCCATCCTCACTTACTCATTTACTTCCCATCCTCCCTCTCTCATTTACTTCCCATCCTCCCTCTCTCATTTACTTCTCATCCTCCCTCTGTCTAATTCTCATCCTCCCTCTCTCATTTACTTCTCATCCTCCCTCTCTCTAATTCCCATCCTCTCGCTCTCATTTACTTCTCATCCTCCCTCTCATTTACTTCCCATCCTCCCTCTCTCATTTACTTCCCATTCTCCCTCTCACGTGTTTACTTCCCATCCTCCCTCTCACATGTTTGCTTTCCATCCTCCCTCTCACGTGTTTACTTCCCATCCTCCCCCTCACGTGTTTACTTCCCATCCTCCCTCTCACATGTTTGCTTACCATCCTCCCTCTCACATTTTTACTTCCCATCCTCCCTCACATGTTTGCTTCCCATCCTCCCTCTCACATGTTTGCTTTCCATCCTCCCCCTCACGTGTTTACTTCCCATCCTCCCTCTCACATGTTTGCTTTCCATTCTCCCTCTTACGTGTTTACTTCCCATCCTCCCTCTCACGTGTTTTCTTCCCATCCTCCCTCTCACATTTTTACTTCCCATCCTCCCTCTCACATTTTTACTTCCCATCCTCCCTCTCACATTTTTACTTCCCATCCTCCCTCTCACATGTTTGCTTTCCATCCTCCCTCTCACGTGTTTACTTCCCATCCTCCCTCTCACATGTTTGCTTTCCATTCTCCCTCTAACGTGTTTACTTCCCATCCTCCCTCTCACGTGTTTACTTCCCATCCTCCCTTTCACATTTTTACTTCCCATCCTCCCTCTCATGTGTTTACTTCCCATCCTCCCTCTCATGTGTTTACTTCCCATCCTCCCTCTCACGTGTTTACTTCCCATCCTCCCTCTCACGTGTTTACTTCCCATCCTCCCTCTCACGTGTTTACTTCCCATCCTCCCTCTCACATTTTTACTTCCCATCCTCCCTCTCACATTTTTACTTCCCATCCTCCCTCTCACATGTTTGCTTTTCATCCTCCCTCTCACGTGTTTACTTCCCATCCTCCCTCTCACATGTTTGCTTTCCATTCTCCCTCTAACGTGTTTACTTCCCATCCTCCCTCTCACGTGTTTACTTCCCATCCTCCCTTTCACATTTTTACTTCCCATCCTCCCTCTCATGTGTTTACTTCCCATCCTCCCTCTCACGTGTTTACTTCCCATCCTCCCTCTCACGTGTTTACTTCCCATCCTCCCTCTCACGTGTTTACTTCCCATCCTCCCTCTCACGTGTTTACTTCCCATTCTCCCTCTCACATGTTTGCTTTCCATTCTCCCTCTAACGTGTTTACTTCCCATCCTCCCTCTCACATTTTTACTTCCCATCCTCCCTCTCACATTTTTACTTCCCATCCTCCCTCTCATGTGTTTACTTCCCATCCTCCCTCTCACATTTTTACTTCCCATCCTCCCTCTCACATTTTTACTTCCCATCCTCCCTCTCATGTGTTTACTTCCCATCCTCCCTCTCACATGTTTACTTCCCATCCTCCCTCTCACATTTTTACTTCCCATCCTCCCTCTCACATTTTTACTTCCCATTCTCCCTCTCCCATAACTCCTCCCTAAAAATCTCTTTTCAGTTAGTTTAACTCTTGTTATCTCAATATGGGTATTTCAATGATCATGTAACCAAAGTTTACAAAAATAAAAGCATACACAAGCTATCAGCTACATTGTGCGGGTAAGCACTATCTTTTGCCCTTCATCCAACTCTTTTCAGTGATGACATTTTTACTGTCTCTCAGCAAGCCTTTTGCAATTGATTGTGTTGTTCAATAAACAATGCTGTCTTAACAATAAACAATAGGCTCAGTTTTACTGTGAGGTGTTAAAGTGACCCTTTTCTGCCCACTGTTTTCGGTGTTGTCTGTTTATGCTGGATATATGCAGTTCAGAAAATGTCTATAAATTCTGTACTACATGCATTTTGGTAGTGTGACAGTATATTTTGGACAGTCAATAGGTTCAAGCAGTGAAACAGTATATTTAACAGTATTTATACAGCATGATGTCCTATGAGTTATTTAGTAAGGTCAATCTATATAAGGCAGGCATAAATAAACAGCCTTCCTATTTCTATTCCAAACTGTCAGTTTTAGAAAATCAAACTTTTCATGTCCTATTCTTTGATGTGTTATTCATGTACAATGGCAAACTAATGTCAATATACAAACAAAAATGTCGTCAATAACATTTGTTATAATACACAACTTCAAAACTAAATTCTCTCAAGTGCTTGGGGTTATTGAAATCACATCATAAGTCTTCCAGTGGGTACCATTTCAGATGTTAAGCATTATGTTATCCAATAAATACAAATATCAACATCAGCAAAATGAACAAGTTAAGGTTTGGGCATATTTGTCAATAAGAGGCATAGATATTTGTGATTGTTTAGTGAATCAACAAAAAATCAATAAGTAGAAAATTAAATGTTGTAAGAGCAGATATTGTACGAACAGGTTCTAACTGTATCTAATGATGCTATAGCCAGGAAACCTTTACTGCCAAAGATGTCAATATGGGCAGTAACTGTTATTATTCATGGAAATTGCATATAGCACAATGTTACACGACAACATTTATATATGAATATGCTACACAACATTTCAATTGCAAAACTTACCATTTGTCCTTAATTGCATTGCAAGTAACTAAACAGAAACTAAAACTACTCATAAAACACATAACATAGAATCATTGACTTAGAGATCACTGCATAAACCCACAACAAGGCTTGCCATTATTGCAAGTATACACAAAACAAACATTTACCTATTCCTACAGACCACCCTACTTTATACACCAAAACTTGTCATTATTGTAAGTTCTCACATAACAAACATCTACCTATTCCTACAGACCATCCTACTTTATACACCAAAACTTGTCATTATTGCAAGTTCTCACATAACAAACATCTACATATTCCTACAGACCACACTACCGTATACATCAAAACTTGTCATTATTGCAAGTTCTCACATAAAAACCATCTACCTATTCCTACAGACCATCCTACTTTATACACTGAAACTTGTCATTATTGTAAGTTCTCACATAACAAACATCTACATATTCCTACAGATCACCCTACTTTATACACCAAGACTTGTCATTATTGCAAGTTCTCATATAACAAACATCTACATATTCCTAGAGACCACCCTACTTTATACACCAAAACTTGTCATTATTGCAAATTCTCAAACGAAAAAACAACAACAAAAACACACCACCAAAACTTGTTTATACTGCCAGTCACCATACAATAACCATTAAATATTTGCAGCAAATCACAATTTTGTTAGAAATCTTAATCTAACAACCATACTATTTCTACACACATAAAGCCCACTATTTAAAACTACTTACTGGACATTGATCATAAAACATTGGTAATCTAATCATTTCTACACATGAAATTGCCACTTTAGAAAACTTACCAAACTTGTCGTTATTGCGAGGTAAGGAAGAGACTCCAGTTTGACGGCGTTTGGCATCACTTAATATATCTATAATCAGGGTAGCAAATTCTCGGGCATTAAATCGTGCCAACTTCTGTCGGCCCTGGAAAATTATATATAAAAAAACATGCCAATCATAAATGGTATATAAAATGATAATATCAAATTTACACTTATTTCTTTACTCAAGTATAATGATAATTTATGCTTTTAAAATTAGTTAACTTTAAATATCTTGCCAAACAAATGCACAAATAATTCTGTGATATAAGAAATATTAAGAATCATTTTTAGTCCAAACTAGGTTTGTATGAAATAAAAAAACAAACAAAATTTTACACCTGTTAATAGCACACATCATCAAATGAGTCTAGAAGCAAGTGACAAAAATGACTTCCTACTTTGGCTGACATCATGTGCACATATGGCAACATTCAACAGGCCAATATTATAGTCTCATTTGAAACTTATTATCAAACGGCATAATTGTCCATCTTCAAACAAAAACAATAAAATGATTTATGTTAAGACTGTCTCTCTTTACCAAACTTATAGCTGAACTTTTAGTAATTCATAAATGGTATCATATGACAAATTATCATATTTGATGATGCATCATCACCCTTTCAATGACATGATTTTACATTCCAGAATTAATTTAGCAGATAAAACCAAAAAAAAAGGAAACTGGTGAATAAAAATGTTGAATAATAAGTTAGGATCATAAAGAAGGCACATGTCAGTATAAAATGGCAACAATGTTTGGATTTCCTTGATCTATTGTTTGGAGTATTTTGAAGTAATTTAATCACCATGGCAAAACAAAACATAGACTAGGAACAGGGAGGATGGGTGTGTTTACATGGGAGATGAAATCCAACTGTCAAAGTCAGTTAATGTAATCCTGAAGGAGATGAAGGTAAAAGCCTTCTTGGTTTGCAATACCCACTGAAGGCAGGTAAGTACTATGATATGGGAATGCACAAATTTTTGTGGTATTGGAACACACAGAGAAATGGATAGGAATACCAACTCAAAGAAATACATAAATATCTTAAATGACCAACTGTGACCAGATGCAGCCTGACACTTCCAAAACACTGGCTATCTGCTCTTGGACGATAATGCCCCAGTCCATCGGACAGGTATTGCAAGCAGTCTTAATGAAAGTAACCAAATCAGAGGCACAGAGTGGCCAGAATAGTCCCCAAATTTAAATTTTAACAAAATTATATGCTTTTGCCTGGATAGATCTATAGAACCCAGTCTGCAATCATAGCCTCCTAAAACCAAACTTATGGCTGTCATTAGATTTGGGATGGGATGGGATTAGCCGGCATTTTTGCCAATACTGTGCAGCGACATTTCTATCATAATAGCACAGGGGCACTTATGAGGTGCCCAGGGACAGAACCCGGCAAGTCCATTATACTGACACCGATGAGTTAGGTGTAATGCTGTCCCCTTAGCCCCGAGTGTTAGGAGGGAAACCACTACTACCAACTTTAAAGTCTTTGGTTTGACCTGGCTGAGGTTTGAACCCACGACCTCCCGATCTGCAAGCCGACGCTCTACCACCTGAGCTATTGCGGCCGGTCATCATTAGATTTGTCTCAACAAGTATCCCCATTGCATGTATTCAGGAGTCATATGTCACCCTTCAGGAAATTTAAGTGATAAAAAAGAACCTCACAAAATATTAAATATTTGTGAAAAACAACTTTCTATCCTCAAAAACAGTTTGCTTAGTTTACTTCACATTCAGATGATCAATAAAATCCCATAATATTAATGGTTGGTGGGTAAATGTAATATTACATTATTGTAGCATTAAATGCAGATATCAACTTTCTATATGTCTGCTGTTGATATTTTTGACTATCTCAAGAGCACAATCTCTATATGAGTGTTTATCTTAGGCCTTCATACACTTCATACTCTAGACTTTAACTATAACAAGGTTCAGCTCTACATCTCAAAAGTTTCAAAGCCGTTTTAGTCAGTATACCCTTGCTGCCCTAATCTTTTGATTGGACCAACCATACTCTCATAGTGAAATAATAACTGTTTACATCTCTGGTGAAACATTTTTACCATGTATTTACCTTTAACAGACAACATGAAAGGGAAATAACTGTTGTAAAGTTTATTTTTTGACTAATTAAAAACACAACCCTTATTTAGTTCCCTTACATTATAAGTGATTTAGGCAAATTAATAACACCTGTAAATGAGAGCAATTTAACGGAGAGCAGTATTGTATCTACAGAAATGATGTTACAGGACACTTTTATGTACCTTGACTGTATGTAAGGCCAAATGAAAAGATAACATGTAAAACAATAATCATACATTTACTTTTACACTAATGACAAACTGACCTGGTTACGAGTGGCTGAAAACTCTGGATTTACGGGAAGAAAGGGGACTGCCTGTCTGTCACTGACAATGGATGTGTGATCATGTGTTGACAGCCACACTGAGTCATTCTCCCTTCGATCTACCTCGTCATAAACATCCATTGCCAATTCCTCAAACAGGTGGTTTGACAACTGGGGAAAAGAGTTATAAAAAATAATTTTATATGCCAAATTAAATAATTGATTTTAAAAATGAGTGTAATTGTGCTATTGTCTTTATTTATTAACTTATTATTTTAGATTCCATCCTTTCATTGTAGCTTGTGCAAAATATTAAATGCATAGATTTTTGTCTGTATAGCAATTTGGAAAACTAATTTATTTAAATAAATGATATTTCATTTAACTGCAATAATACAAAGGGCTCATTTAAAGTTTTATAACAAGTTACAGAAATATGCAAGGTCTGGTTTCTCAAAGGGCACATTCAAAGTTTCATAACAAGTTACACAAATATGCAAGGTCTTATTTCTCAAAGTAATATTTAAATAAAGATGATGAAACATATCTTTATTATGCCAACAAAAAATCTGCATACCAGATAGAGGTACAATCGAACCTTGGTCGCTAGTTTGGATGTTCTTTGTCATGTATAAATTACTACATGGTCACTACAATAAGTTTTCAATTCAACATTTAAACAGGTTGCTGACCCTTTATGTCTTTTTTTTCAAACCTTGTGATTTGAAAAACAAAAATCTTTCCAAATTAACCCCATACCGATTGTTTTTGCATGTGCCTCCATGATGTCAATCAATATATGTGATGGAGACTGAGTCCGAATTTTAAAGCGACCAAAGTGAGGTCTGATTTATTTTGTATTTAGTGCTAGGGATTATTTTCCTATTCTCTTATCTTTTTAACTGGTTAAAAGCAATTAATTTACTACTTATCTCTTTTGATCAATGAAAGCCCAACCTCGGGACAGACAATCCCAGTAAAATTTACATTGATGTCTCGAGGGATGAAGGTTGGACTGTTTATGTATTAACACAGCATTAACTGTTGTGCTCTTTCTCCACAATGAATTACCTGTTGTAATTTTTTCTTGGCCTGTTTTGCTAGTTCAGACATGTCTAGACTGTGGTCTGCCATCTCAGGTATGATGAAATGTTGCCCCTTCTGATGGTCTGTAAACATAAGTCACAATATTGACATTTTGTTTTAAATAAATTAGTTGCCTCCTGTAATTTAACTCTGCTTAAGATGTAGACTATCTGAAATTATACAATAATGGTTAATCAGCCAGTAAAAAAAGGGATAAAACATTCTGCTATTCTGGTACATTATTTTCCAATCAAGTCTCAATTGTTCAGATAGAACCTACCTGGTTTTTTTCCACAGAGATAGTAGGCCAGTCTGTCTGTCAACTCATACTGACATTCTATTAATCTGTTGGCTATATCTTCATGGTTCTCTGCCCTGAAAAAACAAACACAATGTACATTATACTGCATTATTCAATTTATGACCTTTTTTGTGACATTCACTTACCTGTAAGTTCTATATTGTGGATACAACTATTTGCCTATCAAAAAAAGGCCATTTCATCATGAATCATTCTTTGCACTTAATATGAGTTATTTTAATTTAACATCTACTACAACTTCTTGAATGATCTTTGTATCAAATCTTCTAAAATAAGTTATAGACAAAAGCATCATGTGAAAAAATCTCTGGCCATGTGTGTCTAAAATTTAGCTGAGAAGTAATAAGGAGTTATTAATAAGTGGTATGTAGTATACCCTACCTGGCGTAGTCTATTGGTGTTTTCCCAAAGGCGTCCATGGCGCCTGGGTCCGCTCCATAGATGACTAGAAGTTCTATCTGTAACAGCTGACCAGACCCTGCAGCCACATGCAATGGACAGTTACCTTTCTCCTGCAGAGGTAGAGATGACAGAGTGTGATTAAAATAAAAACCATCGAGAAGATTAAAAGACTTTGCTTCAAAATCTCCTTTAGTGTCCAATCAGGGTAGAGGAATTTTATTAAATTAATTGCACTTAGCAATAACAGATGGGCCAATGTGGGCTTTGACTGATTCTTACAGGTTAAGGATAGAAATGCAAACCTGCTTTCAATCTATTTTTCCCCATCTTTTTATGCCAAATATGTGGCAGTAATTGTTTTCTTGTTTTTCCATCATTTGATGTCTTTACAAAATGGCTCATTCAAAGGAATACATAAATTATGCTATGCTTATCAGTAAGATATTATTTCAAAGATTGGTAAGCCAATCTTACTTCAGCTTAAAGTTACATTACAATAACAGGATATACTGATCACTGACTGGATGATAGTAGTTTGGATCAGCTCCCTTGGATATCAACCGAAGCACTGTTTCTAGGTTGTTGGTTCTGACACTTGAATGCAGTTGCTGAAATAACACACACACATACACTTATAATTGCATTTCATCATCATCTGTTTACTTATTAATTATGTTTAATTATTATCATGCCTTAATCATCATTTAAATATTCATGGCTAAAACAATCTGCTTAGTTTTATTATGCTTAATACATATTTGGAACACTAACATTCAAAAACACAGTAAGAACTTCAGAGGTGCTATCTGGCATTTTCCTTCCATCATTTACATGTAATGATAGCATATCTGTGTTTGTGAAAGTCTGAGCATGACCTTCAAAGTATAACAATGTTTCATAAGGAATCTCACTTACTTGACTTATATCATCTATAGATGTTATATCTGTGTCTTTGCTTTTATTGAGGAACGATAAAAACTGGTATTTGGCTCGTATGAAATCAGCTTTCACTGGGCTGTAAATGAATATGTAAACATGATTAATGAAGGGATTAAAAAGGTGTGTTAAAAAGACAACAAAACTATGCATGGTCATTCTCTGGATTTCATCTCAGTTGTTTTACTTCATTGTAATTTCAACTCCCATACATTACCTTAAAGGCTACAATGGCCTGAAAAGGCCTACAGAACATATGTTTAATCTCCATGTTTCTAAGGTTTTATATAAAAATATAAAATTGTAGGAACAAATACCCTCAGGATAGTCGAAGTCATATTTAAACACCATATGGCAAAAACATCAATTTATTTAATAGGTTAATTATGTACTTAAAGGAACATTAACAGGGATCAAAAGTTGGGAAAATGGCGTATAAGTACTTGAATAGTCAATGTCCTTGAGAATTAGCAATTAATATAAGTTTACTTAATTTTGCTTCTAATGGTCTTACAGTGAAAAGACAAGGTTTGAGAGGAGTTACTGCTTTTGATGTATGCTGCCTTATGGATTTGTAAGCAGATTTGAAGTAACATTTAATAAGAAAATATAGCTTTTCGTTTTCCAGTAACTTAAGACTGACTGCCAATTAGTTGCCTCTAACCAGTCTAAAATAAGAATGGTCACTTTCAGGCAGGGCTGAGCCTGAGTGGTGAGACAGTCAAGAATTTTGAGTCTATAAAGTGTAATTATGTTTAGTGCAAACTTTGTTTACTTCAATTTTTGGAGTGTGCACTGTACAAGAAACCACTTCACCACACTTCTATCATTACAGCTACAAGTTCAGATATGGTACTTACTGGACTTGGTCCCGCGCTGTGGGTTTGCGTCGGCCATGTTTCTGTGAAGGGTCCCACAGTGAGTATTCCCAGATATTGTTGGCTCCATGGCTTGCCAAGTGTTGGACCATCTGCAATAAAAGCTGCTGTTTTTAGTTCTCTCCTCATTATTATAGTATGTCAATAGACTATATACAATGTAAAAAAATCTAGCCCGATACTGAGGCTTTATAAGATATAAAGAAGGTAAAGTCAAGTGTTGAACAATTTACAACATAGCCACCACTGTTTAAGCATGTTGGCATAAAAAGTAAACTGAAATTATAGGTGGTGGATCAAGACTCAGAAGCTAGAATGATTAGGTGATTAAGTCAACTGTAAGGCAATAGTTGGATGTCTACTGTCCATGGTTTTCTTATCAAGTTCTGCCCTTACTGTTAAAGTATGCCAAAATGTAAGAATTATGTAAATACTTTCAATGGATGTATTCTTAATGTATAAGCTCTGCTTTGAATATGTACTAACCATTCTGTAAACTGTTTCATTCTTATAAATAAGATCACCATGAAGATGATTACTTTATGCTGGGTACATTTAACTATAACAATGGCTTGAAGATAATCTTAAAATAATCAATTATCTTTATCGTGACAAGAAAAGCAAAGGATAATAGTTCACTTAGACATCATCCTTTGAACTCCCAAGAAACAATAATTCACTCAAACATATTATCCTGACAGCAGGCCAATAATTACAAAACTACCCATATATCTGCTTGTTAGCAAAGGAGCTAAAACTGTTTTCAAAAGTTAACAATTAAATCTTCGGAATGAAAATAAAATAACAAAATGTCAACTTACAGCTAGTGTAGTAGGGCACCATTGTCCCTTCTTGAGTGACTTGACCTGTGAGATATGTCTGCCGAGACTTCGATGGACACTACAACACTCATCACATATCAGTACCCCACGGTTAATGGACGCCCAGCTAGGCTCTGGAACATATATAAAAATAAACACAATATATTATACAGTTTATCATAACTTTTTAATGATTCCAAAAGACATGTAAATGATTTACAGCTAAACTTTTGTTTTAAAATTACACAATTTACAATATTTACTCCATATCAACAACCCTTGGAGATATACATGGATGTACATATAAAACTTCTATATAAGTGACATATTCATGGTTAAACACAGCATGGTTTACACTAATAAGTTATGACATATCTGATCCATTAGTAAATACAAGCAACTTACTGCTGGAACTATATAATTACACACTAAATATTCAGGACATATAAATATGCACCCAGCTGTTAGCTGAGAGTCAGCTTGACTAAAAGTGTAAAGAATGTACATACACATAATAGTTATACATCTATTTAGTCATTACTGATACAGATGTATCACTTCTACAAAACACCTTGGTTTAAATGGCCATCAAAATAGGTGCAAACTGAACAATCATGATATATTTTTGAGGAAATTCAGTTGTATCTTGATATATGACTTATTTAGGCTGTTTTCAAGACTTTAGCAATATAGAGTGTGGACCTTTTTGCTTCTATTACTTGTACACCAAAAAGACCCCCAAAAGTATTAACACTTGTTTAGCAGGCCAATTTTCTAAATAAAAATCAAATACGATCAAGGGGATTTTGATTTTTTAGACTAAATGCTCATAAAAGTTCTTAATATAACAAACTATTCAGCTACATGAATACCTTACATTTTATTTTGTAAGTACATGTAAACTGAAATTTTGTTTTTATAAAACTTATCATACAATGTTCAAATATAACCATTATTTAAATAGATTTTGCATTTCTACTTAAAAAAAAGATGTGGTAAGGCCATAAAAGAGTGAACCCACTAAACATATTTTCTTTTTTTTCCCCCCTAAATTGTGACAAGTTAAATTTAATGGTTTGTTTGTTACACAGTTATGGTCATGAAAGCAACGTCCAGGGTATGCTTGTGATGGAAGACCCTAGACAAATGTTACCCACATAAAAATTGTTGCTTTGCCTGAGACTCGGATTTGAATAGTATGCTCAAAATAAATGTGACAATCTTTATACATGTAGATACTTATAATAGAAAAATGAGCATTAAGAAGATTAGTTCTAAACAACTATTACACATTAAGAACATGACACCCTGGTTGTCAAAATATAATTCTGCCAATTAAAATACTGCCACTTTATCCCACTACAATGCTGGGGGTAGAATATTTGACAATAAAAGTTATTATCTTTATAAAATACCATACATATAAAGGAATATTAGCTCTACCAAAATAGCCCACTTATTTAATAATCCACTTCCTGATGACTTAATAAGACCATTCTACAACTTTACAACAATAACAAGTAACCCAGTTAATGTATACACAGGTGTAATTAGACCTTGCTGTGGACAACAGGTGTGAAATAACAATGAGAGGGCCTGCTTTTTGTTGTTGACAATTCTTTTTACTTTTGAACTTGTGCAGTAGACATTGCATTACAGTTATGAAAAATTGTACCATGCAGAAGGTAGCAGGTGTATAATTAGGTTGTTGACGAGTCGTCTGCACTATTGAAAATGTGCAGTGAAAAAAAAGAGCATTTTTTACGAATAACAATAAAACTGCTTTAATTAAAGGTAAGGACACTGTATCCCACTAACACCATTCTATTGATCCTGTGCAATATGAAATGAGCACACAATTATAAATAACAACAAAATTGATTTAAACTTTAATAAAAAGAACAGTGTCATACATTTCAACAATGTCATTTGATTTAACATGTGTATATTTTTTTAATTTACAACAACAAAATGGCTTTAATTAAAGAGTAGAGTGTTGCCCTGTATTAAGGTAGTTCTTCTGAACAGGATTGTGCAGTTAAAAAATGTGCAGCCATTGATACAAATATTTATAAAAGTAATTTAGTTCAAGAAATGAAACTTGCATTCCTTGACATGACTCTGTTTGGAAATAAAAATTAACTTCTTTTGTAATAAATCGAAAGTATGCAAAATTAATGGATTACATAAAGCAAACATAGAATATGTCCTAAAAAGGTTGATTATAAAACATACTAAATTATAAAGCACTACAAAAACTATCCTTAACTCATGGTTGTTGTTTTTTCTTCATAAAGTGTGAAAGTAAATTTAAATGGGCACTGTTTTCAAATATTAAGAATAATATATAAACCATTTTCTTAATTGCCCTGATCAAAGTTAAAATTCATTGAAAATATAAATAAGACATATCCCTTAGTTAAAATAAGGAAAGAATATCTGTTATCATCTGGGGCTGTTTCAGTATTACAATTTGACCTTGTTAGAGTACTAAGCATAGAAAAAGATGTAAACACCATCTAAGTTTATCTGGAATCTGGTTTAAAATCTGAACACAAAAAAAAGTTCATATCAAAAAACATACTCTGCTAGAAGACTGTAAATGATGCATAAATCAGTTTGTCTAAGAACCGTTCCCTGATTTTATAATGGAATAATTTTGCCATCTTTCAAGGTTACCCTTGTATTTATTAAGGTCATAATGTAATTTTTTCATTGATTAAAAATGTTTCAAATCATGATATAATGAATTCTTTGCATGCACCATCTGAGCTTTATTTTTCTTTTAAATATGAACTCATACAGATACATATCAGTATTAATTCTATTTAATATATTGGTACGAGGTAATTAGCTCACTACTCACAGTATTAAGTGGTACAAGGTGCCCTTCGTGTACAGGTTCACTAAACTATTAACCTAAGCATCAATTCATGAGGCTAAGCAGAGCTTTTTCACAAAATTGGGATAATGACCCATACCTGTGACATTAGAAATTTTCATGGAAAAAAGGGTGACTTAAGGAATTGTCAAAACATATCAGTATAAAAATATAAAAAGCTGATATTTTCTTAATTTGTCTTAACTAGTAACAGTTAGTACAAACACTGCTAAAGAAGATCCAGATATGCCAGCTCAACAGACTCTCTACAACATGAAATAGGCAGCATTATAAGTAAAATAGTAAAAGACATAGTTCTGTTAATTCTAGATCACCCCTCTGTTACCTGTGCATGGAGTTTATAAGCAAATATCTATGATTTTATGCTGCTCAGTACGAGTAATAAATGTTACACAGAAAGGGGAATTTATTCTGGCAACAACCTAATCCTAGAGACTATTAATTACTCAATAACTGACATTATTCTGTGTAATTATTTCATCTGATACAGACTCAGCCATACTCTATGTGGCCAGTAAAATGGTCCAGAGATTCAAATAAAAGAGGCAAATAAGATTTGTTTCATTTATATATCCCATAATACTCAACACAACCTTATATAATATAATAGGGTCTCAATATGTACAAGAAGATATTTCTAAGGAATATCAACAATATACAATTGTATGGAGATTTAACGTGATTTAATTTTTCCTCTACTAGAAGTTTAATAGTCTATAGCCAGTCTTTTACGCTAAGTAAGGGGACTGAAAAATTGGAGAGATGAAAGATGATCTCAAAACAAACAAGAATCTGTTTCAGGCTCATCAGATAAACTTGCTCTGTTGGATCTGGCCATAGGAAGTGGAAGATAAAGATACGGCATACTTTTTTTTCAGAATGCAGAGTACAGACAAAATTAATGTCACATTGGTGACTCCAGTTATAAAATTAGTGGAGTACAACCCCAAGGCATTGGTCTGGTAGAACCACAGGCACAATCCAGCTCAGCTGAAGGATCACCTCCAGACTCTAAAAGACAACTTACACCTTTGAAAAGGCCACCATGCCATAAAGTTCTGTTAAGTAAATAAATATCATTCTGCAAAAGTGTAAACAGAATTTAATGTTAATATGCCATGTTATTTTATTTTCAACTACTTTGTCTGAATGTGTGCTTGTTTATGAGCTGATACTGTCTGAGAATTGAACCTTCTCAATAGTGAGTGGTTCTACCTAGACATCGATATTATGTCTACCACCATCAAAAATAGCTGGAAATCATCAATATCTTCATAAATTTGTCCGTGTGATGCATCTAAAAACCAGACATCTTTTTCAAATGGCTAATTCGTTTTCTCAGTTACCACGATCAACAAGTTTCCGGTTGTCAGTTAACCATTATATTTACTTTTTACTAGTATTGTTTTCATACCACAATCAACAAATATTTATGTGTACTTTTTCAATTAGATATTCATTGTTATTTTCTTATGCTTGGAAAATAATATCTAATTCAAATCTTAAATACAGTATAATCCTGTTCCCACCCCCTATACCTCCCCCACTCCCAACCCATTATCTTTAAAAGGCAGTTAACAATAATTTTGCAATTCCAAAGATCAAACAAATGTTTACATGTAAGTACAGAAATTTTCCTGTTCTGAATACTGTATGTACTATGTAGAGAGAGACTCATGTCTTTATAGAGCCTCCTGTTTATATACAGACAGGGAGACTTTATGAACATGTTTTCCACTCACTGGAGATATTGGTTAACAAGTGCAAGACACTTAACTCATGATGCCATAAATCGCAGCATATGGGCTTTTTATTCATCAACATAGCACCACCATCACCACTTGCCACCACCATCATCATCCACAAAAAAAAACTCACTATTATCATGATGATGATCATCAGCATAATATTTCTCCATCTTCTCCCATCCTTCTCCTCATCATACCTTACATGCTAATTGAACTTGCAGACATTTTCATGTATGTACAGAGGGAAAGATGGTTCAAATGCATTTTCCATTCACTGGGAATATAAGTCAACAAGTGAAAGTAAAGTTAACACATTTTCAACACAAAACATATCTTTTTTTAATGTCAAATAGTGAGAAGTTGGAATATAACATTCAAGATTCAGAATTTTTTGACATATGACAGACCAAGATGTCTTGAATTATTAAAACTGTGATGTGGTATATATGTATATGCAGACAAGGAAAATTGAACCAAACAATGTTATGTTGCCAGACAGAAGGACTATTACTTGGTAGTATGTAACAAATCATCAACACTATCATCATAACCAGTACAACCGCCAAAATGGGCACCCATGGCCAATTACAGTCATAAACTAGTGATGTGGCCACAGTAGTTCATTAACAAATATTAACCAAAACTGTCTGCATAACAAAACAAGAAAACAAACCACTTAACCAAACAACAACCAACATTTCAGGCAGGATGTTTTTACAAAGCATCAACATTCACACAGTTTTCACTTTTCAGAAACATGATCAGGCAATCCATTTAAATGCTAGTTCATTACACAACAACACCTGGGTATCTCAAATTATGAATCAAATGCTAGCCATTTTTTATACCTGATACATAACATACCACTGTACCATTGGTAACATAATCTGATGCTATATTTGAGAGAGTGACACATTCTGTAGATAATGAATGATGGTAGACGGGCAATACATTCCAGATGTGCTAATGTAAAAGAACATTGGCTAAAAACAGATTCCAGATATGCAAATGTCAAGAATATTGGATCTGAATACAATTCATATGTGTAGATATAAAGAACATTCGGTTTTAAAGCACTCCAGATATGTTGATGTTAACAACATTGGCTCTCAATGCATTCCAGATATGCAGATGAGAAGAACATTGTCCCTCAATACATTCCAGATGTGCAGATATTAAGAACACTGGCTCTCAATATATTCCAGATGTGCAGATGTTAAGAACACTGGCTCTCAATATATTCCAGATGTGCAGATATTAAGAACACTGGCTCTCAATACCGTATATTCCAGATGTGCAGATGTTAAGAATATTGTCCCTCTCTACATTCCAGATGTGCAGATGTTAAGAACATTGACTCTCAATACATTCAAGATGTCAGATGCCAAGAACATTGACTCTCAATACATTCCAGATGTGCAGATGTTAAGAACACATCTGGATTTATGGCAAGAAATGGAACTCTAGATTAGCATGGATTTACGGCAAGAGATGGAACTCTAGATTTGCATGGATGTATGGCTAGAGACAGGGCTCTAGATTAGCATGGATTATGGCATGAGATGGAACTCTAGATTAGCATAGATTTATGGCAAGAGTTGGAACTCTAGATTAGCAAGGATTTATGGCAAGAGATGGAACTCTAGGTTAGCATGGATTTATCTCAAAAGATGGAACACTAGATTAGCATGGATTTTTGGCAAAAGATGCAAGACTAGATTAGCATGGATTTATGGCAAAAGATGGAACTCTAGATTAGCATGGAATAATGGCAAGAGATGGAACTCTAGATTTGCATGGATTTATAGCAAGGGACAGAACTCAAAATTAGCATGGATTTATGGCAAGGGTTGGAACTCTAGGTTAGCACGGATTTATGGCAAGAGATTGAACTCTTGATCTGCATGGATTTATTGGATTTTTGGCAAAAGATGGAACTCTAGATTAGTGTGGATTTATGGCAAAAGATGGAACTCTAGATTAGCATGGATTTATGACAAAAGATGGAACTCCAGATAAGCATGGATCAATGGCAAAAGTGGAACTCTAGATTAGCATGGATTTATGGCAAAAGATGGAACTCTAAAAAGTATAGATTTATGGCAAAAGATGGAACTCTAGATTAGTATGGATTTATGACAAAAGATGGAACTCTAGATTAGTATGGATTTATGGCAAAAGATGGAACTCTAGATAAGTATGGATTTATGACAAAAGATGGAACTCTAGATAAGCATGGATCAATGGCAAAAGATGGAACTCTATATTAGCATGGATTTATGGCAAAAGATGGAACTCTAGATTAGCATGGATTTATGGCAAAAGATGGAACTCTAGATTAGATACACCCTACATCACAAGTAATCACAGGAATGTAATGTTTTTTTGTTTTAAATACATCGCACCAACAATTCTAATCATTAAAGCAAAGTCCAGTTATTATGGTGGAGCACGATCCCAAACAAATGTGTAGGTAGAACAACTGGCACATCAAACATTACCTGGAAGATCTTCCCACATTAAGTTATTCTCCTTGATTGGGACTGGAACCCGTGTAGTGAGAGGCTAGTCAGTCAGGAGTTACAACCTAGGGACTATAACTACACCACAACTGTGACTATAAGCTATGGTTGTGACATGAATAATATTCTGAAATAACAAAATAATGTACTTCTTCTGGCAAAATGCTCTTATTCAATTTTATAGACAATCATAAAAGTAGTAGAAGTAAGTAAACTTCATTTTTCTTAAATCTACAGAAAAAATGTTGTTTACATAATATTTAGAATGTATCATAGGATTGGTTGTAAGATTGGGAGAGTCCAACCTGAAGATGACCCATGACAGAAATGAGTCGAGGCAATTTTCTGTCAAAAAAGGTCACCCAAGGGTTGACATCGCCCCATCTCCCATCCAGTTCTATGATCAATTCTTTTTTTTTTCATTGCCAGGATTATTTAATGTGTAAGCACATTATATAACATAACTTTAGCACAACAATAAGTTGAATTTAGTTGTATATAAAGAAATGTTTTTTACTTATACTAAAACAAATAGTAATCAATAGAATATTTAAGAATGAAAAAACATTTACTTGCCAATTTAACCAGTGTTTTTGCCCTTTAAAATCAAATTTGCTGTTAAATGGCAGAAGGAAAATGACGTCATCTGTTTGCTTCATTTATAATTCAGGCAATGTTAAGTACCTTCTCGCAATTAACATTCAGTTGTATTATTTATATATTTCTCCTATTATTTATTAATCATCTGAACAACAGTGACATTTTGTGTTTTAAACGAAAGGTTTCAGTGGGAAAATATTTCTGCAGTGTTAACATTTGTTAGATGTTTATAACAGGAGACATAGTTCCCTTAGAGAGTAGGAATACACACTTCAAGTGCTTTACCCACTGTGAGATTTTCACCTCAGATATTTTTAGAAACATTTTGAGACTGTTTAATCAACATGAAGTTGGTGAAAATATCAATTCTAAATGGTTTTCAAAATGTTAATAAATGAAAAATAAATGCATCGGTATAAAGGATATATGCTGTTTCTGGGTGTATGCAGTGTATTTTGAAGGATATCATGTTTTATCACTGACCATGAAAAAATTAAGATAGTTAATTGCCGCCTGATAACTTTAAGATAATATCTGGCTTAAATATAAGACTTCAAAGTTGTATCCTGGGTGCTGTATTTCTTATAAATAGAAACTTTGTGATAACAAAAACCAGAAGCAGAGAGAAAATCACCAGCCTGTCTTATTTTCCTCAGCAAGCTATCAACTACTAACATTTCTGAAAACTTACTTCAACTTACATATTTTCCTTATTTCTGATTTTATTTCATATGATGATACCCTTGTAAATTGTTAGTGTTAGTACCTCTCAATATTACTGATAAATAAACATTCAAATAAATAGAGAATCTGACACCAGTTGTCATTAAATACAAACATTTATTAAACAATTTCAGGAAGTTATAGTAAGCATGGCTTTGGTCAGCTCACTATCTTTTTTCCTGTACGAATTTTATAAATTTATAAATGTGGGTCAAATTCTTTTCATCACATGATTACAGTCAACAATATAGGACTAAATTTTAAAAATACATGGTGAAATAGTGTATGCCATGATCTGCATTTTGATGATGTTGATGATGGCATCATTCAAAAAACTGTATTTCACTTATGTGATATAATAAAATATGTAATTGGTGTATTGAATGGAAAACAAGAAGAATCATGTGATAAAACATCCTGTTTTCCTATACTAGTGAAAGAAATAGTCCACAGGCAGGAACAACTTTTTTCCTAAAATGTAATAACATTCAACAGAATACACAATATACATTTAGATCTTAACAAAGAAGGACTATGCTGAGAATTATTTTCCAATATGCATGGTATAACAGATCACAAATTCCAACTGCTTTTAGTAAAATTAATCAACTACGATCAAGTTTTGTATTAATACAATTTTGGTCAAATTATTTTTATGCTGGCAACTAAAATCTTAACACTATTTGTCATAATTTGTATCTCTATAACAAATAATATAACAACTACCAGTAATGATACCAGCTTTTGTTTCATGATGTCATTTATACAAGAGAAGATAACTGAATAGCGAAATAAAAATTCCTTTTATAATTTTATAGTAAAGTAAATCTTAGAATGAAAATAGATTTAAATTTTACATGTTATATCACATAATTATAATGCACTGTGTTATGTTCAGATGCTTTGAAATTATTCACTCAAGCCTGGGACCCTCCATACATGTAATCATCTGAATACAACATTGTACATTATTCTCAAGCAAAGTCATCATATCCATTTCTTATTAGAAATTATCATTTTTATTATCATTGGTATAAGTAAGGTCTGCAAATGGACATCTAACAAGAGGAATTCCCTTTTGTCTGTGAAATAGGATAATGCTGAAGTTTGTCAAATTGTAATTAATGCGCTCCCTTGTTAATTTCATTCGCCAAAAAAATTCTAATTAAAACTTGCACTTTAGAACATGTATATGTATAAAATTATATAATATAAAAGCATTTTACATGGGAAAATAACAACAAAGAGGATACATGTACAAACAATGAAAATCTTCATGTTTCTTAAAAGTAAACAAGGGAGATAATTAATAACTTTTTTCAGAGCATAATGAGGAAATAATCAATGGCAAAAAGAAACCTAACTAAACAACAAATATATCATTAATACATACAGAATAATGCAATAACAATTGTATTATAAACACAACAGTGTAATAACACCAATAATTGACCTATCTTTCAATTATCAGGGGCAGACAGGTCACAATGACCCGCAGATGACCAATAACTGTCAATTAGTTTATCTGCCAGATCAAACATAAGAGTCTTTACACCAGCCCAGGTGACACCCTTCTATTGGGTGCAAACAGTGTTTTTGCAGTCAATTCAGTTAGAACAGCGGTCAGTATACAATCTTCTATTTCCCAAATTATGCAAAGTAGAATATATTAAAGTCTATGTCAAGTTTATTATGTTGATGGCATTTCGATCTAATTAGCAATATTTCAGTTACATGGATGCAGTGTTCAATTGCAGATGATAAAGTGCTGCCTTCAGTGGAATGGAATGCAACACATACCTGACACACTGCATATGTACTGCCATTTTCACGACTTTGGCATAAGTGTCCAGATGGCAGTTTGAACATGTGACAATAATTCTCTGGATTGATGCTCTTAATACTTACCTGGTGTGAGCTAAATTTACCAATTATATTATTTGGGAGATTTTATGGTGCTTAATTGGTCATTATTTAAATGAAACAGTTCATTTCATTGGTTAATGACTCAAGTCAAAACACAAATAGCATGAATTTATGGAGGATTACTCCATACACCAATTTATTACAGATATTACAGAAGTGCAGATTTTTATCTGATTTTCAAGGTGCTATAACATTGATAGTAAAATGTACTGTAGCTCCATCAATGAAATATCAGAGCAGGTAGATCTCATCATTAATATGGAAAATTTTATTCCACAAACTCACATTACGATTTTGACACTCTCCAGAAAGACTAAAAGAGTATGTCACTTCCTTTTTTGGCAAGACCAACATAAATAATGTCCTAATCTATAGTACTGTAGTCAATTAGTCAAATGATAGTGACAGTCGGGACATAAAAACAACCTGCGCCCACCAACTCCACTGCCAGAGCCCTGACGTCTACCCCACTTAGCTCACTAATTACTTGCTATTTGCTTACAGACATGAAGAAGTATGAAAATTTTGCAAGAGTAAGGAAACTTATTATAAGAAACTTTGCATCCAATAGTGCTGATGCTAAACTGAACGCTCCCAGGTGGAGATTGCTGGTATGATATTGATCTACACATTGTTCTACACCTCATCAATTGATGGTTAGTCAGTTAAGGGTTACTATGAGTTAACAGATTTCTTTTCCTTAATTACAAAATGAAATAAAATGAAGGTCAGTGAATGATATTTAGCTGCCTTACTGACCCATATGCAACTAACTGTAAGGCCAGTGTTGTGATACTGTGACTGTGTGTGGTATCATATCCAGTGTTCACAACATGTTATCTCTGTGAAGGCAGAATTATATATTGTTAAAATGAAGATTGTCTTATCTCTGGACAGTTACAAGACTGTTAGCTGTTGAGGTGGTGGAAATTTAACCTAACAAACATAACATTCAGTTGTAATTTTTAGGATGTGACCCTCACCAGGGTGGAAAGTGTATCCTGCCTCCATCACCCACCCCTTTACCCCACCCACCCATGTACTCATTACTCATCCATGATTCACAAAGGCATCCCACTGACACTGTAGGAAATCTAGTCATAGATAGGAAAACATGGCTTAGTAAGATATGCTTACAACTGATGTTTGCTTATAAAACCATCAGTGTTGCTGATATTTTATATAGAACTCTCAGCCACAATAAGGGTCAACATTGCCTATATTAAATACGTACCTAGATCTAAACATTGCTATGAGGAATTTTGTCATATCTTTTGCACAAACCCATACTTGAGTCATAGCATGTATAAAGACAATTCTGTACATTAACATTATTGCTAGACTGTACTAATCACAAAAAAATACTCTAAATGGTCAGTCTTTCCTAATCTACAAAAAGTGCATTAGTGGTCACGTGATTTTCTAAGTTTAAAAATAGCTATCTCTGCAGTGTGGCTCTGAAAGGAAACACCTGTTTGCAATGCCTAATGGGGTTTTATCACTGATGTTCACACAGATCTTTGGAATCAATGAACACATTTTACATGACCTTTTCAGGTACCAATTACTTATTTGGTAGAGAACAGTTTGGACTAAACTGTTGGATACCACCTTTGATTAAAAGGGAGGGCAATGGGCTTGGTAAAACCACCAGTGTTCCACTTGAAGCTTTAAAACCATACTTTAATGAAATGTATTCATCCTGACTAGGAATTACACCCATCTGTTACTTGGTAGATCCAGTACAATATATTCTGAAAGTCAACAGGAAACTATAGCAAAATATACCTTAGAAGGATATGTTAACATTGGTCCTGTAGAAAGGTAAAGGACAAAATCAACTCATACTTAGGAAGTCATCACTTTAAAAAGTTCCTGACCACCCGGAGCCAATCATTCAATCAAAACTACCACAATCAACATCCTCACCATCAGCATCATCATCATCATTATCTCCATCATCACCATTATCATCATCATCATTATTACCATCATTAACACTATCATTAACATGGTCATGACTATCATCCCTACCATATCACCATCATCACCACCACCTCATCATCATCATCCACCATCAGCTACATAAGTACTAATTTCACCGAGGACATGGTCAATAAAGACCACAATGGAAATAAGAACTTGACTTCGATTGAGTAAGCCTTTAAAAAAGGCAAGAGAAAAGTAGTCCCTTGGCCAAGAGGTTAGAGTCACCAACTTCTTACTCCTAAGACCTTTAACCTGTGGGTTTGGGTCCCTATCTGGCCAAAGTTTTCAGGAGCAATGATCCATCTAACCAGCTATGTGCAGGTGGTTCTATCCAGACATTGTTCTAGAGTTTTACTCTACCACTAAAGTAAACATGACTTTAAACTATATAGTTGTGTCAGTGATATATTTTAAAATAGAAAAAACATAATAAGTGGAAGCAAGAGGACCATGATGGCCTGAATCACCCTACTTGCAAGACTTCATGTAAACAACTGTGTTTTTGACATCATGTGAACATAACAAATCCATGCAAAGAACCTATCAGTTATTTCATGCAAAGATTCCAATGAAGTTGAGTGGAGATTAGACGTTTCAAAATCATCCAAGATTTCATGCACACAAACGTTCTGACAAAGTTGATGATGATGATGATGATGACTAATTAAATTATAAGGGTTAGCACATTCTCTTTGACTTAACATAACCCTGTTTTGAGAAGATTAACTCTAAAATGTGACCTCTTGGGTGTGCACAAAGTTTGATGAGAATAAAGCCATTAATATGGCCTCTAGTGTTCACAAGTATTTTCTCAAAATTTACCACCTGACATATTTTTTGACCCCAGGTGACCCAGCCGAAAAATCATTTGAGGTTTCATGCAGACATACATTCTGGCCAAGTTTGGCAAAGATGGGCCAAAAAAGTTGCCCTTATGATGTTCATAAGGTTTTTCTTAACTCTGAACCAGTGACCCTTTTATTTTTTATGAGCCCACAGGACCCAGTAACTATTTCATCCAAGATTCCATGCAGACAAATATTTCAACTAAGTTTGGTGAAAGCTAGATTATAACAGAAGCCTCTAGTGTATTCACCAGCCAACTGTTGATTCTGCACACTGAACGAACGGAAACACCTTAAGAATGTTGTGCTCAGCTAAGCTAAAAAAATAATAACTGCAACTTTCAGTGTACCGCAATAATTCATAACAACAACAGTAGACATTAACCAGTACTTAGAACCCTGACTGTACCAGAACAATTCTAAGCACTCAGTCTTTACTAATGAGTGGAAGTTAAGTCTCAGACACATGCTTGGAATGTGCCGTAGGAATGACATAACATGATGAATGTTGTTGTTGTATCTATGTTTTGGTGAATTTGCTCTGTAATTAACTACAGACCAAATAACCTCTGTGATTGATAAAGAATTAAATTCATCATCTTTCGCATGATTATTACCATTGTTTTCAATAATGTTGTGGTCATCAATATCATTGTTATTATTGACCATTCTCTACCTGGGTACTGAGGAACTAACTACATTGGCTGATGTGTTCAAGGATAACATCATCTATCAGATCTGGGACTGGAGTCAAACTCATGTGCCACAGATCCTGAATCCAAGAATCTAACCACACAACTGTGGATTACAACCTTAGACACACACTTAATATTGAAGAAGTTATTCGAAAACTTGATCACCAGAATAGAACTTAAGTTGACATACTTTCCCAGCAGCAAATTTCCAGAGCTTCCCCCACAAAAAATCTACTTGCTCTGTTAACAGTGCAGACAAATGGAGAATTTAGGCAATCTTGATAAGATGATAACAAACATTAAGTACAGGCCCATAAAAAACATTTGTAGCTGCAAGCAGGATTTCTGGATCATAGCACACAAGTGAAGCATCAATGGGATTCCACTCACTATGAGCTGTTATGCAGTGAACAACACACATGGTACTGACTGACAAATAGATGGACACTCTTGTATAGGAATAGACTGGTTTAAAAGAATTTAAAATGGCCAGTGTTAATTTTATGGGGTTTGACATACTACTAACAATCTTTAGGCTATCCAGAGACAAGTTCACAAGCAGCAGATATAGTGCAGCTTTCACTGTGATAACATGCTGTGAACACTTGGCATGATACCAGACCCAGTCACATTATCCTGTTAACACTTGGCATAATACCATATCCAGTCACATTGTCCTATAAACACTTGGTATGGCACCATACCCAGTCACATGATCCTGTGAACCCTTGGCATGATACCATACCCAGTCACATTATCCTGTAAACACTTGGCACTGTACCATACCCAGTCACATGATCCTGTTAACAGTTGGCATGACACCATACCCAGTCACATGATCCTGTGAACCCTTGGCATGATACCATACCCAGTCACATTATCCTGTAAACACTTGGCATGATACCATACCCAGTCACATTATCCTGTTAACACTTGGCATGATACCATACCCAGTCACATGATCCTGTTAACAGTTGGCATAACACCATACCCAGTCACATTATTCTGTAAACACTTGGCATGATACCATACCCAGTCACATTGTCCTATAAACACTTGGTATGGCACCATACCCAGTCACATTATCCTGTTAAATAACACTTTGCATAGTACCACACCCAGACACATTATCCTGTGAACACTTGGCATGATACCATAACAAGTCACATTATCCTGTAAACACTTAGCACGGTACCATACCCAGACACATTATCCTGTGAATACTTGGCATGATACCATACCCAGTCACATTATCCTGTAAACACTTGGCATAATACCATATCCAGTCACATTGTCCTATAAACACTTGGTATGGCACCATACCCAGTCACATGATCCTGTGAACCCTTGGCATGATACCATACCCAGTCACATTATCCTGTAAACACTTGGCACTGTACCATACCCAGTCACATGATCCTGTTAACAGTTGGCATGACACCATACCCAGTCACATGATCCTGTGAACCCTTGGCATGATACCATACCCAGTCACATTATCCTGTAAACACTTGGCATGATACCATACCCAGTCACATTATCCTGTTAACACTTGGCATGATACCATACCCAGTCACATTATCCTGTGAACACTTGGCATGATACCATACCCAGTCACATTATTCTGTAAACAATTGGCATACCATACCCAGTCACAATATCCTGTTAACACTTGGCATGATACCATACCCAGTCACATTATCCTGTTAACAGTTGGCATGATACCATACCCAGTCACATTATTCTGTAAACAATTGGCATACCATACCCAGTCACAATATCCTGTTAACACTTGGCATAGTACCACACCCAGTCACATTATCCTTTTAACACTTGGCATGGTACCAGACCCAGTCACATGATTCTGTTAACAGTTGGCATGATACCATACCCAGTCACATGATTCTGTTAACAGTTGGCATGATACCATACCCAGTCACATTATCCTGTAAACACTTGGCATGATACCATACCCAGTCACATTATTCTGTAAACAATTGGCATACCATACCCAGTCACAATATCCTGTTAACACTTGGCATAGTACCACACCCAGTCACATTATCCTTTTAACACTTGGCATGGTACCAGACCCAGTCACATTGTCCTACAAAAGAACTTAGGAACAGAAAACCTCAAGATGAGTGCTAAAGTTCAAGAAAATAGAACATCTTGCAAAATATTCACATCATATTGTCTAAATGTGGCAAACATTTTTTTCAATAATTAAACAACAAACATCTAGTTCGAAGAACCCTTTTCCACAAGGCAGAATTAGAGCATTCTAAATATAAAAGGATAAACTATTAAAAGGATTCTAAACAGACAACGTTTTTAATATACCAGACAAAACACAAATAAATTTACTATAACCATGAATTTTATGAATTTTTATCATTATTTAATACATCAAAATATTGGTATTTGATGAAAAATCAAGCATAATTCCAATGAAGGAATTAAATAAAAAGGTTAACAAATCAGATATGAAGATATCAGGTAACTGTGGGCATACCTAGACCAAAAATGTTTATGTTATACAATAAGTATAAGTCTAGAACTACATTGAGTCTGACAAAACAAGTATTTATTTGATTGATAGCAGTGTAATGTTTCCATCAGAACAGACACTGTTACCCATTGTAATTTCTGAATAAAAGAACATCCTGTCATAAGTAAAAAAAACTTTTCATACAATTGTGACAGATATCAATGATTCATTTCAGGATTTCTCCAATAATCTTACAACACGTGTTATGTTCATACTATTGTTAATATATATCTGGAGTTCCTTCTTTCACCTTCAGCATTCTCTGACATGCTCAATACTCTCCTTTGTCACTGACATTTTATCTTCTTAACCCTGAATCTATAGTCACAACTTGCAGGTTTTGTTAACAAATTACTATTATTATTATAATCACTATTATTATTGTTATTAATATTATCTAAATTATTTATTATTATTATATTTTATTATTATTGTTATTATTATTATTATTATTATTGCTACTGGCATGAAGACATACTGTTTGAGACTTGGGAGTAAAAAGTAGAGATCATGATCAGACAACTCTAGTCCCCACTGATCTGTACCTTAACCTTGTGTACAGATCCTGATTAGACAACCCTCCTCTCGAATTGTTCTGTACCTTAACCTTTTGTACAGATCATGATCAGACAACCCTCCTTCCGAATTGATCTGTACCTTAACCTTGTGTACAGATCATGTTCAGACAACCCTAGTCCCATTGATCTGTACCTTAACCTTTTGTACAGATCCTGATCAGACAACCCTCCTCCCCATTGATCTGTACCTTAACCTTGTGTACAGATCATGATCAGACAACCCTTCTCCCCATTGATCTGTACCTTAATCTTTTGTACAGACCACGATTAGACAACCCTTCTCCCGAATCGATCTGTACCTTAACCTTTTGTACAGATCCTGATCAGACAACCCTCCTCCCCATTGATCTGTACCTTAACCTTGTGTACAGATCACGATCAGACAAGCCTCCTCCCCATTGATCTGTACCTTAACCTTGTGTACAGGTCATGATCAGACAACCCTCCTCCCCATTGATCTGTACCTTAATCTTTTGTACAGACCACGATTAGACAACCCTTCTCCCGAATCGATCTGTACCTTAACCTTTTGTACAGATCATGATCAGACAAGCCTCCTCCCCATTGATCTGTACCTTAACCTTGTGTACAGATCATGATCAGACAACCCTCCTCCCCATTGATCTCTACCTTAACCTTGTGTACAGATCCTGATCAGACAATCCTCCTCCCCATTGATCTGTACCTTAACCTTTTGTACAGATCATGATCAGACAAGCCTCCTCCCCATTGATCTGTACCTTAACCTTGTGTACAGATCATGATCAGACAACCCTCCTCCCCATTGATCTCTACCTTAACCTTGTGTACAGAAAATGATCAGACAAGCCTCCTCCCCATTGATCTGTACCTTAACCTTGTGTACAGAAAATGATCAGACAAGCCTCCTCCCCATTGATCTGTACCTTAACCTTGTGTACAGATCATGATCAGACAACCCTCCTCCCCATTGATCTCTACCTTAACCTTGTGTACAGATCCTGATCAGACAATCCTCCTCCCCATTGATCTGTACCTTAACCGTTTGTACAGATCATGATCAGACAAGCCTCCTCCCCATTGATCTGTACCTTAACCTTGTGTACAGATCATGATCAGACAAGCCTCCTCCCCATTGATCTGTACCTTAACCTTGTGTACAGATCATGATTAGACAAGCCTCCTCCCCATTGATCTGTACCTTAACCTTGTGTACAGAAAATGATCAGACAAGCCTCCTCCCCATTGATCTGTACCTTAACCTTGTGTACAGATCATGATCAGACAACCCTCCTCCCCATTGATCTGTACCTTAACCATTTGTACAGACAATGATTAGACAACCCTTCTCCCCACTGATCTGTACCTTAACCGTTTGAACAGACAATGATTAGACAACCCTTCTCCCCATTGATCTGTACCTTAACCTTGTGTACAGACCGCGATTAAACAACCCTTCTCCCCATTGATCTGTACCTTAACCTTTTGTACAGACCACGATTAGACAACCCTTCTCCCCATTGATCTGTACCTTAACCTTTTGTACAGACCATGATCAGACAACCCTTCTCCCCATTGATCTGTACCTTAACCTTTTGTACAGACCACGATTAGACAACCCTTCTCCCGAATTGATCTGTACCTTAACCTTTTGTACAGATCCTGATCAGACAACCCTCCTCCCCAATGATCTCTACCTTAACCTTGTGTACAGATCCTGATCAGTCAACCCTCCTCCCCATTGATCTGTACCTTAACCTTTTGTACAGATCATGATCAGACAAGCCTCCTCTCCATTGATCTGTACCTTAACCTTGTGTACAGATCATGATCAGACAACCCTCCTCCCCATTGATCTCTACCTTAACCGTTTGTACAGACAATGATTAGACAAGCCTCCTCCCCATTGATCTGTACCTTAACCTTGTGTACAGAAAATGATCAGACAAGCCTCCTCCCCATTGATCTGTACCTTAACCTTGTGTACAGATCATGATCAGACAACCCTCCTCCCCATTGATCTCTACCTTAACCGTTTGTACAGACAATGATTAGACAACCCTTCTCCCCACTGATCTGTACCTTAACCGTTTGTACAGACAATGATTAGACAACCCTTCTCCCCACTGATCTGTACCTTAACCGTTTGTACAGACAATGATTAGACAACCCTTCTCCCCACTGATCTGTACCTTAACCGTTTGTACAGACAATGATTAGACAACCCTTCTCCCCACTGATCTGTACCTTAACCGTTTGTACAGACAATGATTAGACAACCCTTTTCCCCACTGATCTGTACCTTAACCGTTTGTACAGACAATGATTAGACAACCCTAGTCCCACTGATCTGTACCTTAACCGTTTGTACAGACAATGATTAGACAACCCTTTTCCCCACTGATCTGTACCTTAACCGTTTGTACAGACAATGATTAGACAACCCTTCTCCCCACTGATCTGTACCTTAACCGTTTGTACAGACAATGATTAGACAACCCTAGTCCCACTGATCTGTACCTTAACCTTGTGTACAGATCCTGATCAGACAACCCTCCTCCCCATTGATCTGTACCTTAACCGTTTGTACAGACAATGGTTAGACAACCCTCCTCCCCATTGATCTGTACCTTAACCGTTTGTACAGACAATGATTAGACAACCCTCCTCCCCATTGATCTGTACCTTAACCGTTTGTACAGACAATGGTTAGACAACCCTCCTCCCCATTGATCTGTACCTTAACCGTTTGTACAGACAATGGTTAGACAACCCTCCTCCCTATTGGGCAGTCCGATAACTCGGTTACTTCCCTTGAATTCAAAGGGAGGCTACACCTCTGGGGACTAAGTAAAAAAAGATGGCGGACAAGGACAAAGAAATCAACGAAGCTTGTGTAAACAACTAAGAATTGGACCATTTCAAGCTAACAGATTTGAAGAAGTACCTGGCGAATCGTCATTTGAGCGAATTATCGGCGCTCACAAGCTAGATATTACTGACAATTATGAATTGAAAAGGAGAGACCAACTCGAGAAGAATTAGTAACACTCCACCCTCCCTTAACCGGTAACAGGTCGCCCTTGATCGGTAACAGGTCGCCCTTGATCGGTAACAGTTCGCCCTTGATCGGTAACATGTCGTCGTCGTATATAAGTGTATACGTCAAGCAAAAATGTATACTTGTTAACTTATTTATAATTATTTCGACACCTTTCACATCAATTTGTATTTGTTTCCGTCGGCTTTATATGCATTATGAGTACTTCGAATATAAGTGTACCATTTCCACGCGTTAAATGAAGGGGGAAAATGATGTCAAGTAACGTATATACTTGATTTAATTTGTTATATAGTGTATTATATATATATATATATATATATATATATATATATATATATATATATATATATATATATATATATATATATATAATATTTTATAAGATATGCACACAAACACAATTAGTTGGTTGCGGTCTTAGTCGACTTCTTCATACTGTATTGTGATAAAGCTAGCGTACGATTGAATCTCTGACTAGCCTATTAATTGCAAGCACTTATATACGTCTATGACGGCAAACATCAGTTAAGATCACGGTGACTAATTACATGTATCAATCAAGATTAGTGCTGACACTATCATCACAATAATGACCAGGCAAAAATCAATTAACGATCACACACTGACCAATTTATTAATTTTAATTTTTTTATATACGTCTATATCGGTAAACATTAATTAAGATCACACTGACTAATTATCAATCAAGATTAGTGCGAATGGTATCATCACAATAATGTCTGTAGGCAAACACCAATTAACGTTCACGCTTTTATGTGCAATTTTAAGATAACTGCATACTCAAGTCATCTTGAGTATGACAACCATATTAAAGTATTTGCAACAAAATATGTATGCAACTAAGTAACATTAAAATCCTTGCAACATCGGAATTTTATTTGAATATAAAATATGAAATGAATAAACCACGTACACAGTATAATTATTATATTTTAGGTCGAAACATTGCATTTAAATCAAGGAACAGTGACAGTTCGTATATTGTACTGGGAGGATCAGATTTTTTTCTTTGGTTAAAACAATTTTAAAATATGAAAAATAAAAATATAATAATTTACGATGCTAATAATACGATGTTTATAATAATAAAGAATAAGGAGACAAAAGAAGCATAAATTTAATGTGAATGGTGTCAAAATAATAAAAAAATAATAAGTTTACATTCTTTTTACTTAATTTCTTAAAGGTTTTAAGGGCGAATGGTGGCGTATACACTTATAACAGATGAGCTCAAAATGTATATTAAGACGAAGAAAACAAATACAATGTGAATGGTTATAAATAAATTAACCAATTTACTTTTTTTCTCGATGTATACACTTATATCCGAAGGCGACATGTTATAAAGGGCGAACTGTTACCTGTCTAGGGCGAGCTGTTATCAATCAAGGGCGAACTATTACCAGTTAAGAGAGGGCGAAGTGTTATAATACCATCGAAATGCGTCGCAGTCGCTTGTTTTGAGGAAATCGATGCAATGAAACAGTTCTGTTTTGACCACCTTTCCGCTATAAACACCTTTACATATTCAGCAATATTTCGGCGATTTTGGTTTTGTTTCTTTCTTTAATTAACTTTCCATGTCACTCGATGTGTGTGTTATACACGCTGATAAAATTTCTACTTATACCCCGGAAGTTTTAATGCGCATGCGCATTCGGAGAGTACTCAAGGGCAGACAACTTAGTTATCGGACTGCCCAATTAAAAATGGTATAATATGTAGTCACATGTGTTTTATATAACATACCACCTTTAGTAAGCACAAGAATAATCAGGTGTCTATGCATGGTCATGAGAACATTTGATTTATAACGTGTTTATAAAATAGAGGTTTTATAGCATCTTGGCCTTATTGTCAAGTAGGTACATGTCCCATGGAACAATACAATATCCACTTCTTGTACAATAAAATTACTGCATCATTATCAAGCTATGCAGAATATATTAATATATATTACACAGTTGGAGATAAATTTGGCATTGCAATAACTAAAAATAGATAAAAGAGTAACAACACTTTTAATTCTCCCAACTTCAAGACCAAATATTTTGAAAAAAAAACACACAATATAATCACATAGGCCCATATTCACCAACCATTCATTAGCCTAAGCCATGACTTAAGCCCAAGTCACAATTTTCATACCAACAAAAATAAGCTTATTTATGAAGTTTCAATGAGATTAATGTGAAAGTAGCAAAGTTAAAAAGTCATGAAAAATACAGACATGTAGCTAAATATGAATGCTAAAAATGAAGATACTGTGGATCGAAATCCATGACTTGAGCAATTCTTATTTAATAATGGTTGGTGAATATGGGCATTATTATCTAGCAATCAGTGGTTAATATAACATTTCATTTATCATTGTTGTTAAACAATCTTTTGCTTTTTTGTACATAAAACAAAAGATGCAAATCTGATCCACAAGAATCAAGTTGCTTTAACCTCATCAGGCACCATCAACTTTCCAGATATCATTGGGGGAAAGAGGCCTTAAATCTCAACAGGCTAGCCATCAGCAAATAATGTAGATCCAGATCAGCCAGCTCTCAAAAGGCTGCATGACAAGAGTGCTGTTCCATCAGGGTCTACATGTTTTCTTTATTAACATATCTCCTCATCTAGGAAGTATGAAGTTAGAAGTAAGGTATAAGTCAGAAAAATAACATCCTCCAAATATGCTCTTGCCAGGTTTGCAGTCCATTATTTTACTGAGAGGCTTTCATGCCATTTGTTCACATACTTATTTTACTATATAAGCAAACATCACCATTGTACTGCTTCAAGAGGGAAAACCTCCATGTAGTTGATTTGCCTTGTTCTCTAATGAATGGTTAAAAGTCAAGCCAGAGTTTCAGCACCAAATAGCACAGTTAAAGCAGTATTATAACAACATCAGTAGAAAACTTTCTCCATACAATCAAACCAATAGCTCAGGCTTGGTACCAATCACTGTCCATTACACATCTTCATGTTTAAATCATGCTTTAAACCTTAATTAAATTATGTCTTACATTCACAAAGTGCTATCACAGTGAAGATAGCACTATGTCTGCTCTAAGTTAGCTTTATTAGACTTCATTCCACTTTAAACATGTGCTGATTACCCTGTGTTTGATGGATTTGCCAGTCTTAATTACAATTTACATGTGATCTCTCTATGATCTACATTACAGTATAAGCAGCACTATATCTGCTTCTATTGAAAACATATCTTCATTAGACTACCTATGATTTAAAACAAGTGTTAATTCCCCAGTTACCTAGGCCTTGTTGCCAGTCTATTTTACATCTGATCCTTCTGTGAACTGCAGTTAATATCCTCTCCTCATCAGCTTTGGCAGCAGGGTGTAGCCGTTGCTACAGTAACCAGACAAGGGAGGCTTATCAGTAGGCCTAATTTTCAATGTGCCAAACAGGTTTGGAGCACTTCCTTTTAACTCAAGCACTCATTTAACATGAGCTTTGGCGATTTTTGAATTTTCCTGATACCTTGATTGCTATCTTGATTGTTCTTTAAATAATTTTGAAAAAGATTTAAAAAGGGTCAGCAAGTTCAGGAGCAATTAAAAGCTTCATGTAAAGATTATAAGATGATGATGGGGTGATTTATCTTAGTTTTAACCAAGGTTTTAATGGCACATTACCATTATTTGGGGTTCATTTCACATCATTTGAAGTGAAACAACAAAACAACCATTTTTTTTCTCTCTGTAATACATTAATATGCAATACACATGCTCCAATATAAGCATGCAATGCCTGCATAAAAAAGCAGATAAGCTGCATACTTCTGATGCCCAATTAGGAGCATTTTTCCCTTATAACACAACCAAATTACTTGCTTTTTATTTGTCAAAAAGAATCATCTATTTTACTCATACTGGTTTTCATTTTTAGATTTTAAATTATGTACACAGTTTTCAATAAATATATCATCTATTTAGGATTATTATTTTGCTCATAAGAAGTGATTGATATCAGGATAGTTCTAATAATTAAAACATTCAGTTTAAAAAGAAAAACAACATAATAATTACAACCTCTTTATTGACAGGACATCATTAAACTGAACTTTAAAAAACACACCGAATCTGTTAATATATTATTCCATGAATTTTGATAAACTAATTACCAATCACAAACTGAATGTTTTCACTGTTTCAGAGCAGATTCAAGTTTTATTTGATAAGCTGATAGTCAAGTAGACAGAATCACTTTTTCTTCAATCATCAAGTACTGGTATTTCTTGAAACTGTACACAAAAACATGATTTGACTGCAGTAAAAATCCATTGTTCAACTATGAATAAAATGTATTGTTTTACAATTGTAAAAAATCTATTTATCTGCCACAATAGTTGCAGTATATATGCCTAGCACCAACAAACAGTGAATTATTATTCTACAACAGATACCATTTAAATGCTCATAAATGTGGAGCACTTTTTCAAAATGTCTTTTACTTAATTAAGTTTGTTCTAAATTTATCTGTTTTTGTTTTTATGGTACATCACTATGACACAATTATACTTATAGGGACATCCAGCTATTTCCAGGGGTGGAAGAACCCAGACAAATGTAAAGATAGAACTACTGGCAAACAGTATGTCAGCTGGAAGACCTCCCCACATGATAATTTCCAGCCCAAATTGGAATAAGCCCACCCAGTGAGGGGCCACTGAGTTGGAGAGTTTACAATGCTTGTACTCTTCCCTCTAACATCTTACATCTAACATGACTGTTAAGAATGTACGTAAAATGGATTGATAAAAAAAGGAAGAAACAACATTACAATTCACTTTTATGTGATTCACAAATCATGGGTGCAATTAATCAGTGTTTTATAATGATTTATAAAGTGGGATACAAATTGTATTAAGTTATGTCGCAAGTTACATATGTTTAAAGAAATAAAAAGTCAACTTATAGATAAGAATAGTGACAGTCTGCGAACAGTAATGAAACAAGGCCACTGATGAGCAATCAGCCTCAAATAGGATATATACACGAAGAACACTGACTTGAGATGAAAATTCATATAATGTCAACGAAAACATAAAACACAATATTGAGTAATTTTAAACCAGAAACAATTAATCAACATTCGATGTCGATCAGTAATGGTGAACTTCTTTACTGAAGATAGGTCAGTGAGACTTATAAGATGTGCTGATATCTCTTTAACAGCAAATGACAGCTAACTGAAGTTTTCTGAGAAGAGATGCTGGATCAATTGTGAAATATGTTAAAATAGTTTTACTGACCTGTAGCCCCACAATCCGCACATTGGTCCCCGGCTGCCCGAACTTTTGCCCTGGACATGGGAACAGTTTATTTGGGTTCTGAAACCCCACAAACTTAAAACTAAATATTTCTTGGAAGACAGAAAATCCCTTCTTTCATCTCCACAAATGGTTTAATTAGAGTCGTAGTTTCGTATAAAAATGTCAATAAAGTAAACTGGAATACAAATGCAAAGAAGAAAGTATACGTAGATATATACCTAAAATAGATACGTTTCGCATAAGAAGTAGTTGCCACACCAAAGAAATTATTTATTTTACGAATACATCATATGGTACCATTAGTTTCGAATAATTAGGTATTGTCGTAAAAAGTCATTTTTGTAATTTATTGAGTGTTAAGAACTTTAACAATGATAACTGTCTAAATACACAAATTAACACTTTTATAACATATTAAAGCTAAGTAACACTTTATAATGATCATATTTTGCGACAACCATAATTCGTCATAGGAAGAGAAAAATGAAAATAACAAGAATGAATCCGAACTAAGAATGACTAAGAACACATATCGAAAGATATGCGCAGCTGAATAACTTGTATTTTAAAACGTAGTAAATAATTCATCAACAACATGTCGTTTTCTTCAATTAAAGAAGAATTCCCATTGCATCACTGCGTGTGGTATAACAATTATGAAGAGCTGGATGCAGCTCTGAAAACTGGAGAGGTAGGATATTGAGAAGAGATCAACGTTGATACTTATTAAGGAGATGCTGGCTTTATGAGTCGTGGTATTATTCTTTGTAATACCAAAACAAAACAAGATGAGCAGTGGTAGTAGAAATTTTACCTAGACAAAAAAAACTGTAGCACAACATACATGTTAACTCAAAGCACTGATGACACTTGTATAATTGAATGTTTTGAAAGGTTGTAATTGATCTTCCAATACAGTAGACAAATTACCTTAGAGCTCAGATTAACATAGTTGAGTTTTTTACTTATTATAGCCATAAAGTCGTATCATCGCCTTTCCAGCGATGGTTTTTGTTGTTCATAACTCTAACATATTATGAGTTTCAAGATGTTTCCTTTTAACTACTAAAAAGTAAAAGGTTGGTTCTGAAATAGTTTAAAGGGTTTTAACTGTCAAATTTTGTATAATTAATTACTATTGGCAGGTGCAACTTGCAACACATTTTTTTCCACTTGGACGAAATAACAAAATGAGTTAATTACTTACTAACTAAATCTTCAATCAATAACAAAAATATTTTTTTTTTGCATTTATCACAGAAGAGGTTGGAGATTCTCTCTATGGATCTATCTACATTTTATGTCAAACCCCATGTGTAGACCTATTAGATATTTGCACGTTTTCAGCAGAGAACAAAGGTTAAAGTGATAACAAAAGAAAAAATAAAAAACAGATTTTTAACCCAGCTTGAGGAAAGGATCATCACTACACAAGACACCTTAGAGAACATTATATCAATTATATTTCAGCCTGACAAGGAGAAGCATGACCCACGGGGAAGAACTCCATTACATCTTGCTGTGACTCTTGGGAACTTGGAGAGTGTAAAAGTCCTGTTGAAGCATGGAGCAAATGCTAATGCTGATAATAAAGGATACTGGTCAGGTAAATATATATATATAAGGATGTGATGCCTAGAACTGTCTCTGGATGAAGGAAAAATTTTGTTGTGACATTAAGTCCCACATGCTGTAACTTACTTACTTAGGGAGAAAAATGTGCAGCCATTCCATGGAATTGAACTCTTGACTTATCACTAATGGGGTATATGCTCAGCCGATGGAACTGCTGACACATTTTCTACTGTTTACCTGGACCGGACCTGGTAGTAAAATCGGTATATCATCAGCTCTAGGTACTGGAGGCCTCGCTTAGATCCTGGGCCATGGCATACGAGTCTTTAAAGTGGTATAGTGCTCTTGCTTAAGTTCAATATAAGGGTAGTTCCACAAGTGGTTAGTCTGGTGTGAGGATAATGTGACTGGGTATGGTATCATGTGGGGCAGCCATGGCATGCTTTACATTACACAATGCAGGCAACACTATATCTACTTCAAGTGGACACGGGGGCGCCCGTGGTCGAGTGGTTAGAGTTGTTGACTGGTAACTCTTCAGCCCCTAACTGTTGGGGCGAGAACTTTCATGTGTGGTGGTTTTCCAGCTAACCTACATTGTGCCAGTGGTTCTACCCAGACATATGTATGGGATCTTCCTCCACCAATAATTAGCTAAACACTGCCAATATGACCATAATTGTGATGTGCAATGTAACAAAAAACAAAAATCAAGTGGACACCATCTTTAGGAAACTGAAATACTATTGGTGGAATGATAAAACTTCATAAACAAACTGGTTAACAGGCAGCAGAAAAAATACAACCTTGGGTAGTCTTTTATTTTCTATTCTTGCATTTCAACAGCTTTAAATTTGAAACAAATTTAAAATTATCAGAACACTTTATAATGAGCCTATAGAATAAAGAAAATTGTTTTTAATGTTTTTTATTAAATGTTGCAGTATCTTTTAAAAGACAGTTGATCATGATTTGTTTTAGTGCTTCACGAGGCTGTAGCGACAGGTGACCCAGAGATTGTATTGGAGGTGTTGAAGTACCGCGACCATCAGCGGTACACCAAGAGGACTGTAGGAGTGCCAGAGTTGCTGCAGAAACTCAAAGAGGTATCTTATGACACCTTTTCAGTTATCTTACTGCAGGTTTGATAACAGGTTTGTAAGACCATAAAAAATTGCAATAAAAATCATCAGTCAGAATAGATTTAAGTTAGATTTAAGGGGGATAAGGGGTGGTGTGTGCAAATTTTCACTATGGCCACTGTCATTTTTCTCAGCATGAATTTAATAACAAAGCTGTACTGTTTATCACGTCACAGACATGCTATATTTAGGGAAACGCTCTCCACATTTTCTTAAAAATGTATCAGATTATTATGTAAAGCTTGAATATAATATAATTAACTAAAACATATGTCTTCTTACTGATTATTTAAACTGATTTTTATTGTTGCAAATATGACCTTGGTTTGACTTTTTGTTGACTATAGGGTTAAAATTGGGTGCAAATTCTATCAAGATTACATTTTTTGTGTTAAGCATAAAAATAGTTGAGCACTGTTCTATGACAGCTCTTGTTTTTTTTGTTAATATAGATTTAACATTGTGTTTCATATAATGATAGTTTGCGTAGCAATATTGTATCAGAGTTCTTTGACCTCATAAGAGCTTTCTTATGAGTTACAATTCATTTTTATCATGTTTATTTTCAGTCCCCTGACTTCTATGTTGAAATGAAATGGGAGTTTACCAGCTGGGGTAGGTAGACACTTTCAGTGTACAGCTAAAAGGTCAAATCATCTTAAACAAATATGAACATATATAAAAATATACCATGATTATTTGAATGCCTGTTTTTTCATTTACATAATGGTAAAATATAAGTAAACACTTAAAGTGATCTTTTTTTTCTTTTGACAAATCAGTACAACTGATAATACTTTGTTAATTTTCCAACTTCCTAACTGTTCAAAGTTGTTTTTTTTAAATAACTTGATGTGTTAATTATGAAAAGATGACAAGAGAATATATATTTTATATTTTGCAGTCCCTCTAGTATCTAGAATGTGCCCCAGTGATACATACAGGGTTTGGAAGTCAGGTATGACCCTCCCTTCCTCTGTCTACATCTTTTATCTTTTCTAGCTAAATTATAAATTATTTGTAATGTAAATATGTGTAAAACTGTGTAGTTTCTTTCCTAGATACAGTTATCAGGAATCACATAATAGTTTATTTTATCAATTTCTTAACAAAAAGGGTTAAATGGTAATTTTTCAGTTTGTAATGTGTTTGCTGGTTATTGTTTGTACATTGTGTATGGTGTTGGTTCATATGAAAATTTCTACTAATGTTATATTTCCAGGATCGAATGTTCGTATTGATACCACCTTACTAGGGTTTGATAACACCAGTTGGCAGAGGGGCAGCAGGAGCTATGTCTTTAAAGGAGAAGGTAATTTTCTGAACTTTTTTTTTTTTTTTAAACAATATTTTCATTATTAATTTACAAACTGTAAAAGAATATGTTCTTGTTTGCTAGTAAATCTACTTGGACTTAATTGAACACAAATGGAAGATCATCAACCCATCTTTCCATGTTTTGAGGAGCTCTGCCTTGGTCAGGAAGATCAATAATGTAGAGCATGATAGTCACAGTTACCATATATTTTATCTGGTATGTGGTAATTTTTTCTGGTTTGTCAAAGTGTCCAATGAAGATTTAAAGGCAGTATCCGACAGTTTGTTGTCATCAAATATATGTAAACCTGGATTGGGGAAATTTGGACTTAATTTCTGCAAAAAGTCGAACAAAGTCTAACAAAAGATGATTTTGAACATTGTCTTAATTGTAAGACAGTAGAAATCATGAACTAAATCAGTATACATTTCTAAAACTTTAAATAATGTGATTTCTTCTAAAAATATACATCGATGTCAGAGCAGATGATCTGAATGATTATATAAAGTTACAGGTCACATGGTTTTCTTAGTTTAAAAAAAGCTAACAGTGCAGTGTGGCTTAGATAGGATATACCTTTTTGTAATGATGAGTGATATACTTTTCACATAGCTGTAGGACATCAATAATCAGCATTTTGGTTCTTGAGAGAGAAAAATCTGGGCCAAACTGTCAGAAACGAGTGTCAGTTGGAAACTTACCAAGCATAAGCTCATAATCATATACCGATATGTTTAAGGTGACTCTGCCACACTGATGGAGATCGACCATGATAATCGTGAGGTGTTCTCGGAGACCATGCAGCTGCAGGTGGAACCACCAGATGTGCAGGCCATGAGACCATCAGGGGAGGCCATTGCAGCCCGCCTCACAAATCCAATTGTCACTACATATCTTGACACAGAGAAAATCTCATTTGAGAGGTTGAATTAATTTCTGTCATATAGTTATGCAACGAATATGTAAGCTGTATATGTGAGGAGTGTCCAAGACTGAGCAGTTAAAAGTCATCAGCATCTTCATCATCATTATCATCATAATCATCATCTTTGCTATAATCAACCAAATTTAGTTATTATCCCTAGGTGATGATATAAGTAAGGGAATATTGTTTTGTTTGTCTTTCCATCCATATTTAATTTCCACACTATTTATCAGCACCTACATACTGGATTTCAATGAAACTTTGTGGGAACTTTCAATACCAAAAAGAGATGTGAATATCCTTAGCATGTTCTGGTTGTACTCTTCAACACAGAGTTAAGGCTCTCGATTAGTTGTGCAGTATGTATAGAGAGTTACATTTTTTTCCATGCTGTATCTCGGCAACAGCATACTGGATTTTAACGAAACTTTATGTGAGCCATCAATACCAAAAGGAGATGCGCATGTTATTGGCATATTCCGGTTTGACCATTTAACACACAGTTATGGCCCCTGAATAGTTTTTCATTTCTGTGCTATTTCTCGGCAACTACAGCACATGTCATCACTTTTTGCAATTGCACAATTATTTTTTTTTTATCAAAGATAATAACCACAAAGTTATTTATTGGAAAAATGTACAACAACAAATGTGCTTCCCATTTTCTTTATATGCAAATTCTGACTACCCTTTCTTTAAACAAGCACCGATGAGTAGGGGATATACTGTCTGTGACAGTCTTGTTAGGAATTTTTTTTTAAAAAAGGGTGAGTCCTGAACACATCAAAAACCTATCTATGCATGAGTTTATGTCCCTGTTGAGATGAAAACTTTCTATGCAAATGTCTACCAGCTAATTTAGATTCAAGATTGCAGGAATATAATATTAAACATATTATTAATGAACAAAACAGCTTATATTTATTAGAATACTTCTTTTTGTATTTTGGGATTTAAGATACACCAATAGTCATACAGCTTTGATTGAGGAAGTCAGACCAAGCACTTGTTTAAAGAAAGAGCATAAACATAAATTTCCATTTATACTTTTCCAATTATTTGCAATCTTGCACATCTTAAAAATCTTTAAAAAAAGTCATAAAACTGGATATTTTTCTGAACGTTTTTTGTTGCTGTTGATTTGCTTGCATGTCTGTTTTAATCGTGTATTTTTTGCACCATTTCAGAAACAAATCAGGTATATGGGGCTGGAGAAGTGATAAGACAGAGACAGTCAGTGGTCGAGAGTCAAAGGTATTGAGTTGTAATAATCTTTAATAATAAAGTAAGATCATAAGGGTGGATTTAACTATGCTTTGTCAATGCTTATAAAATACCTTTTAATGTTTATTGACACAAAAACAAAATGTTGATTCTATCCGAGGCCCTGTAATACCACAGTTATGCCTTACAGATATTGCAGTGACCACTTCACAGTCAGGTCCTTTTAATGCAATACTTAGCTGAAGATGGGGGCGATGGTAGAGTGGCTGACTTGTTACTCATCTGAACGCTTAGCCTCTCACCATGTGGGTTCGAGTCCCGTTCTGGGCAAAGGACTTTATGTGGGAAGGTCTTCCAGCTGACCTGTGGTGCACCAGTGGTTCTACCCAGACATCTGTTTTGGGGTCTTCCTCCACCCTTATACCTGGACGTCGCTATAATGATCATAATTGGTCACTGTGATGTATTTATAAAAACCAACAAAAAGCAAAAACTAAGCTGAAGCTGAAAATCAAACTTGTATAGTAGTTATAATCTTTTTTGTAATAGAGTCTGACCTAAGGAAATTTAAAATTGTTGCTGTTTCTATGGTATTGTGTAACCTTTGTGAACCACTATACCTTCAAACCTATGGTGGTTTGTGATAGCAAGGCCAATTTGTTTTCGTTACAGTGAAGCAACAAACTTGTGGTCATATAAGTGATTTCCAGCTAATTATTGGTGGAGAAGGACCTCAGACATATGTCAGGGTAGTACCACTGGCACACAGCAGGTCAATTGGAAGACCTTCTATATGAAAGTTCTTGCTCTGTCTGGGACTTGAACCAACATGTTTAGGGGCCAAGAAGTAACTAATCAATGACTCTTCCCATTTGGTCACAGGCCACTTACTATTTATAACATATTCTGTCTGTTTTAATAATTCTAACTTTAAGAACACTCCATTATCAGATTTGTAAATTGTATTTTTCTTACTTTAAATCTACATATTTATCTCTGAATATGACAAAAGTGTTAGTTAAGCATAACAATTGTATTTCTTTATGTTTATAGGTATTCAGTGCTTCTAATGTAGAACTAGTCACAAAAACCCGAATGGAGCATCTGACAGAGCAGGACAAGGAGCGATGTAAGAAGACAAACAAATCTCCAATTGAATCATTCCTGGGGGTAGCCGAGGAGCACAGCAAGTCACAGGGGGCCACAAATGGGGTGAGTGAAGGCTGGAGATAATTCAATAATGACACAACATAATTGCTTTTTGCTAACAGTATAAATTGCTGATGCATGTTTTACTTTTTTAGTTAATAAAAACTCAACCCTGTTAAAACAGCAGAATGTAGCAGAAATACATGTATTTGTTTAGTTTGATCAGTATTAAATGTTCTAATAAAAATACAAATAAATGCTAAGTTTTTAAATATTTGAAATCAAACTTTTGTGAAACTCATAAAATACAGATCAAACCGTTCAGGCTACATCTGATTCTTCTTAAACAAATCTCAAACAATGAAATATAAGAAAAAAATAACTTTTTCCACACATATACATGAATTGAAAGCTAACCTAAAACACTTGATTGTGTAGTAGAAGAATATCCCCTCTGGATAAAATAATGGCCACCGGAAACCTTAAGTCATTTATAAAATCAAATGACAACTGAAAATCGACATCCAAATTTTATTTCTGATTGTGTTTCTCCAGGAGCTGATGGCTTCCTCCCATAACCCTTGTTCCATCACGCCGGAGGAATATTTCAACAAATTTGTTGAGCTGAAGGAACGTGACATTGGCAGGCCACTTGATCAGACAGTTAAAACACAAAAGTTTAAAGCCATGTTATGGCTGTGTGAGACATTCCCACTCTCATTGCAAGAACAGGTGGTTCCAATTATTGACCTTATGTCTGCCAGTAATGCACACTTTAAGAAACTGAAGGATTTCATTACACTACAGCTTCCAGCTGGCTTCCCTATCAAAATAGGTAAAGTAAATGTGCTTATCATTTTTTCTTTTCGAATGAATTAATAAAAAAAAAAGAAATTTGGTTATTATTTGCTTAAAATATGTTGTATTTATCTTAGAGGTAAGTTATTTTTAATTTGAGAATTTCTTCAGTTAAATTGATTCATTTACTGAAAGGTATCTGAAGATAAATCTTTCTAGGTTTAATATATTTTGTTGTTGTTTTTTAAGCCATTTATAAGGAGCATCTGGAAAAAGATAGTGTCCTGTCACTAGGTTTTTGTTTTGTTTTTGAAATTCATCGCAATTACCAATTATGATCATTATAGCGACATCCAGCTGTTTTGGTGGCAGAAGACCTCAGACAATTGTCTGGGTAGAAACACTTGTGCACCCAAGGTCAGCTGGAAGACCTTCTCACATTAACAACTCAAACCTAATAAGTGGCTAATCAGTCAGAGGAGTTACAAGTGGGCATATCTACCACAAAGCCACAGGTGCCTCCTTGATGTCACTAGTATACCGTGAGGACTTGTACATGTACATGAGAATTGTTGTCATAGAGGCATAAATCCAATATAAAGAATAAAAACATATGCAATTGGCTTTCTTTCAGAAATTCCCCTCTTCCACGTATTGAATGCACGGATCACATTTGGTAACATATTTGCAAGCGACACTCCAATAGAGGGCGTGACTTGTCTGGACACTGCCGGGCCCATGTGCTGTACCATTGATGAGAGCTGTTTTGATGCGCCCGCAGGTTATGTCAGACTAGGTGAGGACATTTGTAATGGTTCATTTAGCACCAACGTTGCATTTTACAAGCAGAATTTACATGGAGAGCATTTTTGTTATCTACAATCCTGTACTACAAGCATTTCTGTTTCTGTTTGTATAATATCTTGTAATCTTTTAGTATTTTATTAATATAACTTTTAACTTGATTGAAATTCATGAAAGGTTGACATAGAATTATATTTCAAATGTGACTTATCATATTGTATCATGTTATAGTTATCACTCTTCCCCCACCCCCACCCTCCCCCCTTACAATTTTTAAATAATAATTTAAAAACTTTTAATGTAAAGTAAAATTTTAAATTATGTTGCATGTTTGAAAAAACATTTTTTAATTTTAATAACAATTTTTAACAAAGCTTTATATATTGAGTTATTTGATGAATCTAAAAGAAGTTTTTTGTCTGGTTAAAAATAAAAAGTAAAAATATTCCTCATTACCATCTTATTTTTAGAAACATGACCAGCTATACAAATTCAGTTTTAAGCCTAATCATATTGTTTGTATTATGGTTATTAAGAGATAATTCTAGGATTATCCTAAACCTTTGTTCCAGGGGACGCCCACCATGTGCGGCTGAGGGATGAGGATGACGAGCTGTTACAGTTTGCCATACAGCAGAGTCTGCTGGAGGCAGGTTCAGAAACTGATCAGGTAAACTGGTTAGCTGACCATTGTTTACAATAATAGGATAATGTCCCATGAGTAGACCAACATTGAAACAACAAAATTTGAACCTGCACTAAAACGTTTACACATCAATGGGTCAATAGAGGCTACTCTAACTAGGTTTTTCATATTTTATAGGAGAAGGTCAAGTTCAGTATTTTATTCAGTATAGAACTGAACAATTCCTTCTTTGACCTTGTATTGTAATAAAACAATGTCTTCTTGGTTTTAGTTATTTAACCTTTGTTCAGTAGATGTACTTTTATAGCAATCTTCTGTAGATAGAATAGTTATTCCTCTTACTTAAGTTAGAATAGTCTTCCATTGACCCAACAACATGCCAGTTAAATGTTAAAGTGACAAAAATACTGCGTAAGGCATAACACAATATTAGAGAAAACCCAACAGTTACTGCCTTGGAATGGTCAGTCGACTAAAGGGTGGACTGGTGTCCTTAAACTGGTTTACATAACTATACCCTCGTTCGTCCTGAGATTTTTCTCAAAAACAGTGTATTGAAAATAGATCACTGTGAAACAAATCAGTCCAAACCTTGATGCGAACTTTGATACAAGGAATGAAGTCTTACATATAAAAAAAATGATGACAATTTAAAACAATCATGTCCACTAGATTGTTGATGTAAACTGCTGGAATTAGATTTCATGATGCATCTGGTTTATTTGTTTGCTAATAATCTCTCAGGCATTCTGTGTGGGTCAAAACCCCAGTCTTGTCAAGAACTTCATGTGCATGGGTGCAAGTTTTCCGGCATATGCCGGAACTTCCGGTTTTTCCAGGACGCCAAGGGCCATTTTCCCAAATCGTGCAAATCCGTTGAGATTTTCAGAGGGGGTAGGGGGTACTCCTACTCCTGCTCTGAAATTAAGTTCGTTTCGATTTCAACCACGTAAACAATCTAATGTCTATTTTAAGAATTCATTTGCATGTGCTTGTTTTCGACCTTTCCACGGACTTTACCGTGTGATGTACGATGCAACTTCGGACAACTGACACTTAAATGTCACGAAAATAACGATTCGTTAATGAGCTTGCCGGACTAGACCGGCCAGTGCCGAAAATTACCAAACACAGCTATTTGACCTTCACAAACTTAAAGTTTGGCTGTCTTATTATAGCAACCCAATGAAAAAGCGCGTTCTGAAATGCGGTTGGCGCGATAAATGTGTTGATTATAAGAGCAAATTTGATTCGCTGTCTTATTATAGCCGTCCAATGAAATAAGCACTTTCAGACGAATTATCATACATGGAGGACGTAAACAACATTGATATTAATAGAGATAGAAAACAAAATATTGGAACATGAAGTTTTTACCCGCTGGGTTTGACATCAAGGAATTAGAAAAAGGATCAAAGAACAAGTGGCATTGGGAATGGTTATCGGTAATAGACACAGCTGGCGATAAATGGGAACAATGGCTGAAAAAGCCTGACATAGCGGGTGTAGCTTTCTGCAAGTGTTGTGCCAAAACCATCAATGATCAAATAGGGGTCAAGCGGGAAGAAATGCATAAAAAACCACGCGAACGAAGCTAATCACATGAAAAACAAAACGACAGTGAAAAAAACCCAGGTAACTTGAAATTATCAACAAATGTGTTAATAGTTAAATTCAATATGTTGATATATCTACTAGGCATAGAATGATAGATAGGCCCTACTGCACATGTACTTTTTTCTTTGATACTTGAATTGCGTTTGTATTCATATTCATGATATTAAGTTGATGTCATCAGTGATGTGTTAGACTAAAGTATAAGATAACAAATCTATTATTTCAAAATAAATATAAGTTGAAACTGGATTTATTTTGTCAAGTATTCATTGGTATTCAATAATAGGGCATAGCAGATTGCTAAATTTCCATCAGACAATCAGGTTGTTTTATCAGAAAATGACTTGTCAAGGTCTTGTAATGTGCTAAAAACCAGGAGTTTCCGGGGGCCTCCGGCCCCCTGGACCCCTGGCCAGGGCATTGCCCTGGACCCACCGGGGGCCCTGGCGGCCCCCATGCCCCCAGCCAAAAGTTCAGGTTTTTCAAAATTTTCTACTTGCACCCATGCATGTGACAGTGAGGTCAAGCAGCCATAAGTGGCATGCCATACATGTCTGTCTGGTCTTTTCCTCTATAAATACAAGCTCTGAGCGAGCATAATTGTGTCAGGGTTGGGTTATAGCCTAGTAACTGTTAGATATACAAAACAAATGTGGGGGGGGGGGGGGGGGAAATTCACCTTTCCGCGGGATCTAAAAATAGATATTACACATTGTGTATTAGCATGGAATTAGCCAATCACATCGTGTTGATTGACACTTTACCTGCGTTATGCTGATTCTCACTTACACATTGTCCCACAAACAATGATTTTGACAAGGGATCAGTTTAAATCTGTTTGAGCCTTTGGTTCAATTTAATGGAAACAGGGTTGTTTGTTGTTTGCAAGGAATCGTACGTTGCTGTAATCGCTTCCCTGTTTGCGTCTTAATTTAGTTTATTGGATGAGGCTTGTCCATTTCTGCATTGAAAGGTAAAATCTAGCTGTAGCTAGCAACAACTTTCTTTCATAATTTTGTGTCATGAATGCATCATTGGGTGAAACTGTCTTAATCTTCATCTAAACATCTCCATCACAAGCTCTTTGTATTTTGGAGATATCAAATTAAAATATTTTCGCGGATTTGTAAGATAATCTGTAAGATCTGTCACTTTAAACCAGGTTGTTTGTGGGCAAGGGGGCGGAGCTTAAACTCTATTTTTAGACTCGCGGAACGGTGAATTTTCATGTGGCTCTACCCAGGCATAAGTCTGCGATCTTTCTCCACCAATAATAAGCTGGACTTTGCCGATATGACCATAATTGTGTCAATGTAGTGAAAAATAAAACAAACAAAAAATGGTAGTGGTGTAGGTTCCATTGGATATTCTGGCTTAAAAGACTGGCAAACCATCCCAGGACTAACTTGCATATTGTCAAATATGTCATCATTTCAACGGTAAACATTTTCTGGCAGTTGACTTCAATTTGCTCACAATATCAATTTGTTTTGAAATGGATGCAACATCTTTCTATTTACTTTATTTGCCTCCAACCCTCTGAGAATCTGCATCTTACTGGCACCTGAAGTCCTAACAGCCTAGTCAGACCCTTTAAATTCAGTGTTCTGTGTAATCAATTTTTGTTACAGGTGACGTTCTATGAAGCTCTAACAAGATCACAGCCACGTAAATCCAGGGCAGCCGAGGAGGAGAGACTTCTACAAAAGTATGTTTGACCAAACAAAAGTACAAGCACATGATTTTTACTTTTTTGTTGACATGTGTAAAAATGTATAGAAATGCCCAAGTAATTAAAATCTAGTTTAATGAAGTTTAAAATCCCTAAAGCATTTTGATAAAGGCATATAAGAATGGTTGTAGGCAAATTTATCATCTTTTTGGTTGCCACTGACTCAAATTTGGTCTTTTTCAGAGCTATCGCTGAGAGCATTGCCTTACAGACTGGGAAGTGCCCTGACCCTGACCCTATCCCAGAGTACACCTCTCAGCAGGAGAATGGAGAAATCATGTTGGGAGGTTATCGCAATAGTGACATTGATGAGCAGCTGCGACTAGCACTTGCTTTATCTCAGCAGGAGAATCAGGAAATGGAAAAACGTCGCAAACAGGAAGAGGAGGAGTTAGAAATGATCCTTAAACTGTCAATGCAAGAGAAGTGATGGGGGTCCATGAGGTTGGGGATTAGAGGATGGTGAAACGATAAGTGATATACAGTAGTAAATATTATGAATTAACTCACTTTGTAACTGAATAATAAAGAAGATATCAAGTGAAAATGTGATACATCATAAATTAAATTAAGGGAATCGGGGAAATATAAAAAAAGAACTAGTGTTTGTTTGGCATGATAAATTACAACATTTATTGCCATATGAAAACATAATCAGTACAGTGTTATAGAACTGTAAAGATTGTTAACATAAAAATACCATAATTTTATGCCAGGAATAATACTTTACATAGCATTTAAAAAGTGATAAATTAGTCTAGATAATGCCAACAAGAATTAATAAAAAAATCAGAAGTTATCGTGTATGTTAGATAACTGGTGTGATATTATTAATAGTTTTACATCTTCTAATCAGTATATTGATAAATCAGAATAATTTAGGTAACTTGTGGTGATTTCATTGAGATAAAAGTCAAAAAAAACAAAATGTTGAAATTCATATATCAATAAATTGAAAACTTTAGAATTAGCAAGCAAAATAGATGAGAAATGTTTATAAATTAATTATTTTATTTTATTTCTTAAGTAAGTGTCAGTTTAAGTCACAAAATTGAAACATCAATATCTCTAAAGTGACTAACAATCATCTATAAAGCCCCCAAGAAGTAATAAATTTGTTTTTGTAGATTAATTAAGATAATACACTGATCAAAGACAACAAAACATAGATAAGGTAGTGTTATACACATGAAAGAAACAACAGTAACAAAAACTTTGAAATAAAGATATGTAATAGCATAATACAAAACATGTGGGCAAATCATTAACAAGCATTGGTAAAAATACTATAATAATAATAACATTGCTTGTGTTATACAATGCCATACTAAATTGAAAATTGAGCCACAGCATTATTACCAAAAATCTAAAATAAATAACACTACTAGGAAATGTTATGGTCCCGTCAAAGCCCATTTTGTATAATAAAAAAATGTATTCTGTATCATTTTTTTTTCAGTCTTTAAATATTATGATAATTTAAAAGCTGAGATATTTAAAATAATTATCCAACTGTGATTTATTTCAATATTGTAGTAACAACTTTAAGATTCTTTGCTTTCTTACATCAACAGTAAGTTCTCCTATAATTTAAATGGTATGTGCTCGCCAAGTCTTGAGAAGAAATTAAAACTATGTGCCCATATTAATTTTTATTACAAAAACATGGAAATAGGAGCTTTCAATCATATTTTTTATTTTTAGTAGATGCATCAAATGTAACAGATATTTTTAGATTAGTGCTTTGATAATTTGTCTGCAAACATTAGCACATGTATTTGGGACAAAGACTAAATGAGGAAGGAAGATTTTGCTTTAAATGTAAAAATTGCATGGCATGCAATTAAACAAAATAAACAACAACAAAAAAAAAACATTTATAATTATAATTATCATAATTATATAAACTAGATTTTGTTATTGTATTTTAAAAAATGGCAGGAACACAATTATGACATCTGTATTGACATCCATCTTTTTATGTGGTTGGAGACCTAGACAAACGTCTTGGTAGAACCACTGGCTCACTGCAAGTTAGTTTGGAAACCTCCCCACATTCAGTTGTTAGATTGAGGCTCAAACCCTCACAGCAGTACATGGGATTGTCAGCTGGGTTACTGTGTAGGACATTTTAATGTATTGTTTCCTGTTGTGAATTTATGAGTACATGTAATATGTTTATTTTGATAATATTGATGTATTATTTGCAGAATCACTATTTTTCTTGTAGAACACATCACTAATAACTGATGTTATGGCTGATGTTATAATCATAAATGCATGACTGAAGAATGTCATTATATCTCTAGATAAAAGATTCATAGTGACATAAAAGTTCTAGTCTAGTAGGAGTTTGAATCACAGACTTAAGTTTCAAAATCCAATTCACTGATTCCTCAGTACCAATTTTTCAGTTGTCCAGGTTTTTGTATTTCTAAACCGTATCTCTTGATTATCCAACTCTTTTTTTGGACACTGTGAGCTTTAAACCTTATACAAGAGCTTTGTTAGGAATAAATTCCTGTAATGGTATGAGCTAACTATTAGAATGCATAAAGCGATCTTATTGACATGTGACATACTTTAATAAGGTGATCATACTTTTTATTTGTATTAAATTACAGGTTCTGTTTAATTTTTGGTGTTAGAGGTGAATTAGGCACTAATGTGATTTTTGAGTTTTATCATAATATTATGTACACTAATAAGTCAATAATTTGCATTAGGATAAGTTTATCTCTTGAATAACACTATTTTGGATAAGTAAATTTTATGCATTCTACTTTAAGGGATAAGTAAATCACTTGCATTATACTATATATATCCTTTTTAGGATAAATTAATTACATTAAACACTTTAGTTTAAGTTGGTCATTTGCATTATACCTTTACAGCTAATTGTCATCTTTTATATCATAATCTTGTGTTATTAAAGTTCTCATTTTTCCATGTTGATGATGACATATTTATGCATCTTTGTGTGGCTACATTAATTTATATATATTCATTATATGCTGTTTCCTCATTTTGGCAGGTAACAAAACCAAATATTTTAATTTTGTGTTAAGTGCTTTTTTACATTTGTTGTTTATTTTCATTAACAATTTTAAGTCATTTGTTAATTTATGTGTATTTCATCTTTTTTTTTTATTCCACTTATCATTCATCACCATTTCTTCAGCTGAATTAAATATCCTTTGTGTTAGATGAGCATTCCTTTTGATACTTGCATAAGAAAATGTAGTGTTGGTGTACCTTAGTGTTCATAGTTGTTTACTTTTAATTGGTATCTGTTCTTTTTATCTCATTAAAGTTTCCTTATTAAGTAAGTCAGTATGCCAATGTCTCTAATGGTGTGGATAAAGCTTCATTTGTGTATTTAAGTTCCTTTTCTTATTCTCTTGAAGATCACTTCAGGGTGACACAGATAACATACTTTAAACTGCTACATATTCTTTCGACCATCTTATGCCTCGTTTGAGGTTTATTGATACTTTTATTATTTATTATTTAACAAGACAGCCAGGCTTATTTTGACTGGAACCAGATTGAGAGATATACTGTTAAATGGGAAAATGATATAATTGGCTTAACATTGTGTTTTTATTGAAAAAGAAGAAAAACCAGTTTGTTCCAAGTGTGACTGGTGTATTCAAAAGGGCATGGATACTAGTTCCACGTTTGTCTTGTCATTTTCAATCACAGAGTCTAAGCAGTAGTAATTGTTGATAAATCTTTGGAATTAATGTTTTTACTTGACATGTTAAATGTTTTTGGCTCATAAACCCAATATCGTTAAATAACAATCTAACATGTGTCCCAATACTTGCCATATAATCCTGATTTTATATTTAATTATAATTACATCATCATTTCTTATTTGAGATATTTGACTTACATGGAATTTTCTTCCGTTTAAAATTATTAACAAAAACATCAACATTTCATGCTATAGACATTTTATAAGCATGGAATTTTCTTTCTGATAACATTTTTGGTATATACCAGTAGTATATTAAGCAGTTATTCACAGTAATAAGAAGCTTTTTAGTTTCTTACACAGTAATCATTTTGTAATGCAGTTTGATCGTCACTATTATTATTATATGTTTGTTAACATTTACTACATTATCTCTTTATTATTACATGTTTATAACATCATGCTTCTGAAAGTTCCAGTTAACCTCATGCAATATTCGACGAGTTAGTCTGAAGTGACAAAAACTAACTTAAGTGACCAAAAAAAAATGTTCTGGGTACAAATGTTTCTTACATTTTTCTTGTACTTAAAACAGATAAAAAGATTACAAAAAGAAACATTAAATAGAGTTGTGTGCTGTATGTGATTTTCTGTTGGAAGCTTTGTTGGTAATTCTCTATTTATTGACATGTAGATGAGTTGATATATTTTGATGACAAGGTACCAAGATAGGGCAGCCTTTTTTAACAGACACTTTTAGATTTTTCTTCAGCAAGATAGGTTTTGCTATTTTTATAAACACACTCATTGATGTTCAACAACTTACATTTGCCTTATGTCAGTGTTTCATATATTTGAAATTTGTGTGTACATGTATGGTAATTCCTTTTTTTTTATTATCTATGTTGTTAAGGCTATCACTGTTTTTGGTCTTATTTCTCAATGTTTTTCTAAATCTAAAGTTTTGTAAAAAAAAAACACAGCTAAGATCAGAAATCCATTTTTATAAGTGTTAATGCACTATAGACGACTGGATATATGCTCTAATAATTAATCTTTTTAACTAGACAAAAATCACATTTTAAGATGGCCATAGCGTTGTTGTTTTTTAATATCATCATATATGTATATCAAATCAATATCTTGTTTGAATAATAATTGATTTATTGTACAAACATAAATGTGTCAGCATCACCTGTGTCTGGAAAAATTCATTGTGCGATGTCATATTTTCACTTCTATCATTGGTTATCATTGTTTATGCAGATTATGTGATTGTTTTGTGCTTCTTTCTGACCTTGGAATAAATTATTTTGTTGTCTTTTCACTATTGTGACTTTTTATTTTTACATAAAAGGTTTGTTGTTTATTTTTGCCCAGGTGTTAGAGCAGTCCATAAGCAAGTATAACCCTTAAACTTGTCGAACTCTTTCCATTTAAAATTAAACCTACTTTTTTGTTGGGATGGAAAGATTTGCTATTAATCAGTCAAAAAACATGACTTCAAAAGGATAAAGCATTAAATTTGTGTTACTAAGTTAAGCTGATTGGTCATGATATATAAGTTACCATAACAACCTAAGATAAGTTTGAGGGTTGCCAATGAGGTTCAACTTTTACTTTATAATTTTTAACACGGAGCTCCTGTGCAATTTATTACTAACTACAAACATTTTATTCCATTAAAATAATACTTGTTTTATAGCAGTCAAAACAATACACACACGAGGTGTGGAACTTTTTCAGTACATATTTTACAATTGAAATGAAATTATATACAAGTACACATTGTTCATTAAATATATGATATTAATAATAGCAATAAATATTAATTGATATTAATAAATGCAAAAACTAAGTATTTAATGTGAAATGTTATAATTACATGTAGTTATTTAATACAATTGTCAATAAATAAGTGATTTGATAAGGCCGTGTTATTTGTCCTCTGGTCAGTTGTATTGGCCCAGGCTATATAAACATATATAAAACACTTACTATACACTTATATATATTATGTAGTTTAAAGCATATTCTCATTTCAGAGAGTTGTATGATTGACTGATCATTGGATTATTAGTTTTGTTAAGTAGTAGCAAACTTGGACGCATTAGATCTTTCAAGTAGGATTGAACTATTTGGGGGATAAGAACTTCAATGTCAGATCATCTGCCCTTATAGAAATACTGATGGGTACATTGTTTTATATATTTTGTCCATGCTGAAAGTGGCTACATTGCCAACAGTACCAGTTAAAATCACTTATTAATAATTTACTTGGTTAGTATTTTATATGCCTGTATTGACTAAATTTCATTTCAAGGTGTTGTCCGCTGAGCCATGAAATAATATTGTACAAATTGCAAACACATGAGTAATTTGAGAGGTCTTGCTCTTGCAAATTATCACAGAGGGGAAATCCTAAAATAGGGAACATAGTTTCATAGGTTTACATGGCACAGTAAAGCATGGTGTTGCAATCCCATGCAATGTTATCGTCACAAAGGACAGTGATTATTTAACAAAGCATTTGAAGAAAACAATGACCATTATTCTGCGATAAATCAAGCAAAATCATGTGCGTGTTTATTTGACTGTGCTAGGTTCAATTTACTTCCCTTGTACTCATTATATCATAAAAACAAGGACAGCATTTGTTTTTTACTATAGGTATGTATAGGTGCTAAGGTGATTTAATTAAGACTGAGGCACAGTTTATCAGCTTAATTGTGCATCTGAAAAAAATGCATCATACAATCCTATGTTTACAAAGTATTTTTTGTTGTGTTTTTTTTCTGTATATGCATCACAGTTTAATGGCCATTTAATCATTTTTATGTCCCCAAAGGAAGGCATATAGCTGTCAACCAGTCCAATTTTCATGTCTCAGCCATACTTGAATGTTAAAGTATTTCAATGAAACTTCACTACCATACAGACATATACCGTACTTGTAGTTGCAAAGGCATAAAACATGCATTTACAAGCTCAAAGCATTAAGGTCAAGGTATTATTTAAGATAATTGCATTTTCAGGGGCATGTCAATTGACTGATGGACGACCACACCCAGACAGAACCAGGACCAAACACAAAATTTATATACTTTGACAATTGTTTTCAGTTTGACAGATCTGACAAATGGAGAAATGGAACAGAACATTTTGATCAGTTTTTGCACATATTTTAAAGGATTTTGGCTTGGTATTGTGTTTTTAAGCTGATAAATGCTATAAATAGTAGGGATGTTAATTGTATCCCAAAACTATATTTGAATAATTGTTACGTGTATTCGAATCATATTCGAATATTTGGAATGAATTTATATCATAGTGGCACATAACATGGTAATTTTCTAAGTTTAATGTGTTTATTCATTGTAAAAGGTTTATTTCTGGCCAAAATTTTCATTGCTAGCCTTACTTATTGCAGAGGCTGCCGTAGATTTATGATTTTAGCATAGCATTTGATTTTAAAACGATTTCTTCTTTTTGCAATACAAATGGCAACATTATCAATCTCACATTATCCTGTTTATAGTGACGGACCAGACGGGTTGTTTCTTTACTCGGTCAGCGGCAATTTGCAAGAGAATACTGTCAATGAAGAATGCCAGTAAATGCGTAAACAATGTCATTGTTACTTAACAATTATTATTATTAACATTGAAACTCTTACAAAAAAACAACAAAGAGCTACTTAAGCGCCTTTTAATTTTAACATATTGATTTAATAAGACCATATCATAATTTTAATATTTTACTCTACTAACCGCAAACAATGTATTACAACAAATAGTCAATTATGTTTTGTGAACTAATCTTATCAAATACATTAATGATTAAAGGAGGCATTTTCCAAAGGTCAAAATTTGAAGTCTATATTTTACATAAATTCCTATTTTGTCTAAAAATAGACAAGAAAATCAATACAAAAAATATTTTCGCAATTCATGATGTACACCCGCACTGTGAAACCATTAATATAGGGACATAAAAATAAAGCGTCCTTACTAAAGACAGTTGGAAGTTGGTAATACTGACTGAATTCAGGTTATCCATCCATCCATCTGCCTGTCCGTCCATCCATGAACCTAATTTCGTCCAAAAATTTAGTTTTTGATGAATCTTAATTAGCATAAGCACCATGGGAACCTGTTGTTGTTTTTTGTTATGATCAATGAAATTGCTCCTTTCATCAATATGAACAGGAAGCTAGCGCCAGATTACAGTAGTAGTTTCATGTTGTTTTCGAAATAATTTCAATGAAGCAATTTTTTTATAAAAACATATTGTGAGCTAGAACCATTAGCATTTAGCATACAAAATAAATTACTAAAAAAGCCTTTCAAATTATGATAATAAATGGAAAAAGATAAAAACAAAAGATTTTTTTTCAAGATTTTATTTCATACAATACGAAATATAAAGTACATAACAAATAGCTATACATCTTCATATAGAAAATTACATCAAAACTTACTTTTTTGAAATAAGCATGAATATGAACTGTAGAAATACAAATACTTGCATCCTTTGACAAGTTTCTAGACAATTGACCATGCAGTAAATAATTGTTCAAAAACATCAATACCTACAAATATTTCAAAAGAATAAAAAGAATTGACAAGATTAATGCACTTACTTGGTATGAGTATCTTATAAAGATATTAAAATACTCGAATGAAATTTCTACTCAGTCAGCTACTGAACTTACAGTAAACAGAAAAAAGATCAATGAGATATATAAAACCTGCCAAAAACTAATTATACACCAGTTTCCCCCTCTACAATGTAATGATAAAATGACAACTATCAGCACTATCGATAAGCCTTAGACAATGAACAAATTTTAGACAATTAACAAATGACAGTATTTATAAAGTCTTAATTGCTTCCCTAATTGTCTCACTGTCCTGCTGGTGATAGACTTTTCTCCATAAACTTCCTCTTGGCAAAACATAACCACCACTGAAACACAACATACATTAATATTTTAAATAACAATACATATAATTCCATTTACAATGTAGCAATTGGGTAACATTACCTGTTCCTAAACTAAGCATTACCTACAAACAGCATAACCACTTCTGTAGACAAACAGCACACAAAATAGACATAAAATAGACAATGTGAATGCTGAAAATGTAGTTTTGTTTTAACCCTTTCCTTGGAGCATATGCCTTCTTATGCCTTTGCAAATCATACACAATTATCATTCTGATCGTCAGTAGATTTTGCACAACAAATGGATTATTCGTAGGCTTGTTTAACCTTTGACCTTTATATGCTGAACGTGCATGTACTAAAAATACTTCAAATTGTTCAAAGAAAATTGATTTTTTTTAAGGTAAATTTTCAAAAGCATTTATGAATGAAAGGGGTAAACAAGAAACGTGGAACTGCCACAAAAAAAATGTTTTCAACCATTTAACAATTAACACAAATTATTAAGCAGAAACTGTTTTTCTACTTTTAGTTACAGCGACCTTGACCCGGCTGGCCCCAAATCCATTCCCAAGCTAGGTCTTCATGCAAGCTTGCTATATCCAAAGTTTCAGCAAAATGGGTTTATCCAAACTTTTTTGATCTTTAAAAGAAGACCAACTTCCGACTCCAATAGAATGCTGCATACAAATATGTCTCCATGAAATAAGGTTTAATATAAATGTGCCATATAAATGTTATATTGTTTTGCTGATTTTTATGTTATTTATTTGCAAATGGTGTGTTTAGAATTACTGTTGCAGTAAATCAGACTGAAAAAGCACTGAAGACAAAAACAGCAAAAACAATATAATTTTCAAATACAGCCTTAACGACAACTATGAATATCTGAACATGCAGTTGTATACCATTAAAAAAAGGCCATATACAATTTACCACAACACCAGTTACCATTTGTTGTAAGAAATGCTGATGTTATCTTTGAGAATTTTCTTTACATCTGTCTGTATGGTCTAGTAATAATGTGCTAGGCTGTCGTACGTGATGCACCAGTAAAACCCCACATGCTGCTTTTTAAAAAAAAAAAAAATCTCTGATATTTTTCCTTTTTACTTTACTTTTAAGTAAAAAATATGCTTTTGTTAAAAACTGATTCCATTTATTTAAGAAAATAAATATTATCTTCAGATTTTGTGAACTTGAGAACTGTTAAAAAATGAAGACAGACTCATAGGCAGAACCTTTGAAGTTCCTTTTCTTGTTTGATGACAATATAAACAACAGAATCAACCCTGCAGTCTGACATCATAAAAGTACAATTGTTTTTATATAAATTATAAAACGATGCTCTACACTGCATACTTTTGTCAAAATCTCATTCTTTTGTAAAAAAATAAAAACTTCTAAGATATATTATGTGCAATTCACCATTTTTATTAATTTTTATTTTAAACTCACCTTTGATGGTTTATCTGTTTTAGGATCAAAGACTTTCTCACACATTCTGACTCCAGTTTCCTGTCGCAATTGCTGGGTAAATGCTTTCATAGCATCTACAATGAAAAATGTAATAAAAACTAAACATTTACAAGCAGTCATGAAGTAGACGTTCCTTTTTTAATTTTCATTAAGTGACTCTTAGCTTCATTATTTTGTGTAGATTATATTTAAAGTAATTAAGCTAAAAGAATTAAAATGAAAATTTGTAACAAAAGGTTTCAGCCAAATATAATAGGGATTTGCTTCTCATAGCAGAACACCTTTAAAGAGAGTTTGGTTTCATTAGCTTGGTTTTGTGCATCTAGATTTCACTGTGTTTCATCATACTATTTTCCTAAGACATAATAACAGTGTTTAACTGTCACTGGACAATTGGTTTGTTCATGTTCAATCTATGGATAAGGGCAATATATATCATACATTTGTACACACATTCAACTAATTCTCCTTTTCCATATTGTATTAACTAATATGTTCTAATTCTTTGACAGTAAAATTCTGCCAATATACTATTTTTAAAGTGACCTTTGTATCATATTTGTTAAACACACAGATCTAATCAAGATAATGTCAATTATGTTAAATCCTTGTTGTTAAAGGCCATACATTACACAAGGCTCTATGCCCCAAAGTCACTCCATTAATTGAACATTTAAATGATGTCAATCATATAACAAGAGTACTGCAGGGCACCATTTCTCTGCAGAAGGTCAAGCCACAAGTGCACAATTCATCCGTGAAGAAATTTCACTGACACAAAAAGGCACAAGTTATCTGCACAAGAATTTGCTAAGAAAAAAAAAAAAAGGGCAATGACTTGAAACAATTCAATCTAAGTAATCTCACTTTAACTCATTGTACCCGAATGATGCATTAAAGCGGCAAGAAAAACAGCCTCCTCATGCCGGGAGACGCCTTATCGCGTCGCATTTTACCTGTGTCTGGCGCCAAGCGCTGCATTAAGGCGGCCCTGAAAATGTCTCGGCTACTGCCGAACGCCGCGTTAATGTGCGCATCATATATGCTGGTTAAAACTCATGTTTTCAATCACTTTCGAGTCTCGACCAATCAAGTACATCACAGTATCGTAAATGCTTATGTCATCTTAATCTAAATCTACCGGCTTAAATCCTTTTTTGTTATTTCATTTATTGTAGCGAGCAACAGAAAAATGGACAACATTTTCTCTGATTCACATCTAATTTGAAACATTTCTCGGCTGAAATACGATCGTAAAAGCAGTTTTCAAATGATTAATTTATACTTCGATCTCAGCCAATCAGAAACCTTGTTACATAATATATTGGAATTTTATGTTACCCGGATCTAAACACAATGAATTAATTATGTCGAGACAAAGAAAAACGGCGATGTGCCTTACTGTTAGCTTTAAGATTCCTACTTATATGCATATGTATCGGCAGATATGTGGAATTACCTATGTCAGATCCAATAATTATATGATAATTGCAGATATCAATAGATAAAAGACACAATCTAACTCTAGGAAATCGCCGAAGTTTTCTATCAAATATGAAGTTTAAGAGCATTATTTTCTCAAACTACCAGTAAATTGCAACTTAAAATCAAAGAGGGCCGACTGTTTTAAAGTTACTCATTATATAAAATATTATATAAAGCAGTGTTATTTACGTTATAAGCATAAAAAAATTGATGAGGTCAATATTATTTCACTTTAATAATTTGAAATGTGTTAATTTTGATATTATCAATCTTACGTGTTCTTCAGATTTCAGTCATTTTCACTCTTTTCTGAAGTATTTCTCTCATACCGTGTTAAAAATTACATGGTTGTGTAAAGCACTTTCTGTGCTACAAGTATGTGAAAATATCCCTTTAGAGTATTTCCAAAATGTCATGTTTATTGTGTTGTGTATACAACCATCCCCGATATCTTCCACTGACCGGTAATTCACACCAGATGTGCCTAGGCATGAGGGGCAGATAAGACCCCCACCAGGTGTAGGGGATGACTGGAGAAATGCCTCCATGACTGGTCAATTGGCTGTAGGGCTCAATGAGTTAATAAAGAAATTCTGATGAGTTAGAAAGAAGTTATACACACAAGGAACTACAAGGGAACAGATTGACAGACGATTTGCACCATAGTTTTATACCACCATCCATGTGTATAATGATAGAGTGGGGACTATGAAATGAATAATAAGTATATAATAATATCAAGAGACATCTCTTGGACTGGTAATATATTCACAAGGTAAAAAGAAACTGACCCTCTTCACTCTTATTTGCAGGCTTTGCAAACATAGCATTCAATGGAAATCTGGCATCTCCTGGAATGGGGAAGTTTGAGATACCCAGAGTGTACATTTCTTTTGTTCCTTCATTTTTTGATTGGCACTGAAACAGTAGTACACAATGTGTTTGGAGATGGTAATAGAACAGAATAGAACATAACTTTGTTCATCCAGGTACAAGATTACTGTATAGTATGAACTGACATCGATAAATATAAATGAAACACAACAGTTCTGGCTGACAATAACATTTCAATTCAAAGAACAGCTGGTAACAAGATGTTTGAAGTTAAATAATATCTTCTACAAAACTACCAACGCTGCAATTTGTTAATCGTTTTTGGAATTCTCACCTAATGTATAGTATTTAATATTCTCATTACTGTACATCAAAAACATAGTAACTATTTTGAGCACCATTATTGACAGTACTGCAACACAAAAAAGAAGGCTGTGAGTTCAGTGTCAAGCAGCAACAAACAAATCTTACTGGCAACAACGTTCAAGCTTGCAATGGGTTTCTTAATGTTGCATAGCCAGTTTGTGACAAATGAGTTTTGTGATGTCCACATTTCTGGTACATGTATTAGTAAATGACAAGATTCATCTTTACACACAAAGATAAGAAACTTCATTAGCAAATGAGCAAATGTTGCTAATTTCTGATGAAGAAACTGCCCACTAAATGTGGATGCAGCTTCCCACACATGTTGTACAAAACAACCAGGATGTTTGCTATGAGATAAAGTATTGTTATACCAGTGGTCTATGTGTGTATAGGTCTGTGATAATACACAGCATGTGGACTCACAACAAAAGAAGATTTATGATAAAACTTGCCTAAATAGGATATTGTTATCTATCATGCATAATTATTTCATAACAAACCTTTTGTAACTTTTTCAAACATTCGCTGATGTACAATGTAATGTAGATAAGTGTTCGGTCTGCCTCACTCTGAAATAAAAAAACACAACACTTACATCAAATAGTAACTAAGCTTGATTCAAATAAACATAGTTTTATCAACCACACAATAGTACTAGTAATTAGGTAATCATTACATCAAATACTGTTGTTGTTTTTTAACGAAAAAGAAAATTTCTGACAAAGATTAACATGTCAATTTAAATAACATGTTCTGTTAATTTTTTCTACCATGTTACAGTTACATTGGATGGTATGTAACAAGAGGTTTATTAACCTTACAAAGATTCTTACAAATAAAGTGAAAAACAAAGAAACTTCCAAACAAAAATAAAGAGACACAAACCTTGATTTCATATGTTCTGAAGAAGATGTTTGCCTTGAAAAAGTAAATGGCTTCATCTATAATATCAAAGTCTGATGCTGAAAAATAAAAAAATAAATGTGTTCAATATATTTTACTTAAGTCAACTTTAACTGATAAAGCATCTTAAAGGTAGTAGCCGACAGTTTGGAGTAGATTTTTTCCCCAAATAAATTATTGTTGCCTGAAAAGATCAAGTAAAATGCTGATTACTGATGTCCTACATCTATATGGAAAGTGAAGCAAAACACATCACTCGTCATTACAAATAGGTATTTCCTATCTAAGCCACGCTGCACAGTTAGCTATTCTTAAACTAAGAAAACCATGTGACCTGTAATTTTATATAATCAGTTCCGTAATCTGCTCTAACATTGATGTCTTTTTACAGAAATCACAATCATGCATATTTATAGTTTTAGAGAGCATGGGCATGAAGAGTGATTTATTTAATGATTTCTACTGTCTTACAATTTAGACAATGTTCAAAATTGTCTTGTGTTAGACTTAGGTTTAACTTTTTGCAAAAATAATGCCACAATTCCCCCAATCAAGGTATTTGGTAAAGACAAACTGTTGGATACCACCTTTAAATGCAGACTATAGAGTTGCTTTAACAAATGAACTTAATATTTACATACACTTCAATAAACAAAATGACAATGTCTGCCTTATCAGATAACGTCCCAGGTAGTCAACATAGACAGGGTGTTCGGATGACCCGAGCTCCCGGGTTTTGACGCACGAAAATTCTGAAATACCCCTAACTGATGCACATCAAAGAAGCGGAGGGGGTCATTTTGACCCGTGACAATTTCTACCCTAGTGTCGGTCAAAATCACCTACAGCTTCATAAGAAGCGAGAAAAGACGACAATTGGCGGAGTCTGCATATTAATGAGAACAGATTCACACACGCACACACAAACACACACACGCGCGCGCATCAATTACCTTCTGCTAGGAGAAAAACAATACAGTAGGCGGAGCCTGCATAATTAATAAGAAAAAGATGCTCTTATTCTGCCGATGACACGTTTGCTCGTGTGCGAGGCTAATTTCAATATGGCGTTTTGACAGAGGTGTAGAAAAGTAATAAATCTTAATTGATCGGCATCTGTTTACATGTTTGTAGCATCCTGATGCATCAGAAGCAATTAGGGACAACTGTAGGCATTGTATAATTACTTGATTGGGCCACCTAAATGTGTGATTACTGCAAAGGAGCGAAGCGATGCATGCGAGTATAATTTAATTTGACAGGGATTTAGAACTATGCACACTAATACGGCAAATCGATTGACTGTATCTACGAAAGATGTACTTGTTACTTGAATGGTTGAAATTATGGCTAAAAAAAGCTTGTTTGACGTTTTGATATTTCAAAATTAGTTTTGGGCACAGACTAGTTTGACACAGTACATTTTGTACTGAAAACCTGGTTCTTGTTGTCTTGCCTGATGGTGCCTTTAGATATATTTAGTTAGGATTTATAATTGGTTTTGGAGTGATGTCAGTTTTGAGAAGCAATACTATTTTTAACGGTGACAATGTAATAATGTTAATTGATATGTTGTTGTTTTTTATATGATTGTCATAACTGAGATGCAGAGAAAACACTATTAAGCAATATTCTGTTTATTTACTTGTCCTTAGAAAACTCTTAGAAATATCAATAATTCCCATCAAGGCTTATCTATGCAAAATGTGGTCATTGACGATATAATTGTTTATACAATAATAATTATATATACAAAAAATGATGAATTAAATGTTATAAAGAGAAAAAGAAAAAGATCTGATAAAAAAAAACCTAAATTCTAAAAAAAGAAAAATTAATTAACTGTAAATAGTAAAACACAATCAACAGTGAAATAACAGCACATTTGCGCTTTATGATGTGCTACACGACAAACAGATATGACCCTCAGAAATTTGAATTCAATGACCATTGCAGTTCAGAGTCTAACGAACACCCTGATAGTAAGTGGACCTTTCAGTTAAAATCTTTGGACCTAATCACTGATTCTTGTTGAGAAGCTGTCATTACAAAACAAGGAATGTCCTAAAGGTACTTTTTGCATTAGTAAGAGTGCTAAATCCTTCAAACAACTTTCTTAAAATGGGTCAATTTTTAAATTCTTTAAAGTACTTGTATGATTTCCAGTGCAATATCCTTCAAAGAATTTGTATAAATATGAGTGCTTAATCTATTGATATACTTTTATAAATATTAGTGCTTAATCCTTTGTATAATTAAGAGAGCTAAATCCTTCAAAGTACTTTGACAAACATGCTTTTCCTTTAAAGGCTCTTATTTTTGTTCTTAAAATACATTGCAGTGAGATTCGGTGCCTTTGGTAAAGGAAGACTTTAGACAAATGTCGCGGTAAAACTACCAGTTCACCACAGGTCAACTGCAAGACAGTCTTACATTAACTACTTCACCCTGAACAGGACTTAAACCCACTTGGTGAGAGGCCAAGTGGTCAGTGACTCTACCAGTAAAGCCACAGTTATCACAATAATCAACATACAATCTAAATAGTTAAACTATACAGACCAAGTTATCCAAATGAAAAGACCTACTTGCTTTAAGGGAGTACAGAAGGAAGACAATTTTTTATTTCCCGAATTCCATTGTAATGATGTCGGACAGATTCATACAAGCAGCAGGGAAGGCCAGCATACCTTTTGCAAGGAACGCTTGGAGCCGAAAACAGGGGGAAAAAGCCGAGAGGGCCAGCATACCAAATCCACAGTTCCCTAGGAGGCGAAATCAGAGAAAAAAATACCCATCATAGAATCAATTTTATTAAGGGCCCAAGGATGTCCGCAATGAGAAGTTGTCCACAAAAAGCAGGGAGGACCGGGAATGTGACCCTAGGGGACGGCCCACCACCCTCACCAGCCCAGAGGGGCTGTGCTCCATTAGACCCAAAGATCTCCTACATCTACTTGGGAATCAGTCCTCGGCTTTCTTATTCTCTCAGAGAAAATATTGTTCTGCAGTTTCTTGGTTAGAACGCTCAAGCCGGTATATCATAGCGGTCACCAGAATGAGTGTGGCGACAGGGGTAATGATCTGGAAGAGATAGACAATTGTAGGGGGGCACATTGTTGCTGATATACAGGAGAGGGCCCAAGCCTCTAATACATACACAATTTATGATGTACAGTCAAACCTGTATTAAAAGACCACCATCGGGACAGGGCAAAAGTGGTCTCTTATGACAGGTGGTCTCTTAATGCAGCATGGTTACTTTTTGTGAGAACCACACTTGAAATTTACAAATTGTGTTGTAAAAGCAAAAAGTAGCGAAAGCAATAACATCAATATATTTTATTAGTGTAACAGATCAGTTAGGCATGTAAAGGTCAACCTATGTCTATAAAAATAAATAAATCAGCACTTAAATACATGTATGTTTATCAAATATTATGTTTGTGCATTTTGTATTATGTACATTTCTCCTGGATTTTCACAGTCAGTTTGTATTTTGTGCTATATCCTCTGTCGTCTTGTAATAAAATTAGTATTTAGAGTATATACACTACACTTTACATGTTATCAAATTGCAAACAACAGTTCTAAAATCATCACTTAGCATTGAAATAATTATGAATGGTAGTTTGTTTCACAGATGTTGTCATTCGCATGTCAATTAGAATGTGACTTGACGTCCGGTCGCATCCAAAAACCAACGAAAACATTAGTCGTTCAGCGAGTCATTTTGAGTTGAACGTTTATGACAACATATATTACATGTTCATATTCGTCCATTATTTCAAGTTTTCGTTTTGCAATGTTCTGAATCTGCGTTTTTCCGACACCAAGCTCAGATGTAAAAGCACGACAACTTTTTCCACTGTTCAAAAGTTTGACAACTTGGACACGATCGTCTAGTATAAGGCACGTTCATTTAGACATGTTGATGCGTAATGCAATAAAGAACAACTGTTCCAGATATTCCAATGTATTACTGTATCCAATTGCAGTTTGCGCTTTATAATTGTATGTTTTAAGTTTTAAGCAAATCAATTTATCGTAATTAATACAAACATAACTTTGATTTACTTTTAAAGAAACCGAAGTCGGAACATGATCAATAAGTGTCAATACGAGCGGTAATAGGGCACACTCGATTAGGTGTGAATCGAGCGCGGGCTTGATGTGTTCATCGACCCAGTGACATTACGTAATTTCTCAGTTTGACACGGCCGATTGCAGTGATTAGCAAGAAAGGGCAAACGTGTAAATTAATTGCTTATTGTGTGGTCGTAACTAATGTATGAGTGGATTAACGCGGTCGCCTATTAGGGGATAATTAAAGCATGTTTGACATGTTTATGTGCGGTCGCTGGACGCAGATCAAAGGTGGGCGCTTATTACATTACAATTACAGAACAAATATTATCGGGCGGCTTTGAAGTGGTCGCATAGAGCAGGTGGTCGCCGGTTAGGGGTGGTCGCATGGTCAGGTTTGACTGTATATGATTAAACCAATGTAGATAAGGGATCTCCATTAACAGTGGGGTTACCATTTTGCATTGCAAAAAAGTCTCGCGTGATCTTGCATGATTATGGATAGCTCAATCGGACAGTGTAAATTTAAGTATACTAAAATGTAGTATGCAGTTGTCCCAAGAGACACATTACAGTCTCCAGTTACCTTAGGAACAGTCACATTTTGAAAACGACCATTGACATACATCCGCATAGGGTTGAACGTGACACACCCATATATAAGACCCTGACCACCTAAGACAGTCCTAAGCTAAGGTGGTCAGATACAGCTGGCAGGCCAAAGGCTAAAGTGTGAGAGAGTATGTGAGAAAAACGTAACTCCCCAAATTAAAAGGCCTGCCAGCTGTCGTCCGTGGGGCAGTTTTATTATTTTTTTTAAGGCCTGCAAGTTAACGTTTGTGGGCAGTTTTATTTTTTGTTCAAAGCCAGCGAGTGAACGTCCAAAGGGCATTTTTCTTTTTTTTTCTTTGCGTAGTGGGTTCGAACCCCCGGCCGGGTTGATTTTATTTTTTTTTTTTACGTCTGCCAGGGTGTCCGAGACGTCCGCGAGGCTGACGACACATTCCTAAGCTCGTTATGGACTTACCTCCTTCTATAATGTCCATTATATCCTCCTCAAACCATTACTAAATAACTGCCAGGTCAATAGGTATCCTTCACAAACCGCGGCAAATAACTAAATAATACCAATCCAAGTTAGATTCTGCAAATTCACACAAATACCTCCACAGTTACCACTATACTCCTACAAAGTTAATCCACTTTTCTAACACCAAGGTGAAAGTTTGAGCAGTAACCAAATTCAGGTATGTATAAATAAATGTACGCTCATGGTAAAGTAAATTACAAGGTAATTTGATGCAGATACGATACGTTTCTTTGCTTTCTTTATCTAGAAATTTTTTCGAAGCTCTGCCATGTTCTCTTGAGGTGCCTTTTTGGCACGGACTTTCCACTTCTCTTATTCTTACCACACGACACATTTCGTCGGAAGAGAACCAAGTATGCCCTGACTGTTGTCGATGTGGCCAGCAGGTTCAAAGCCGCTGAACCGCTTACTATGAAGGAGGCTAAAGAGGTCGCCACTTGTACTCGAGTGGGTCTACAGATGGGGCCTGCTGCGACGGCTGAAATAGTTTCAAGTCAATCCTGGGCGGTAGTTCATGGGCTCTGTGTCCCAGCTTCTGGCGAAGCAAAGGGTTAAGGTCGGGCTCGGTCATGTGAACATCCACCGTGATCAGGGAATAGTAGAGCAGTTACCCCTTGAGTCCCTTGGCTTGGTCCTGGCGCTTATAGCCATGAGCTTCCTTTGGATTGCCTTGCTGAGTTGCTGCTCAGTGAGTTGCCAGACCTCAAAACCCTCTTCCGAGGGACAGACAACCTGTTCAAGTTTGTGCGTGTACTCCACTTGAGACGCCACAAGGTAGGCCAGATTGAACCACTGCAGAAAGTCTTCAATAATCTATACTTTTTGAGGGCTGTGGATTGTCAGATCCTGGGAGGAGTGAACTATGATGGAATACCCCATACGCCAGTCATCTGTCTGTAAAGCAGCCTCTGCGGCCTCAACTAAGACATTCGTGGATGATGTCATTGAGAACTAACTCTTCCTTTCGGTCTACACCTGAAAACGCCACCTGAATATTCTGCTTCCGACTGTCTTTCAGGCGGTAGAGAATAGGCACCAAGGTTTACCAAAAGTGCTCCTTGTGCATTTGGAATATAAGCCTCTGTGATTGGTTGCGCACATTTTGTCTTGAAGTCAGTATGAGGTCACCTGACTTCCATGCATCCACAAACCAATCATATCCAAGGCAGCCATGGAGCGCCTTTTGCATCCCTTGGCAGTGGTCTTTGTCAGGCCGGAGATGGATTTTTCGTTTCAGGTCCCTGAGGGCGGGGTCCTTCGCTCTGTGGTTGGCCTCGACCTCCTCATAGTGGTCTGCCTTCTACCACAGCCAGTCGAGCGGCTTCTCTTCCTTGATTGGCAGCGGCTGTCCCTGGTCGCCGTAGCAGACGACATGGACACCACTTTGATGAAGCCAGTCTAGAAAAGTCTCGAGGTTGGGCCAAGATTCTGTACAGATCTCATCCCAGATGATCACCCTCGGGACGAACTTCTGTCCAATCCTATCAGCCGAATAAATTGTGATAGGTTTGGGCCTTTACACCCTGGATCTGCATCTCTTTGGCCAGGTAATGGGTCAGAGTGAAGACTAAGGGGGCTCTGGCTCAAAAGAGCTTGATGACCCGAGTGGCTTGACCTGAGCCTTCACCACCGTTGAGATAGCTTAACTTATACCTTGACAGTGGATTACTATGACTTGGTGCCGTAGATGGTGGCAGGTCTTTAGCTTGTGCAATATATTCGGATTTTGGGGTGTATGAAGCTTGCTCTGCTGGCATGTATATTTCCTCGCCCTTGTCTTTGACTGAGCTGGGGTGACGGGGGGGGGTTCTATTTTCTAAGAGGCAACTGGGGCGAAAGTCCTCCATGCAGTCGCATTTTTGGCTGCTATATCATTCACTGCATCTCTTTGGCCAGGTGATGGGTCGGATTCTTGAGAGAATTCAGCAGGCCACTTTCCACAAGGTAGGCCAACAGGGACGTCGGGGCCCAACCCTTCTCTGTGAAATGCTTCCCAAATCAGGCAGAAATGACGGAGTGGACCTTTGGCGCCAACTCCCACTCCTGGACCTCGGTGAAGCCTGTACCAATGTCTTAGGGAAGGGTGCCATTGATCGCCACGAGGACCATGCGGTGACCCGGATGGTCGAACCTTTGGAAATAAGTCTTTGCCTCTCCGTGCCCCAGGACGCTTGCAGGGTAGCAGCCATTCATGTCGATAGAAGTAATTTCTTCCATGTCGTAGCCCATCAAGTTCCAAAGCCCGCCATGGCCGTGCTTCCAGCCGTTGTGCTCTCTGGCCGTGATGCTGGCTGCATGGTTCTCGCCAAAGGCTTTCTCTGCTAAGGACTCATCCCTCAAGATACTACACACTCTCTGCAGTCTTTTGTGGGCTGCCCGAGTCGGTACATGTGGTCGTCTGGGAGCACATACTGGTGGACCCTGAGCTGCCTGTCTTGCCCTCAGAGTAGCCAGACTGCTATTTGATAACCCTGGGTTGCTTGTCGAATGGCTTCCTAGACGTTGCCCTCTACGTGTGAACCTCTCTTACAGCCGGGAAGTGGAGGTTCATGGACCAGGCATAGCCTTTATGGCAGATGAGCTCTACCGCCCGCCATTGACTTTGCTGGTACTTGCCACTGTTATAGATGGTCTCCCCAGTGATGTCCTGCAAGAAGATCGCTCTTTTGAGGATACATTTGAAAGCTGCTATATCATTCACTGTAGCGACTGTTTCATGGACCCGCTCTTCCCAGTTCTGTATTTTCAGGCGCCTAACTGGTGTTAGTCCCTGACCTCTTGACATACCTTCGAATTGCTCTACCACCCGCTGAGCAACACAGTTAAAGTCACCATTTCTCAGTGTTGCTATGTTGGCAGGGGTTTGGGGTTCTTATAGAATAGAGCCTATACACCACTGCAGTGACTGGATAGGCGTTCTGATAAAACACACTATCGACCCCAACAAGGGCGCCCAGCTTTGTGTCTCTGGAAAGCTCAACAACCGCTTGCCCCTTCTTCCTCCCTGCATGGACTGTGTCTAATTTGTCTTCGACTGCCCAGTTATCCTCAGCTCTCGCCCTCTGGAACTTGATTCACAGGAGGAAACTGCCCTCTGAATGAGATACGAAAAGCCATGTCGCTCTTGCATCGGTCATGCAGGCGTCAAAGGCCAGTCAGCCGGCTCTAATGTACATACCATCGGCGATCTCAATGTCACAAATATCAAGAGGGTCCTCTGTTCCCACCCTCCACGTGGAGAAGACCGCATTGGCGCCATCTTTTTCAAACTCATCTTTGGCGTCCTTCAAAATCTCAACCCACGGATCGGCTGGAAATTTCACCGGGAGGAAGGGGGATCCAGATGGATGAACTGTTGACCCCTAGGATCAGGCATTTCTACAAGTAACGCTTCGATATAATTGTGCATGGTACATAACGGAATTTCCAAAAACAATATGTCTTTCTATTAGGGAATAACGATGGCCGCCAATCGTATATTTTCCTTGGCAAAGGCTCTCTGCTGCCGCATATAATGTTTTCATTTTTTGTTAAGCATCCTTAGCTTTGGCGCATGCTTTCGCAGCTTAGGCTAGACCTGCATGGCACTCAGCTTCTAGCACAGCCCCGGGCCCTCCCTGCTTTTTCTGTTGTCTCGTTGCGGAGATACCCCTCGCCCCCGCCAAAGATCCTTACAAATGGTATGTTGGCCTTCCCTGCTGCAATACATCATTGCGCACTGTAAGGTTTTGACAACATTTTTTTATTTTCATAAGCAATATTTGTGCATTATTAATTTCTTCCGTGCACTGCACAAACAACTGAATATTTCTGGACAAAAGTACAATCTCACTTTCAAAAAGATTACTTACTATCTTTTGGAGCAGGACCCTTGTAGTTTGTTCTGAGGGGCAACAAAGCCATGTTACCCAACAGCTTTGGGGGGTCTGTGAACTTGGAATGGTATGCCTTAAATGGAAACCGGAAAAAGAATAATTGTTTATTTGATAAAGAAATATTTACTTCTATTCTAAAATTTCTTTATGTCATTATATGCACAAAAATTTTACGTTGGTATTTTTTTTAGTCTTTTGGTACCTTAAGACAAAAAATGCATTTTAAAACTGAAATCAGCTCAAGACCTTGGGATCATATATTAAAAAAAGCACAGCACTGAGAAATTCAAAGCTTCGGAAAAAAGAGACACACTTTGAGACAATAAAAACAGGTGTAGATAAAATACTGTGCATAGTTTTTGTGTTTGTGAAACTATATAACTCTGCATTCAATATAGCAAACATATGATAAGTCGACAGTTAAAGGTCAAGAACAAACACTGGTAGAGATGATCTCCATTGTCAAGTGCTGCTTATGCAACATGTAACACATTTTAGAGAAATCTGTATTTTTACATGCTTTTAGATGATGGCTTTGTGTCACGTTTTTCAGTCACATTTACCTCTAGTTAACACATGGCTGAACATCTGATGATTGTGTACTGATACAGGATTTTAACTGTATGACAATCATTCATTTCACACCCTATAATAGAAATATGCAGAACTATTTCTTATTCCCCTTAGAATAGTTGAACTTTGTTACCTGCTTTTCCCTGAAAGGTAACATTGTATTCCGTGCAAAAATTAGCTTTCTTTTTCTTCATTATTTCATATTCAGAAACAGTTTTTTAGATATTAATGTGTCTAATTAATGGAGAAGATCAGAATGTTTTGTTATGTTTTTGAAATATATTGCAGCGACCAACTATGATCATCATAGTAACCTAACCGGGACTCGAATCCAAACAGTGAGAGACTAAGAAGTAAGAAGTTACAAATCAGCAACTCTACCACTGCGCCACGGACACCCCTTAAAACCAGCATGTTTTAAGGTGCAAGACAGTATAGCTAATAACTAATAGATAGTTTCCATGTGTTGTCATCGACACTGATAAGACAGTTCAAGGCAGCCATCTTTGTGGACAGAAGCTAATGCAGGCCGACATCGAGGAATATGTGCTGTATTTAACTCACCACTGTGTTTTTATTTTTCAGTCTTTTTTACTGAATTTTATATCAAATTTAACAGCTTTTATAAGGTATTTTAAATATCAAACTATATTTTGATAGTTTAAAAGGTTAAAGAAATATAACCAAAAATGATACACTGTTCATTTTGTTTTAAGTATAAGCCAATAGTTTTATTTATTTATGTGTATTAATTCTGTGTGCATTTATCAATTGTAAAAATATTGTATTCTAAAAATATGAATTTCAAGAGCTTACCAATGGTGTATAGCTTTTAACTTTCAGACCATAAATGAATTACAAAAAAATAAAATTTACCCTTCTATACAATTCATATGAAAATCCATTGAAGTTACCATCAAGGATGGCTGCCAAGATAAGGGATTTTCACTGATGTGGAAACTATCTATAATAACCTTCAAAGTTTCTACAATTGCTGGGAATGATAGAATATTTGCATAATGTCATCATATACTGTCCTAAAGTTGCCAAATTTTAATTGAAATATTGCGAAATCAGCAACAATGAATGTGAATTAAAAGTATATCAAACAGTAGAATAAATTTCTAGTCTGACATTACTATAGTGCCCTCAGCCTTGCTGTTGGGTTAAAGTTCTAGCGACACAGATGAGTGTCTGCCTACAAAAACTGAAGGTCCTGGGTTTGAACCCAGTTAGGGACAGGACTATTCATCCTCCCTGATTTACTTTAATTGTGACAGAAGTGTTTGATTTACTTAGACTGGTGTCTGCACAGTCATTCTGAAGAGCTGACCAGTACAGTAAAAAAAGTGTAGTGCACATAGCAGGGTTCGACGTTGACTTTTTTGAGAGCTGGACCAGTGGTCCAGTAACTTAGAAAACTTACTAGACCTGACCTAAACTGGACTAGACCAAAATGTAAAACGCATAATACACATACAAGACATACTTAAATCAAATTGTTATATGAGTTCAAGCATTGTCTTGCAATAACATACCAATATAACTAAGTATGCGACATTTATGACCAGAAAATTAGTATGAAACTTAACATTCTATTAATGCAACTTAGGTATGATTATACTTAATATTCTAGTCTAATATAGGTATCATACATTGGTAATTATATGACTAGAAAGTTAAGTATGAACATACCTATATGACTAGACGTTTTCACACAACTGAACAGGCTAGGCTCACATGATTGTCAACCTGCTTTATTTCCCGTGTATAGGATGCAACAAAAGTAGTGAGCGGTGAGCTGTACTTAAGATCATATTTACATTGGTGAGATATGTGGGATTCAGATTCAGAATGCCCATTTATATTATCGATTCTGAAATCGTTCGTACCGACAACAAATCTGCATGTCTTACAAAACATAAGATTGCTCTTTTTCTTCAAAATATAGCCAACTAAACTCATCTGTTCATTTTGGACAAAACGTTCCTATCCGCTTTGTTTTGTCACACAGTTTCATTGAAGCAGCCTTGCTCGTTCATTTTGTACTGTTGTCCGTCTTTTTTTTTTTTTTGTCTTTTTTTGTTGGACGAAAAATCAAACTTAAGTTCATTGCTCGACATTTTTATGTTGTCTGCTCATAGTGCGTTATAAACAAACTGTATTATAGTCTGTTGTAGTAATACTTGAGATCTCAAAATTACAGATAGTATTCATGCTTTTGTATCCCTCGCATTTTTATTTAAATAGTATAAATAATAATAGGACAGTTCCGTAAACATTAGAAAATAAGAAGATAGATGAAGAAATAAGCATTAGTATCCGCTTAACAATTAGTATTACCACATTGGATATTTGACAAGTGCGAAGGGGACAAAGCCTCGTTCTGAAAACACCAGCCAATGAGTGAACGCATGTCAAGGTTGTTACTATGTATATATACTGCTAAATATAGCACACGGGTTTCCCAAGAAACTGTATCGACGAGCGTCAATAGCGACCGAGTTTAACCATTATAAATATTTTTTTACTTGATTCATTCATATGTAGATTTTCGGTGAAGTTTGTCCGATTTAGAACACGACCAGTCAGTCCAGCTAGCCTAGGACTTAGCAAGACCGAACCAGCGATCTACTAGTGAATGTCGTTCGGTCGGTCCTTAATGTCGAACCCTGCATAGTCTCTTCCAATAGGCGATAGCCTTTGTGTGGGTTAATCCTTTAGCGCTGCAGATGATTGTCTGCCTACAGATCTGAAGGTTCTTGCTTCCAGCCCTGTTAGGGACAAGATTTTTGTCCTCCCAGATTTACTTCAATAGTGTCAATCATGCAACAAGTGAAAAAAACAACTTCCTTATTTCACACCCCACCTCTTAACTTGATATACAATGCAGTAGGCACAATTAAACATAATTTACACTAAAGACTGCACGAAACCAAATTAATTAGGATACATAAAAGACACGCAAGTGTGAAAGAAGAAAATTCTACTAAAATCATGTAGGAAAATATAACTTACAGGCATTTTTCTTCTGTCTTCTGTCCGCTTCCGTGTTTTTCAGTAAGGTCACGTGACGTTGCTTACATAGTTGAAAAATAATAATAATAATTTTGGAATGTATTTGTTCAACGCAACAAATATCAACGTACAATGAGTGTTGATTTTACGTTAAGCAATTAAGTTTGACTATTAAGTACTCGCGAGCTTCAAAACTAAAATATTAAAACTATTTTGTCGCGTGCCCAAGCCATAGTAGTTAATAATGCGGGTCAATATGATTTCCGGAATGTTTTCAATATAGTGTGATGTTTTAACCTTCGTACCATATTAATATATTATAAAAAAGACATTGAATTTGATGTTTATAAGAGGAAACTCGATGATTACTGACCATCTTAGTGTTACGCAGATATTTTGCTAATTATTATTTTTTCAAAGTTCGGGAATTAAACCGGTCCTGCATCCGGATATTCTTTGGTTTCTTAGGCAAAAATACTGTAATTGCACACACAAGGTCTTTTTTTGTTTGTTTATAAAATATTTCTACAAAATCGAAAATGGTGCGTTATGCTCAACTTGTTATGGGTCCAGCGGGGAGTGGAAAGGTAATGTATTTTAAAAGACGTTTTTTTTTTAAATCAGCAGTCCCAAATCAGAAATTATAAATGTGGCATCTTGCGCACTTGTATTAGTAGTAATACTATTATAGTTTATACTTGGAAAACAAAAGGCATAGTGTATGTTTTCCCCCTTCATTATTGAATGAGTGTATTGACCATTTCGAAATTACGAAATCTCGCGCTCCGCGAGATTGAGGTCAGGGGGGTTCCGTTTATGTGCTCGCGTGTAAACATAGAACAGCTGACTTACTTTCGTTTCTTCTTCACACACAAAAAGAGGGACAAAGTGAATTAAAATGATACACCAAAATCAGAACTTGTACTTGTATGTTTTAAATGAATTTTACTCGCTTAGATAATTTTATTTTGCTATGGGACAGAACGATTTCTGCTGTGCTGAAGGTTGTAACCACGAGAGATCTCGAGGTGCCACATGCAATTTTTACAAGATTCCTAACGATAAAAAGCTCAGACCTGCGTGGCTGACTAATTGGAGAAATGGATACGTTGTCATTTAGCCTTTAGTTCCAATCAAAATTTAAATTATCTTCCAAATTATGCCATTTTGAAGACCACACCCCTCCCCTCCACCGCCAAGTCAAGGAAAAAATGATTTAAAGTGCCAAGTATATTTTCCCATAGACCAGCAGTAAGAAAGGCCTCAAGATGACAATCAAAAGAAAACATAAAAACTATGCCTGGTAAGCTAATCGTTTTTGATTAGCACCCCCTTCCCCACCCAACAGGCAAAAACCAACCAAAAAACCTTCTTTTATTAAGGTTATTTTGATTTCAAATAAAGTGAATTGTTTACATGAAACTCTCTAATAAAAATTCTGTTTGTGGTTGAAGAAGAAAAAATGTTTATATTTATATATTCCTTGAGTAATCTGATATCATTTGTGTTTGACTAAAAACTCCAGGGATACATACTTTAATGTTCTATGCCAAAATGTGGTCTAAAGTGGGCCGTACAGGGTACTTAATTTTTGTACCCATTTAAAGATAGAAATGTTTTAATTTAAAATAATTATATGGTTTTGTAAATTCATTATTAAATTATGTCTATCAGAAATTACAGTATGACTTCCAGTGTTCCAGACTGCAAAACAGAATACATGTTTGTGATTAAACATAAACATTATTTGTGTTGCATAATTTATAGCTAAATATAGCGTTGGGTCCTTTTATGAGCCAAAAAAGATATTGTAGACTGAGTGTTTTGTCCTTTTTGTTGTCCTCGCGTAAGTCAATGCATTTTGCTCTTTAAAAGGTGAAGGTCATAAACCACACGACTGCCATATGGTGACATTTTTAAACACAGCTGCATAGCGGATGCGAAGGGGAAAAGACGCCAAAAACACGGTCACACTTCCTGTCCTCTAGACAAACAAGGTGTCATAAAACTGCCAATTAGCTTAATAAGCTGGGGTGTCCGCTCATGTCTTAGAATTAGGGATTCAATTTGAGTAGAACTTTACGATGGTATGAAAGGGACCCACGCGCATGGAGAAACATAATATGAATTTACAAAACGACATCTTTTAAATTATTTCATTTCTATCTTTAATTGGGTACAAAAATTAAGTACCCTGTTGGGCCCACTTTAGACCACATTTTGGCATAGAACGTTCAAGTATGTATCCCTGGAGTTTTTTAGTCAAACACAAATGATATCGGTAACATTACTCAAGGAATATATAAATATAAACATTTTTTCTTCTTCAACCACAAACAGAATTTTTATTAGAGAGTTTCATGTAAACAATTCACTTTATTTGAAATCAAAATAACCTTAATAAAAGAAGTTTTTCTGGTTGGTTTTTGCCTGTTGGGTGGGGAAGGGGGTGCTAATCAAAAACGATTAGCTTACCAGGCATAGTTTTTATGTTTTCTTTTGATTGTCATCTTGAGGCCTTTCTTACTGCTGGTCTATGGGAAAATATACTTGGCACTTTAAATCATTTTTTCCTTGACTTGGCGGTGGGGGGAAGTGGGGTGGTCTTCAAAATGGCATAATTTGGAAGATAATTTAAATTTTGATTGGAACTAAAGGTCTGAGCTTTTTATCGTTAGGAATCTTGTAAAAATTGCATGTGGCACCTCGAGATCTCTCGTGGTTACAACCTTCAGCACAGCAGAAATCGTTCTGTCCCATAGCAAAATAAAATTATCTAAGCGAGTAAAATTCAATTAAAACATACAAGTACAAGTTCTGATTTTGGTGTATCATTTTAATTCACTTTGTCCCTCTTTTTGTGTGTGAAGAAGAAACGAAAGTAAGTCAGCTGTTCTATGTTTACACGCGAGCACATAAACGGAACCCCCCTGACCTCAATCGCGCGGAGCGAGATTGCGCGAGATTTCGTAATTTCGAAATGGTCAATATATGCGAGTTAGTGGTATTTGTTTACGTATTAAACTGTATTTTTTCATAATTTGTATAATAAAATGTGGTATCCAACTGTTTGGACATATTTTTCAGTCATGCAATCAAAAAATATACTGATACCTGAAAAGACCCCGCTGTTTGTTGGTGCCCTACATCCATGTGAAAAGAAAAGCATAACACCCCACTTGTCACTATAAAAAAATGTACTTCTCATCCAGGCCACGCTGCACAGTTAATTGTTTTTTAAACTAAGAAAAACATGTGACTTACTTTTCAAATCAAGTTATTTGGTAATCAGCTCTGATGTAGATATCTATGTTTAGCTGAAATCCCCTCTCAAGCTTATTTAAAGGTTTAGAAATAATGGGCTTTTAAAGTGATATATTTCATGATTTCTACTGTCTTACAATTGGGGTAATGTTATAAACAGCTTTTACTTAACCCTTTGCTGCGCATTGCCAACTTTTAACTACTGTAGTAGCCGCCGCTCATTGCCTACTTTTAACTACTGCAACAAATCACTACCCAAAGTCATGAGCATCAATTTACATCAAACTTATACTAAAGTTGATACTCATAAACTGTGGCCTTTTGTGATACTAATTGTGTTGAAAAAATATAGAATTCTTTTGAAAATGCACTCATATGTGATTTAATACTGTCTGGTCACTGTTTCATAGGTTAACGGTCACTTCAGTAAATGACCACTTCGGTAAATTAATCTTGTATAGGGATCAGTCCGGTCGTTTCTGTAAATAGGTAAACATATAATATACCTGATTGAGACGAAATAAAAATATAAACAGCTAGGTTGAGGAAAAATTTCGGTTCAACAAATGTGGGAATTAAAATATTACAAAAATATACACCACCTAATGTTAAGCATTACCGATACTATTGATCATAATACATACATAATTAAATAAATGAATAAATGATTAAATCATCTGTCTCGGGCTGAGGTGTGAAAATCTTTTTCACACGTGGACATACCCAATTCTCCGTCTCAATCATGTGTTATACAACATGTTTACCTATTTACCGAAATGTCTGGACTAATCCCTATATAAGATCAATTTACCAAAGTGGTCATTTACCGAAGTGACCAGTACCCGTTTCATAAGCTTCTTTGAAGTGGATATTCCTACTATACTTAGGCCAGAATGAAGGACACTTTCTCTCTAATATGCTTTCTCTACTTTTTAACTAGCAGATATGTTCCTTGTAACAACATAATTTCCATTGATGACTCGGTAAGTAATCTTTGATTCATAGCAAGAACACTAGCAGGGTCATAAAATTGTGAGTTGGCTCTGTGCCTTGTGTGAACGACGGCAGTTCATCATCATTACCATGGATACAGTAGGCCAGTCAAAACTAGATAGATCTATGTTCTACAGATTTGCATGTATATAAAAATAGCAAAGTAAAAATGATGAAGTTAAACGCCAAATGGAATCAGTCAATCTCTTTGCTTGAATTTGAAAACTGTGCACGGTAAAAGAGAAGAGTAAGAACATAAATATCAATCCCAAAAATGCACATCATTGACACAAAAAGGAAGCCAACACTAGTGGTCCTATCATAAACTGTATATCTGAAATCCAAACTTAAAAAAAATCAAGAACAACTTGGGTGTGGTAATTCTTGACTCGAGTTAACATATACGTTTTGCACTTATTTAAACCATGTACATCAATTATACAACAAGATTTGGAGTTGTTAAAAGGTTTTTCTATGGGCTGCTATTTTCACACTTCAAAGCTGTGATCATGATGCCTAAATAAATTATCTTTTTTTGTCTGACTAGGTAAAGGTCAAACAACATGTGACTTTTCTGAAATTAGGTAACACATGGGTCTGTATATCACAACACAGAGGCAGATCAAATCAGCCAGTCATTAATTACCAGTGAACATTGTTCTCTCTGCGAAAGGTTATAATTTGATCTCTGGCGACCACACCTGCAGAACAATGGACTGTGGAGCCCCTTCATAGGATTTAGGAGATCGGTGGAGGGTCCTTTCAAGAGGGAAAATTTTTTAGATATGGGAAATTTGCTAATGATGAAAATATTAGCAAAAAGCACAATCTCTATTGCCAGATACTACAGGCTACCACGTTTTTCACTTTTCATGTTACATTACATGTCTCGTCTGTTGCGCATGTATATTGTAATATGAAAATCAATTTTTGACAGGGGTATTTTGAGATGAAATAGGGGGAAAATATAAACCGATACCTTTTCATAAGGGGAATTGGGCCAAAAAGATGCCCCCAAAATGGCATAAAAAAGGCCTACCATATTAAAAAGGAAATAACTAATATGTTATGTCATTTCATTTGTCTTTAACTCTTTATTGCTGATGATTATTAGTAAATAACTACTATGTTGTGTCATTTCATTTGTCTTTATTGCTGATGATTATTGATTGTCGATCTTTGCAAACAATGCTGATATGTGTGATCATTTATGGAAGTGATTCCAAGTCCGATTTTTCTGAAATAGTCCAACAGCAAGTGCGAGTTTTATTGACTTAAGTGTTATTTACATTGTATACAAGTAGTATGAAACTTAGTAGATTCCATTCTTTTATTTCTTTTCCATAAGCATTTAAGTTAGACAGATTTACCAATGAATGCTATGGTTTAAAATTATTTATTTATATCTGTTCACAACAATAATAATTCTAAGAGAGGTACAAATAATAAACAGAGACATGAGGGAGGCAGCAGCTTTTCTATTCTTTTCATTTCTTAAAAATGTCAACCAAGATAATTATATTTAATCTTGTTTCAAAATTTCAACAATTAAATGTAACTAAATCATCTTACCTCTGCCATTTCCTTAAAAAATGAAGAGTTAGAACATCACCGTAAGAAGTATCATATTGAAATGCTTGTTAGTCCTACAGTTATTAAGTATATAGTGGAAAGTAATTTATATAATTAGAAAGGTCCTTCAATTTTCTGTTTCACTTTTAATCACTCAAGAACCATTAAGTTATTGATTCATATGCTTAATTAGGATAAAACTTGGTATCACCTGTCACTAATTGTCATCTAATTTACCATAATTGTCTTTAGTTTGGGATAATAAAAAGTGTGGAAATGCACTTCAACTTTCTTTTAGACTTTTTTACCTCAACAATCTCTGCACATGCATTTATATGCATTATATCTATAAATCTGTAAAAAAAATACTGATTGACTCGATAGTGATGCAATAATATAAATACATTTGAAGAGTGGTTTGAGTGTTATGTCCTTTGTATCCACGCAAAAGTGTAACAGGGTCACTTCAAGCAAAATATTTCACTAGTCAGTAAGACCACATGGTTTGGTTGTAATTGTTTTTGTTTTTTAGTCCACTTACTGCAGTACAATGGTGAAACATTGTGAGAACTTGAGAAGGACTGTTCATGTTGTCAACCTAGATCCAGCAGCAGAACACTTCGATTACCCAGTCCTTATTGGTGAGGGTCAAAATAATGATCTGCTTTCATTTCTTTTGTTTTGTTAATTTGAACTTATTACAGTCAGTCTTATTGGTCATTTGTAACAAGTTTTCAATTACCTTGGATCAAATTAAAATAAAATATATCCTTTATTTGGATGCCACTATCCAGTTGAGTTTGTATGTGTTCTGTTTAGATTTAATATTTGAATAGACATATATTCATGCATAGCTGTATGATAAAAAAGTACTTTTTTATGATGTGCATTGTGCTCAAAGCATGTGTAAAGTGTTTTCTTTTGTAGATGTGCGAGAGTTGATTCAGGTTGATGATGCAATGGAGGATGAGTCACTCAAGTTTGGTCCAAATGGAGGTCTGGTCTTCTGTATGGAGTAAGTTGGCATTGTATGTTATAATTCAACATTCATAACCTCGCAGATACTTTCTGAATTATCCCTTGGATGTATTAAGGGAAAATACCTAAAAAAAAATACAAATGCCAATTTCTATGGCATAATAAAAACAACAAAGATGAAAAAATTGTCATTTCTATTGAACATGCAGTGACAGTTGTATAACTAATGAACTGTGAAATGCAGTTTGAAAAATTACACTTCATAGGAATAAATGACATTATAAACTACACAAATTGCTGTTTACAAGAACTATATTATCCTGTATTCTGAAGTGTAGATTGAAGGGATGATTGTACTGAGAACAGAGTTACCAGAGGAGTTTCAATTGATAATTCTAGGAACAGTCTTTAGGAACAGTCTTTGACTGAAGCAGTCACTCAATAATTATCTTTCAAAAGACATCTTGATTGTTATTGTCTGAGCATGGTAAAATATGCTATACCCGATTAAATTGGCAGTGATTATTTTCTGTATCTGATCTCAAAAATATGCAGTATGCAGAAACTTTAAATGTTCATACTATTTTGAAAATGTATCGTCCCATTTTTCACCTGTGAGATTTTATGTCACCGAGTTAATTTTATATTGGATTTTTGTTGTATCGCACCAACTCAAATATCATCATATGTTACATCAAGCAGAATACTGGTAGAGAAGGACCCCAGTCTTATGCCTGGTCAGAACCACTGGCACACTACAGGTTAGCTAAAACACCTTCTCACACCAACTGGGATTCGAACTCACATGGTGAGGGGCCGTGGAGTTACAAGTCAGCAACACAAATTTTATAATAATGGGATTTTTATTTATGATCCTAAGACCAGAGAAGTGTAAGAAGTTATTTTGAGTTCACATTGATCTCATGTGTTTGTTTTTATTAGTGTTATACTCGCAACTTTAATGACAACATAAGGTTAAACCCTCTTAAGTTTGCATTTGTTTCAGATATTTGGCACAAAACTTTGATTGGTTACAAGAGCAGTTAGAGGAGGGGGAGGATGATTACTTCCTGTTTGATTGCCCAGGTAAGTCATCATTGTCATTAGTTATGTTAGTATTATGCACATGAACAAACAATTCAGTTGAAATCTTAGTCTGGATTAAATAAGTTCAGCTGTTAAAAGTGGATGAGGTGACAAGCTGTATTTGTAGGGCACCTGTGGTTAGAGGGCACCTGTGGTTAGGGGGCACCTGTGATTAGGGGGCACCTGTGGTTAGGGGGCACATGTGATAAGTGGTAGAGTGATCTCTACCTAAATAGCTGGATGTCACTGTGATGTATTTAAAAAAAGGAAACTGTATTTGCAGAACCAGTAATGTTTGCTAATTAGCTGAATGGCCTGTCAATAGGAATCTTTTCCAGATTATAGAATCTTGGATCTTTGGAAATGAATGGTGCCTTGGCTACTGCCCTGGCTCTATTTAAGAAAGGGACAAAAATGAAATGTATATCATATACAATTCTCAAGAAAGTCATAATAAATTTTAAAAAATCTGTTTGTTTATTTTTACTTATTTACTATCTTCAGGGTATATAGAGTTCTACATGTTCTTTAAAGAATCCTAACAAGCTACATGTCTATAATCAGGGCTTTTATTTTATTAACTATCAATAGATGCATTTTCATTGGTTTAGCATTTCTTAGTCAATATCATGCAATATTCACTAGATTTGTAATATTGACCAGTGTGTAAATAGACAGAAAAGGCCATGTAATTTTAACATTAGTACTCACTGTGGCAAATGGTGTGGTAACCGGCCAAGTATGAATACATCATTCAGGGTGATGTCAGAGTGCTTGCAAAAGGGTATGCAATGCTATTTCAAGGTGTTGTTTTGCAAAATTGTAATTAATTTTATGCTAAGTTTATAGTGTATATAATTAAGCAACAGAATGTTCACACAATGGTGTTCTTAATTTGTGGCCAATTAAATGAAAATTGAGTTTATAAAGCAAAAATACTTAGAATATTATTATTAGACTTTAAGATCAATAAATTAATTACTGTTTTGGGAGTTGTATGTAAAACGTAAAGTACATTTATTAGGTTCCACAGGTTCAGCACCTGCTGTGTGGTTGTTTATATATATTTTTAGTGATACATATGTGTAATGGTGATACATAATGAAACATTTATGGACTGTTGAGCTAGTGAACATGATGCTGATATTATAGACTAAAAAATCATCATTGACTTTGGATACTGCCTCAGTCAATAATATTTTTAGAGCATTTCACATCATGTATACCTGTTGATGGTCATTCATTGTGAGGAATTAATAGTTTATAGACTCAAGTCAGCTCTGTTCAGAAAAAAACCCTGATCTTGAGGCTATGAGTCAGATCCTCTTAGTCTCTTAAAAAGCCATTTATTCATCTCTTTGTAGCATTCTCTTGTATGTGTACATACTTATCATCTGCAGGTCAGATCGAGTTGTACACCCATATTCCTGTGATGCGACAGCTGACCGAAATGTTACAGAAATGGAACTTCAACGTCTGTGGAGTGTTTCTCATAGACTCCCAGTTCCTGTTGGAAGCGTCCAAGTTTGTGTCTGGCGTCCTAACAGCACTGTCCACCATGGTGAATCTAGAGACTGCACATGTTAATGTAATGACGAAACTAGACTTGCTTAGCAAAAAGGATAAAAAGGGACTGGAAAGGTAAATAAACACTTACTGCCAGCCTAGTTCAAGGTGTATTAATAATATCTTGTTACAAAATGTTTAGTTACTGACTGATGTAAATATCAAATGAATTTATTTTTGAAGAAGAAAAATTTAAAATGGAAATCTTGATTTAAGTGGTGCATGGCTGTATACTCTTTATGAAATCTTTAACTGCCTTAATTTTTCATATAGATTTAAAAGCAGTATCAAGTCTTAAATATGAAAAAAAATATCATAGTCATTTTCTGTTCTTATGACTAAGTTTTGTAAATTTTGTTATTTTTCTTTAGTAATGTAATCTGTTGATAATTTATGCAAGCTTCAGATTAAAATGTGAATAAACAGACAGATATTCATAGGATTATTTGTTACCTCAGCTCACTTATTGTTTAATTATACACACATTTGTATTTTAATTCATATTTTCTATGTCTTCCCACTATCATTTGATGGTGTGCTAATATACAATATAACAAAATGACTGAAACTTTAAACAAAAAACCTTTCCTTTGCAGATATCTGGAACCTGACATGAAAAATATTCTACATGAAGAATTTGATGAGACTCCTGGTTGTAAAAAGTTTCTTGGTTTGAATTCTGCCATCGCTAGTATGGTGGGTAGCATTGATTTTATATCCATAATACTGGCTGTGTCACTTATGAAGCCATTAAATATGAATGTGTCTATACAAATGAAAAAGCACTGCTGTCGGAAAGAATTTGAGAAATTGAACTTTAATAGGATTGCACATTCTGCAATTCATTAGTACATTGAATGTATTCGTAGCCCGTCATTGAATTTATTCGTAGCCCCTCACTGCATGAGTTCAAGTCCTGGGCTGGGTGAGAACTTCCATGTGGGAAGTTTTTCCACCTGACCTGCAGTCGGTGGTTTTACCTAGGCACAAGTCTGGGGTCTTTCTCCATTAATAGTTAGTTGGACATCGCCAATATGACCATAATTTTGTTGGTGTAATGTAACAAAAACAATAAAATAAACGATGTTGCATTTTAAAAAATTAAGAAAATAAAAAAATAACAAGGACTAAACCTAGTACAGTAAAACCTCTCGAAGCGGCACCTCTAAGCAGCGGCTACCTCTAAGCAGCGGCAGTTAAATTTCTCCCCAGTAGTTTTCAGCGCATTTTAACCTCTAAGCAGCAACTCCTCCGCGAAGCGGTAAGCGGGCGTGTAAATCTCTTCCCTGAGGCTAGTTTAACATCTGCGTAGCAACACCAGTGCAGCTATTTTTAGAACAGTCTGTCGCGTACGCCAGAAATGTCACGCGGTCGGCTGATCACTGCTTATACCCTGTTGAGAAGGTGTTAATTGGAATCAAGTTACAGTTGGACGGGAAACCAGCTGCATGCTACAAACATGCCGTTGTAGATCTAGGGTATTGCGGGAACGTGTGAAAGAAGTGTCAACTATTGATGATTTGTTTGTTTTCTTTAATTGATCGGAAGATTAAAAGATATCACTGTATTGATTGCTTACTAAAAAGATGTTTACGTTCAGTGCTTAATGTTAACTGTCATTGTTTTAGGATGTCTGACTATAAATTTTAATGGTAAATCAGTCTTTGCATGACTCAATACTGGAATACTGGTCATTTTGTCTTCCGAGTTAGTATTGCTACCGAGTTGGGCTGCGGCAGAACTCAGATACAGGTCCATTACTGACGATATTGTTATTGTAAAAGACAAGCAAATGCTAATTGCCTATATTAAATTGTAGATATGGTTTATATTAAAATAAATTTAAATGTAACCTGTTAATATAATTTCATCATCAATAAATTATTCAAAAAATCATCTTCTGTTTTCTCTTAAAAACAATATATTGCATTTTCATTACCAAAGCAAAATTAACTAAAACATATACTTAGGAAAATCATATATCAGTACAAAACCAAAAAAACACCAAAAAAACACATTTTTTTCTCGACTCATTAAAACCTCTGAGCAGCAACACCTCTCAGCAGCAACACTTTTTCGTGCCTCCACCAGATGTTGCTGTGTAGAGGTTTCACTGTATTTATCAGTTTCGTCTTATCAGTGATGGATTTCAGTAGGTACATTGTTATATGCCATGTATTTATGTCTACCTGTGGGTAACTTAATTTCTCCACAGATTGATGACTATAGTCTAGTACGGTTCCTGCCTCTAGATCAGAATGATGAAGACAGCATTAACGATGTGTTGTTACAGATAGATACCTGTTTACAGTATGGAGAAGATCTGGAACCTAAGGAACCCAGAGTATAATATTCCTTTCTCTATTTGTAAAAAAGTTGTTCAAATGAGTACACAAGAAACTCAAAAGATACAATTTGAGAACTAGTACCCACAATATACATATGCTCTGTCATCCGCATTTCCAATAAAGTTTTGACTTAATGCTTTCATAAAAACCAGAACTGTCATTAGACATTGTGATTCACTTTTTTCAGTGCCGAATATGGTTAGCCGTAACTAACCTTAACGTAACCTTATGTATTTGGGTTTTACAGCACACCAACACTTTAATAGGTCATACGACGCCTAAAATAACCTAATCTTTACTTTAGTTCTAAGGCATACCTGTGCCAAAATGAGTTTCAGTGTTATCTGCCCTGTTGAAATGTGTTCTACCTTTCATTGAAAAGATGTATTGTAAATTTAAAGTGAGTATCTTGTTAGCAGCCTCATCATGCTTTTTTAGAGAACAAATACTCTCAAATTGAAGTGAAGGCTTTTGAGGAAAGGACCAAAAGGTAAACCTACACTAATAAGAAAAAGTAGACCTACACACACAAAAAATGCTTGTTCATTATGTAAGGTTCATTAAGTAACCAGTGTAAAATAACAATTTATCATTTAACTTTAATTACTTACATTAGACAGTGGCAAGTGCCAAACTTAAAAAAGGTTTCCAAATATACATTTATTGATAGTCAAGAAAGTGATTTTGTGATTCTCATTATTGCAGGAGGTAGACGAGTTTCCTGATGGAGAAAACTGGGACAGTGGTTTTGACGGCTGACCTTCACCTTAACAAATGTGACCTAAATCTCATGACCTTACGTTAACATTTTTGAACTTCTGGTCTTTCTTTGTTACTATGTTGATTGAAAGACAAGAAACCCGAATCAATGGATTCCATTAAGTGTGATCCCATTGTAATGAACCACTGGTGAAGACAAGCTGTAGGTTTCATATGGCAGACCTCTGAAGCCCAGATCCGAGAAACAAATGATAGTGTCTTCAGTGTGAAAAGATATCAGATGATATCAAAATGGCCAAAGGATGTAGAATTATCTGAAATATCAATTCTGTCATCTTCATTATCATCACCATCACCCCTATCATTATCTTGATCATTATTGTTATTTTTACGTCATATCATCATTTGGCAAAATTTTCCCCTAGATGATTGCCAACATTATTGTGGTCACAAACTTTTAATAAAGATACTTACCAGACACCCCACTACTGGACACAGTAGGTTAAATTTTTTTTACTGAAAAGAAAGTACTGTAGCCCATGGTCAAGTAGTTGAGTCAATTACTGGTTCTATCCAACTTTTATCTGGCGGTTCTTCATAAAAATAACTGGACGTGAATATAAAGACCATAATTTTGTTGCTGTGATGTATTTTAAATAGGAAACTTAAAACAAAGGAAAGAACATGTGCTATTGACTTAGAACACATTTTTGTGCTTTTGTAGATATTTTCCATCTAGTAGTTTCCACTACTCAGAATAGATTGTACATGAACTTCTTTCGCACTTTTAAGGTATAAAAGCGCTACTTTCTAAGTTAAAATCATTAACCATAGCATGGAAAGGTCCAATGAGGATGGAGTTACCACAGTATTAAAATTTTTAAACAATAACAGACCTTAAGTAAGAGCATAAGTTTTAGAAATATAGATTAAAAATTTCTTAACATATAGATAAAATACCTTAAAACACCTTTTTCAACAGCCCAAGTCATGGGAAAATGATCAATAGTTAATTAATTTTAATGATTAAGTTAAAAGTGTTTTGTTTAAGCATTTTACTTATCTGAAAATGTACTTCTTGCAACTTTCTGAGGTCAAGCTTTAAAGCCTTGTTTTGGTTTAAGCCTTGTTTTAGTTTTAGGATGACATATATAAGACACAGACACATTTTAATTGTTTCTTAATTATGTATTAAATTGTTTTTGTTTTACTTGTACATGTACATGTTTGGTAAATGTATAAAGTATTAATAAATTTTGTAAATATAATAGTTTTCTTTGTTTAAGTCCTCTAAGAAAATCAGGAGTTGTTGTGTTTTTTATATTTATATCATATTTTATTTTTGTTGGGTTTATCGCTCCACCATCTTTTATTCATTTTTTTAAATTTGAATTTATGATTTCTTCTATATTTTTTCACGCAAACTAAGAATAATTACTGGTTTGTATGCTATGTGGCAAAATGTAGAAAGCCCTGAAATATTGGATTGACATTTGAAAAGCACATACAGTATTTTACTGCAATTTTTTTTCTTTTCGCCAACATATACCTGGGAAAATTTAAAAAAAAAAATTGTTTTGTTTTTTACCAGGAAATGAACACTATGTACAATTATATTAAATAATATACAAATTATACAGAAATCGTATCAAGTATGTAGTAAAAATAATGAACAAAATAGTTTCTTTCAAATTTCAAAGCATGCATGCAATTTCATCCTTTTTTTAGGTATAACTGGTAAAGCAGAAACTTAAGATTTTGCAATCTAACTCTCACATTTAAAATAGGATAACTATGATTACCTACATTTAATCATGTAAGTATGAAAACAAAGTGTCTGTAACAAAATAACCTTGTCACAGGCATCGCGTGACGCTCAATATGCAGGTTTTTTAAGCTATGCTTTTCTTATTATGGCTGTCAAAAATGCTGGGGGCTCATCAAAAATGTATCATTATTTTCCAAAAACAGACATTAAATGCTAACATGCCTCATCATCATAAATGATTACCTATTTGAAGAGGGAGAGCATCACTCAACCCTCAAGTTGCCTAGTTATCCATGCTTCTATGTATATAACCCATACCTAACAACTGAAAAGAGAGTCGACTCTTAAGCCCAGTGTGTTCCGTATTGGCACCTCACTCTAATGTCCCTCATTCAAATCATGCTTGATGCAATACTTTCACTTTGTTGTGGCTGTCAGCTATAAGACCCATAAACTGAGTTGAATTTCCTCATGACATACACACATAAGTTAAATGCATAATACTTCTGTTCTTGTGGGGACTATATTTTAAAATGAGATTTTTGTCAAATGTGAAGATGTTCAGAAGATTGGTAAAACTGAACTTGCTTGCCAATTTTCATTCATTGGCATAGCATATTGACAAGAAGGCAGTGATCCATTCCATACAGTATCACAGGCTGGGAAGATCAATATTGTGCAGAAGTCTATCACATAAGCGCATTCCAGAGATGACCTTCACCTTCCCTTCAGTGACGCATATAATAATCGATAGCTGTGGAGAAGGCAGCAAAACCTGCAGCACCAAATGCGGCAGCTTTCACTCCAGCTGTCAAAAGAAGAAAGCAACAAACTTAAACATTTTACAATTATTGACATTCTTTTTTCATCCATTTTATACCACAAACTTGTTTCCAAGCCTTGGCAAATAGACCAGAAAGCTCTATCAAAAAGATTTATTATCTGGATTTTGCCTCAAGCTTATACAAATACTGGTACAAAATTGTAATCTTACATATTTGGCATAGACATAAGTGATAAACTTTATCAGTATAATCCTTATAAATATGATGCTCATACAATGAGATGACTGTAATGACCAAATACGCAATATAAAAAAAAGACAATTTCAACAGTAGATTTGAAAATAACTACCAACATCAAAGTTATGATGATTTTAATGCAAGTATATATAAACCTAAAGCAAAGTATTGATATATTTTTAAAATAACAATAATAGAAGTGGATTATGTTTCATGTGTGTATATGAGGAGCATTTCATTAATTCATTAAATCTATTTAAAAATGAAATGTTTGATTTACTAATAAATAAACTATGTTTTCCTGGAGATTTAACCTTACACTAATTGTCTGTTAACTAGATGAGCTGCATGCTTATGGCACACTCTTTTTGCCACCCTTAAAGTGACCACTGACCCAATATGTTTAATTAGGACAGAAGTTTTACTGCAACATAAACACACACCTGTGGACACAAGCTTTTAGTAGGCTCATATCTGGCATAAAGTAATTAAGAGTTATTTACTTTAGAAATCTTTGGTGAAGATTGGACCATTACTATGGCCACTTGGCTGATAGCATTTTCTAGAATTTTAACTAGTAACCTTCTGAATCAACATGACCCACTTCAAAACATATGTAAGATTGCATACTGGCAAACATTCTGGCCAAGTTTGGATTGGGTCACCAATGTGGCCTCTAGTGTGTTCACTAGCTTTTTGTAAGATTTGACCTAGTGACCTATTTTTTGACCCCACGTGACCCAAAAATGAACTCATCCAAGATTTCATGCAGGCACACATTCTGATCAAGTTCGGTGAAGATTAGGCTTTAAATGTGGTCTCTAATGTATTCAAAAGCTTTTTTTGAGATTTGACCTAGTGACCTACTCTTTCACCCCATGTGACCCAATAATGAACTCATCCAAGATTTCATGCAGACAAACATTCTGACCAAGTCTGGTGAAGATTGGGCTATAAATGTAGCCTCTATTCTGTTTCACAAGATTTTTCTAAGATTTGACCTATAGACCTTTTTATTGACACCACATGATCCAGTTATGAACTCATCCCAGATATCATGCAGGCAAACATTCTAATCAAGTTTGGTGAAGATTGGGCCAAAAATGGGGCCTCTAGTGTGTTCACAAGCTTTTTCTAAAATTTGACCTTGTGACCTACTTTTTGACCCCAGGTAACCCAATAATGAACTCATCCAAGATTTCATGCAGACAATTATTCTGACCAAGTTTGATGAAGATTGGATAAAAACTGTGGCTTCTAGTGTGTTCACAAGCTAAAATGTTGACAACGGAAGAAGTGGTATCAGAAAAGTTCACCTTGAGCACGCTGTGCTCAGGTGAGCTAAAAACTTAATTATTTCACCACTAAAGATTATAAAATTGTGCACAAAGTCTATTGCATCTTGATAGAGAATTTACATACTTATGAAAGGAAACTGGAATATGGGGTATGCATTGACAGTATGAACACCCACCAGTGCATTAATCTGTTGCTAACAAAACTTTTAAAACAAGTTTTTAAAAAACTATGATTATCACAATTTAGCTCCAAGTGACTTGACTCTTTCCAATTTAAACAAAGTGCTAGAAAACTGCCTTTTTTACTCCAGGACAGTACTATGCAGTGATGTCTTCACGAGTGTATAACACATGTACCAGCATCTGAGTATGTTGCACATTTGGTATGTGAATAAAGCAATGAAAAAGTTCTACCCAAGGGAAATGCACCCAAGGCATATATCGCTTAAACAAAAATTAATTGCATGACTATCAGCTGAAGGTTATGTCATTTCACAATTGCTGCTTTGTATGACTGAATGTGAACTGCTTTTATAAAATGGATGTCAATGCTTTAATGTTATCACAAACCTCTCAATCCTAGCACACCACCGACCAATGCTCCTGTTATTGTCCCATTTGAGAGAACATTCTTTCCTCGGTACTGTGGTGAAAGGGAAAACATCAATTAATTCACCGGCTAATTTATGATATTAAATACATAAAATATTCTTTTTGTAGAAGATATTTTTCCGTGCTTATAGACTAAAATATGACACATTTTTTAGATTTTTTTCAGATTCATGTCTCAGCACTTTAACCATTAATCATTTTGATAAAACTGTTAATTTCTTTTTAACATTTACTTTTCAATTACAAAGTACAAGTACATATTCTTTTTTTTTTTCAATCACAATAAAGAATATCAAGCACAACAAGAGTAATACAAACTCTATTCATTACTTACACTCTCTAACAAGCACTCTGTGCCAGCAAACAAAAAGCCTATTGTTGCAAAGTTTTTCCCATATGATGCACATCTAACTTTCATTTCCTTGAAGACAGCCCTAGTGGAAGGTGTCTCCCCAGGTTGCGATGTAGTGTAGGTAGACATTGGATCAATCCCAACTGTAAACAAACCAAGGGCACCTCCTAGGGCAAAACCTGCAACAAAACATGGTTTATACTTTGTACATTGATTTTAAAGCATATGTTGCACAACAGTGTTGGTAATTTGGTAGTTATATATATATTTAGACCAAGTGCAGTTTTATATATATTTATATATATACATTGCAAAGAACTCACGAAATCAGTACAGTTTTGTGACATCATCAATGTTTAGGCTAGAACTTCAAAGCAGTGGGCAGATTTGACCCATCACTTCTGAAAACAGTGTGCCAATTTTATAATCAGTGGGTCATTTATAAAGATGAAAAAAAAAAACCCATACCAAAATGTTATTTTAGCAGATATTGCGAAAAACATCACAAGGTTTCAGATCACCCAAGCCCTTTACTTATAGATAGTTTCCATGTGATGTCATAGGCACTGATAAGACAGTTTAAGGCAGCCATCTTTGAAGGCAGAAGCTAATGCAGGCCGAAATTTGGAAATATATGCTGTATTAAACTCACCACTGTGTTTTTATTTTGCAGTCTGTTTTACTGAATTTTATATAAAATTTAGCAGCTTTAATAAAGTATTTTAAATATCAGAACTATATTTTGATACTGGTAGTTTATTTAAAAAAAAATACAACCAAAAAAGATACGCTGTTCATTTTGTTTAAGGATGAGCCAGTAATTTTATTTATTTATGTGTTTTAATTCTTTGTGCATTTATCAATTTTTAAAATATTGTATTCTAAAAATATGGATTTCAAGAGCTTTCTAAAGATGTAAAGCTTTTAATTTTTGGACCACAAATGAAGAAATTACAAGAAATTTTTTTTACACTTCTATACATTTCATCTGAAAATCCTTTGATGCTGCCATCAAAGATGGCTGTCAAGCTAAGGGATCTTCACTAATGTGGAAACTATCTATATACCGCATCATTAAACGTAAAGTGTCTATTAATTATGATCAACAGTTATTGTTTGTACCGGAAGTCGCTAGTGAATATAAAGTCAATCCAATACATCCCTTTTAGGTCAACAGGTAACGCCAAGTTGGTCTATTTTTAGCAGAAACTAGTATGTGTACAAGATAGAGTTAGAATTACGATTGATTGATACAAAAATAGAAGTATTTCTTACCGTTTTATTTATTTTTTACTTTTATGAGCATGCGCCAAAATGACCCATTCAGTTAAAAAATGTGTGCCAACTCTAAGAATTCTGTGCCAATCCCGCAAAGGCATGCTCTAAACACTGCATCATTAACAGGAAATTAGGCAAACATGTACATGTTTTTAGTGCGCTTAAATATAGAGTACAAGATTTAGCTGTACGTTCAATAGACACAACCAGATAATATTGACTACTGTGTGTTTGCAAAATTATGCAAACATTTGACATAAATCTGACGATATGTTAACATATAGTGCTCAACATGATGCTAGTACTCAACATGATTAAGTAATGATACTCCAAGGATTGTTTGCTGAAAAACTGTGAGCAAGTTTTATTTTTATTTTTTTTTGCCAAATATGCAAATGCAGCTAGTGGAAAAACAGTGCCAAGAAATGGAACCAATGGAAATATACATGTGTTTGCCTGATTAAGTTATTTGTGAAAACTTAAAACCAGAACCAACAAAGATATGTTGCTCAAGGTTTATATCTTTGCCCTTAAAGTTTTAGACTAAATAATTAAATAATGCCTTTTATTCAGACTCAGTTCAGAACGCAATTTCAACATTCTAGAAACATAAATTTCAAGTTGTGGGGGTGGAAGGGATTTTTTCCTCCTCCTATGTTCCGGGCTGGTGCAATCTTGACATGATTACCAGGGTTCGAACAGAACCGATGAGGTCAAACAATCCCACTGAATTATACCGTAATGAAAAATTATCTTACCCGCCACACAACTAATTACTGCCTTGAATGCACAACTTTCAAATGCCCTTGTTACCATTTGTTCTTCTCTGGTCCGCATCATCCCAGGGCCGAACTGGGATGGCAAAAATACATTAGTCTTCAATTTTTTATCCCCAATAACATGATCAACAATATAACTAAAGCTTTCCACATCTTTTGGATGAAGACTTTGAATAGTTTCATCTTTGACAAAATCAGGTGGCTTGTTTATGGAGGACGCCATCTTGTTATTGGATGGTGCAACAGACGTTTCGTCCTCAACTTCTTTCGTTCTTTGCGTCATGTTAAATAAACCAATAATTCCAGATCTAGTTTTATTTTTAATTTATTCGTTATTTTTGCAAAATGACACTTTATTTGTAATGAAATAAAAACTAGCTTAAAGCGAAACATTGTTGACAATCGGCAATGGAATGGTGGGCCATTTTTGTCCAGAAAAATTATAACATTTAGCAATGGCTTTTAATATAGCCCCGGTACTGAAATGAGTGCATGTTGGTTTATTTTAATATACACAGCGACAGTAGACTTGCTTCCATGCTATTTATTTAATACACTGCGACAGTAGGCTTTCGTATATGTTCATGGGCGTATCTAGAGGAAGGGGTCGTGGGAGCCGGATTTTTTTTTTCCGCCAGTTTGACCTCTCCTCTCATCCCATGAAAAAAATCTTTTTCGCCAAGAATACAAACAGTTTGGAATTGAATGGGTTTCTAGCAGCTTCCGAAATGCAGGAAAAGGCTCTATTAGGCTGCTACATTTCAAAAGTTATCTGGAGGAGCATGTATCCAGACCCACCCCCTCCCCTACCTAGAATATCTGGTGCTCGCTCAATAGATAGTTTCCACATCAGTGAAGATCCCTCATCTTGGCAGCCATCTTGGATGGCAACTTTAAGTGATTTTCAGATGAATTGTATGGAAGCGTAAAGTTTATTCTCTTGTAATTTCTTCATTTGTGGTCCAAAAATTAAAAGCTTTATACTATTGGAAAGCTCTTGAAATTCACATTTTTAGAATGCAATATTTTTTAAATTGATAAATGCACAAAGAATAAAATCCACATAAATAAATAAAATTATTGGCTCTTCTAAAACAAAATGAACAGTGTAACTTATTTGGTTAATTCAGTAAAAAAGACTGAAAAATAACAACACAGAGGTGAGTTTAATACAGCATATATTTCCAGATTTCGGCCTGCATTAGCTTCTGCCTTCAAAGATGGCTGCCTTAAACTGTCTTTTCAGTGCCTATGACATCACACAGAAACTAACTATAAGGACCACCCCACACCCTGAAAAATAAGTCGTCCACCCTGCGTGCTTGCCATTCTTTGAAAATGCTTATGTTATATATGCACATTTATACACGTAATATCCAGTCAAAAATCAAACTTCGAAATATTAGTGAGCGGAACTAAAGCTTGCATTACATTTTCCAACATTTAGTGTATTTTTTCTTATGAGTTTTTGTTGTCTTCTTCCTAATTTTCTCGCCAAAATAATATTCGTTTGTACTTTTCACCATTAAATCGGATATAATAATTTTCTTTCCTCATAATCCAATAAAAACAACAACATTATGTCCTTTTTCTTCACCGATCCGTGCGTGGATGAAGTGTGTATGCGGGGCCTGTATAAAACGCAGCTTTTAACGCAGCCTGTATAAACATATAGGGAAAACGCAGCTTTTACGCAGCCTGTATAGAATATATAGGGGAAAGGTGTGATTTTCACTGCGGTTATGCATTTAATGGAAAAATAAGACAAAATGTTGTTTGATAAGAATAGAAGGCTTATTTATCGATAATATATGAATGAATTATGAATAAAAAATAAATATAATTGATGTTTTAATATTGTAATTGAATTTTAAGACCATCCGGTAATATAAGATCGTTTTTTCTATCGCTACCTAAACTGTCTAATAAATAAATTTGTCCGGAATGGAATATGGATGCAACCCAATGATCCCTATGGTTGTGGTGGATTTGGCATGCAGGAGCACTAACTGGTTCCATCGGTAATTTGAATGCCCATCTTTCCTCATTTTCGAGCCTAACAGGTACTTGGTCGGTTAATTGAAAGCCGCCTATGTTTGTGCCGAAGTCACGTTTAAGCAAAATATTGACCGCTTGCATATGGTTCGAGTTAAGTTTTCTATGTTCAATGATGTCTTTCTTATCTGATTCCGTTAAGTTTAAATCTTTTATCCAAAATATTTTTTGTTGTCATCGGTTAATTCGTTCAGATTTGTTCCTAATTCTAACATATCATCATTAATTGAAGTGAAAGATTCTTCTTGGATTTTCGGTATTTTTTAGCGGTTTCATTTCTTTCATCGATAAAAGTCAATTTTCTTTTTTTCTTAGTTGTTTCATTTAAAAAGAAGTGAAAATGGTGTATCTAAATATGTTTCAAGATTGAAGAGCATACTTCAAATCCACGCTGAGATATTAAGAAATTAAGAAAATACGATCGGTGTAGCTAGAACATTGGTTAATTGTATTTAACTGGCTTGTATAATTGTGCACAGTAGCAGATTTCTTGTTTATTGCAAGATAACGAGGACGTGGTCAGCGACAAGCTGCCTCCGACACAATTGTACAATTACAACGTGTCATTGTGCCAATAAACATGTTCGTATCGTTGTTGATTTCGTATCATTGATTGGATGATAAGAGCACGGTCAATTAATTTAGGTGTCACAAGACACGCCCATTAACAGTGTGACATGCAACAAGAAGGATATCGTCTTGCCGTTTATTAGATTTATGAACAAAACAAAAATGAACATTCATATCACCGGAGAAACAAATATTTATAAATACATCAAATTTCGTATTTTTTCTTATCATGAACCAGTTTGCTGTTTTTGATTTTAATTACAAATAACCGTTTATACCATTTCTTTCTTGCGCTTATTGTTACAAGTTATAAACAACATTAATAAATTAATTTTTTTTTTTCTTTTTGTTTTTTTTGTAATTCTACTCAGAAATATTCAAATTTCAAAAATATAAATATTTCATGTAATATTACAGACAGACGGACAGACATCATTATTTTATTTTGTTAACTTGAATGTATCTCTTTAAATTATAGTATGCGCACTTTATATCTTCATGATAATCCAACATTATCCTTTTCATATCATATTATCGTAAGATACAATATATTTATCGAATAAACTGTTAGTGTCATCGTCAATATTTCACGTCATTAGAAAAGGACAGTGATATGATTATATCATTATAAAACACACTTACCGACACTGAAGGAACCACTTGGAACACAATGTCCAGATCCAAAAGTCTTTGACTTTGTATCCTGGATAGCACAAAGTGACAATATTTTCAGAGTCAATGTACTCGTGCAAGTACTTCACTTGGCTATGTACAAAAACTAAAGCCATTTTTATTCCAACACCATATCTAAAGTAGATATATTTATATGAAAAGTGAACACTAATTAACACAAAATCACAACTGTTTATAAACTAAATCTAGATATATCCGTTTGAAACGAAAATTTGCGAACATAGAACAAATAAACAATAAAACAAATATTATGGAATATAGCCTGAATGACTGTTTGTAAGCAAGTTTGCAAGCAGAATGACTAAAACATAACATTGAAAATATATACTGCAACAAAGTCAATTTTTGAATTATTGAGTGATGACAATTTTGTTCAATAACAATAGATCTCGACAAAAAATAATTTCTGTAATAATTAACAAAAAACTCAATTTCCATTGATGCGCTTTTTAAAAGGCATAAGGTATCTTTCAAGTTACCGACATAAAGGAGTAAGAATAAATAATTAATATCTGTATGTGGAATTATTAAACAAACAACGTATTTGTTTGTAGCGCATACGTTCATAGAAATCATTAAGATCAAAAACTCTGTATCATGACACTTAACAACAATTATCAAGCTTAATAAACAAACTTTTAAAACATATCTCTAAATATGGACCTTACCATCAATCCAATGTACATTGATTTAAAAACATTGCAGACAGAAAAACACTACATTTTTTGTATATTTTTATTGTTTCTAACGATGCCCGTATGTTTAAAAAGCTGCAATTTCCCTGAGTTTTATTTATAATGGCTGCGTTGCTCCGTTGTATATCCTTAAATCGCATCCTACATAATTCGAATGTTATATGAGACAAAAAGTCAGGATAAAGTATAACATTATTTTACAATTTATAACAAAATTAAAAGAAAATTCGGATATAGATGTATCTTTTTGCAAGTGATTCGGACGTAAAGAAAATCTATAGGTAATTCAGAAAATTACCTCAACATAATAAATAAATATTTTTACTTATTTGGTAAACACACAATAAAATATATCATAAAGATATAACGGTATTTTAATGAAATTACTATAAAGAACAGTGAATACTTCTTTTTTTATAAACACAACATATTGTCTAGTTATATATTTAGAAAAAGCTGCGTTTTCCCTATATATCTATACAGACTGCGCAGCTGCGTTTTATACACGAAAAACGCAGCCTGCATAACGCAGCCTGCGTTAAAAGCTGCGTTTTATATTGGCCCGTGTATGCGGGGACGTGATGGGGTAGGGGTATAATTGTGTGACGCCATTGCTTTGAATATCATATATTTTTCATGACCTTAACTGCAATTAAAATTATTCAGCGATGCTATTTTGACAAAGCCTTTTTTTATTTATTTTTTATTTTTATTTTTTTTTGCAAACAGTTTATGGAGTTTTCAAAGCGTAGATCTAGAACCATTTATAATAAAACAACGTAATAAGTTAACACTTAGGCAAAACACAAGTAAATTTAGCCGACATAAATTTTGTACTATAGTAAGTCAATACGGTTCCTGGAGTTCGGGTTGCCGTTGTATCACAAAATCGCCATAATAATATTTACATGCCATATTTGTCTAACGGATAAAGATCTAATTTAACTTTTATTACAAAAGACTTACCTTTATTAAAACAGTTAGACACATACTTTTTTATAGTTTACACACATGCACATAATTTATAGAAAGGGGGGGAAGTACTAGAAGGACACGGTGTTCGTTGGCAGGTTCTACCACTCGGGCTCGATGTCAAGATCCAGCTCCCGGGGGCAAAAATGGGAGGGCGCGGCAAAATAACGGACGCGTAGTACCCCTAACATGGTGTTCATATAAAAAGGGGGACCTCTTGCTCGGGAACCCGAAGTACTAGGAGGACACGGTTTTCGTTGGCAGCTTCTGCCACCCGGGCCCGAGGTTCTGCCAAGTTCAAACTCCCGAAGGGCTAAAGGGGGCAAAATGGCGGACGCGTAGTACCCCTAACATGGTGTTCATATAGAAAGGGGGCCTCTTGCTCGGGAACCGGAAGTCCTAGGAGGACATGGTTTTCGTTGGCACGTTCTGCCACCCGGGCGCGAGGTTTGTGCCAAGTTCCAACTCCCGGGGGCAAAAAGGGGGGCAAAATGACAGAATCGTAGTATCCATAACATGGAGTTAATATAGAAAGGCGGGGCGCTCTTGCTCGGGAACCGGAAGACCTAGGAGGACACGTTTTTCGTAGGCAGGTTCTGCCACCCGAGCCCGAGGTTCGTGCCAAGTTCCAGGTCGCGGGGGCAAAAAGGGGGGCAAAATGGCGGACGTGTAGTAGCCCTAACAGGGTGTTCATATAGAATGGGGGAGGCGGCCCCTTGCTCGGGAACCGGAAGTCCTAGAAGGACACGGTTTTCGTTGGCAGGTTCTGCCACTCGGGCCCGAGGTTCGTGCCAAGTTCCAGCTCCCGGGGGCAAAAGGGGGGGGGGGCGGCATAATGGCGGACGCGTAGTACCCCTAACTTGGTGTCCATATAGAATGGGGGAGGGGGGGGGGGCTCTTGCTCGGAAACCGGAAGTCCTAGGAGGACACGGTTTTCGTTGGCAGGTTCTGACACCCGGGCCCGAGGATTGTGCCAAGTTCCAGCTCCCGGGGGGCAAAATGGCGGACGTGTAGTTACCCTTACGTAGCAGGTCCGTGCCAAGTTTCAGCTCCTGGGGGTCAAAAGGGGTTAAAATGGCGCATGTGTATTTATCCTTACGTAGCAGTCCTTTGCACGTGTGGGCGGCCTCTACGACAAGAACCCGAAGTCCTAGGCCGAAACGGCTTTCGGTGCCATGTTGTGCCATACAGGCCCTAGATTCGTTCCAAGTGTCAGCTCCCTGGGGCCAAAAAACGGGATAGAATACATGCGTGGACGGCACGCTTGGGCGTCTAGGACCGGTAGCGGAAGTCCTAGGCCGAAACGGTTTTCGGTGCCAGGTTGTGCCACGTGGGCTCTAGGTCCGTGCCATGTTTCAGCTCTCGGGGACCAAAAAGGAGGTCAAAATGGCGCACGTGTATTTACCCTTAGGTAGCATTCCTTTACACGAGTTGGCGGCCTCTAGGATCGGAACCCGAAGTCCTAGGCCTTAACGGTTTTCGGTGCCAGGTTGTGCCTATTGGGCCCTAGGTCCGTGACAAGTTTCAGTTCTCGGGGGCCAAAAACAATGGGTCACAATGGCGCACGTGTTTTTACTCTTTAGTTGCGTTCCTATAGACGAGTGGGCGGCCTCTTGGACCGAAACCGGAAGTTCTAGGCCAAAACCATTTACGGTGCCAGGTTGTGCCACGTGGGCCATGTTTCAGCTCCCGGGGTCCAAATGGGGGTCAAAATGTCGCAAGTGTAGTTACCCTTACGTGGCATTCCTAAAGACGCGCGGGCGGCCTCCAGGATCGAACCAAAAGTCCTATAACGAAACGGTTTTCGGTGCCAGGTTGTGCCACGTGGGCCCTGTGTCCGTGCCAAGTTTCAGCTCTCGGGGGCCAAAAAGGCTCAAAATGGCGCACTTGTAGTTACCCTTACGTAGCATTCCTATAGACCCGTGGGCGGCCTATAGGACCGGAACCGGAAGTCTTAGGCCGAAACGGCTTTCAGTGCCAGGTTGTGTCACGTGGGCCCTAGGTCTGTGCCAAGTTTCAGCTCTCGGGGGCCAAAAAGGGGTCAAAATGGCGCAAGTGTAGTTACCCTTAAGTAGCATTCCTATAGACCCGTGGGCGGCCTCTAGAACCGGAACCGGAAGTCCTAGGCCGAAAGCATTTCGGTGCCAGGTTGTGCCACGTGAGCCCTTGATCCGTGCCAAGTTTCAGCTCCCGGAGGCCAAAAAAGGGGTCAAAATGGCGCCGATTTAAGACTTTGAGGAAACGAATTCATGACAGTCCTATAGTCCATGCTGCGGCCTCTAGGACCGGAAGTCCTAGGCCGAAACGGTTTTAGGTGCCAGTTTGTGCCACATGGGCCCTAGATCCGTGCCAAGTTTCAGCTCCCTGGGGCCACAAAAAAGGGGGCCACAATGGCGCCGAATTAGGACTTTGCGGAACCTAATTTATGGCATTCCTATAGACCCTTCGGCGGCCTCTACGACCTTAACTAGAAGTCCTAGAGCAAAACGGTTTTCTGTGCCAGGTTGTGCCACATGGGCCCTAGATCCGTGCTAAGTTTCAGCTCCCTGGGGCAACCAAGGTGCCAAGATGGCGGCCGTTTAATCCTACGCGGAATCCCTTACTGAGCATTGCTATAGACGTTTCGACGGATTCTAGGACGGGAACCGGAAGTCCTAGGCCGAAACGGATTTCGGTGCCAGGTTGTGCCAAATGGGCCCTAGATCCGTGCCACGTTTCAGCTCACTCCGGCAAAATAAGGGGCCAAAATTGCGCCGATTTATGCCTTTGCAGAACCTCTTACGTAGCAATCCTATAGTCCATTCGTCGGCCTCTAGGACTAGAACCGAAAGACCTATTCCAAAACGGGTTTCAGTGCAAGGTTGTGCAACATAGGCCCTAGATCCTTGCCAAGTTTTAGCTCCCTGGGGACAAAAAAGGGGCCAAAATGGCGCCGACTTAGGCCTTTGCGGAACCGAATACTAAGCATTCCAATAGTCTCTTCTAGGACCAGAACTGAAAGTCCTAGTCCAAAACGGTTTTCCGTGCCAGGTTGTGCCACATAGACCCTAGATCTGTGCCAAGTTTCAGCTTCAATTTTCAGTTTGGGCCAAAAAAGGGCCAAAATGGCCCCGATTACGCCTATGCGGCACCACATACACACATACACAACATTGCTATAGACGTTTTGGCAGCCTCTAGGACCGGAACCGGAACCGGAAGTCCTAGGCCAAAATGGCTTTCGGTGCCAGGTTGTGCCACCAGGGCCCTAGGTCCGTGCCATGTTTCAGCTCCCGGGTGCCAAATAAAGGGCCAAAATGGCGCATATTTACTTCTATGAACCGCATACATAGCATTCTTATAGACGCTTCTGCGGACTCTAGAACTGGAACCAGAAGGCCTAGGTCGCAATGATTTCCGGCGCCAGATTGTGTCACATGGGCCCTAGGTCCCTGCCAAGTTTCAGCTCCAGGGTTCAAAAAGGGGCCAAAATAGCGCATATTTACGTCTACGCTGAACCGCATATATAGCATTCCTATGGACGGTTAGGCGGCCTGTAGAACCGGAACGGGAAGGCCTAGGCCGAAATGGTTTTCAGTGCCAGATTGTGCTTCTAGGGCCCTAGGTCCATGCCAACTTTCAGCTCCCGGTGCCAAACAAAGGGTCAAAATGGCGCATATTTACGTCTTCGCAGAAACTCATACATAGCATTTCGATAGACTCTTCGGCGGCCTCTAGAACCGGAACGGGAAGTCTGAGGCCAAAAGGTTTTCCGTGCCAGGTTGTGCCACATAGGCCCTAGTTCCGTACCAAGTTTAAGCTCCCTGGGGCCAAAAAAAGGGAGCCAATGAGGAACCCCATACATAGCATTCCTACAGACCCTTCGGCGGCCTCTAGGATCGTAAATCCTAGGCCGAAATGGTTTCTGGAGTTATTTTTATGCCTCATGGGCCCCAGATCTGTGCCAGGTTTCAGCTCCCTGGGGCAAAAAGGGGGCCAAAATGGCGCCGATTAAGGCCTATGTGGAACCCAATACATAGCAATCCTATAGACCCTTCGGCGGCCGAAACCGGAAGTGCTAGAGCGAAACGGTTTTCTGTGCCATGTTGTGCAGCATGGGCCCTAGATCCGTGGTAAGTTTCAGCTCCCTGGAGCTTAAGAGGGGCTAAAATGGCGCCGATTTCAGCATATGCGTAAAACCCAGATATAGCAATACTATAGACCCTTCGGTGGCCTCTAGCACCGGAACGGAAAGACCTAGGCCAAAACGGTTTTCGATGCCAGGTTGTTCCACGTGGGCCCTTGATCCGTGCCAAGTGTCAGCTCCTTGGGGCCAAAAAGGGGACCAAAATGGCACCGATTTATGCCTCTGCAGAACACCAAACATAGCATTTCTATAGAACCTTCGGCGGCCTCTAGGACCGGAACCGGAAATCCTAGGCCAAGATGGTTTTCAGTGCCAAGTTGTGCCCCATGGACCCTAGATCCCTGCCACGTTTCAGCTCCCTGGAGCCAAAAAAGGGCCAAAATGGTGCCGATTTACGCCCACGGACTTTAGGCCCGGAACCGGAACTCCTAGAGCAAAACGGTTTTTGTGCCAGGTTGTGCCACATGGCCCTAGTTCCGTGCCAAGTTTCCCTGGGGCCAATAAAGCGGCAAAATGGCGTCGATTTAGGTCTATGCGCAACATCATTCCTATAGACACTTCGGCTAAAAGCTAAGAGGTTCCACGTGTATTGTGGTTAAATTCGAAATATATCATCAGTATGACCGCAGGTAAAACGTACTAATCAACTTTGACCGACCATTGTCCTTTCCCATTATTAATAGTGAGATTGATATCAGTAGGGACCATATCAATTTCTACTGCCACAGTACCACACACGTTCTCAGTAATGAACTAGTCACCAGTATTTTACTGATGAATGTGAAACGTTTTCCTTTAGGCTATTTTTAATGACGTATGTTTAAGGACAGTAAAGCCCTTAAGTATGACAGACTGATTTTACTAACAGATTAACCTACTGAAAGTCACTTAGTAAACATACACATTATTGTTTTTAATAGGTACCATTATCATCTAAAGGAAAGAAAAAGACATTAGGCATTGTATTTCTCGGCCAGGTATATTCAAAACAACTATTTTAAAAATAATTTCCTCTAGTAATTACGCTTTCAAATGAATGACTTAGCAAAATCATAATAATATACGTAAATATTCGCGATCTAGGTTAGTGAAATACGACTTATTCTCTAAAGAGTAGTTCATCTAGCTTGGACGCTAATCAAGGTTTCCGGAGTATACCAAACAATTTGTTGTTTGTGTCGTGCAGCCTGACCAACCTGGCTTGAATATCCACTCCAGAAGTTGACGCATTTGGAATATTTCAACCAGATATAAATGTATGCCGTCTCATTGGTTAAAATAATAAGCGCCGTACAATAAAAACTTTGTTCTGGCATGTTGTCTAGACAATTCAGAAGAATCTGCCTAAATAGAAGGATGTTAACGATGCATTCAATCGTAGCGTTGATTATGGCGAACTGTTTTTTCATTGATGCGGTAGGTTGATTCGATTTTTGTTGTTCTTTTTTAAAATTATTTCTGAATTTTCAATTAATGAATTTTTGACAATAGAAAAGTTGGTAGAGAGGCCAGGTTATAACAACATGTGCAGTAAAAGAATATATTGTGTAAAGATATGTGTCAATGCATTGGTATAGTATAAAAGTTCTTTGCTTATATATTTCTTTTTTACTTATTATTTATCGAAAAATAAATTTATGTTTTCTTATTACTCCATTTGCTTCAGATGTTTATGTGATACTCTTATAAAAACAAGTGTATTATAAGTGTAAGTATCTGTTGCAGATTCCATTTATCAAAATTGTTGTGGTTGCTGCTTTTGCTTCAATTTTGTTGTTATAGTTATGGTCTCGTTTGATCGATAACAAAGGTTATTTATCAGCATATAAGTAAGCTTTCAGTTTTTCAATTATATCGTTCGTTCTACTGATATAACTCGAAATGCCTCGAACAATTTAAGCGTTCGCTTAAAAATGACTATGCGTGCCCTTACAGCCTTAGCTACAAGTTTTGAAGCATTCTAACCCAAACTTTTGTACTCTTTAACTGAACGTGCAGCGTTATATTTGCTCTACCTTGAACACCACGTGATGCACCACACCATGGCGTAACCTTCATGCTCAAATACAAATATCATTTGACTTACGCAAGGACAGAGTACTATTGTAAAATTCTCTATTTTTTCTTCTTGACTTTTAACATAATGTATGAACGACGCGATGTTCCACACAATATGAAACATCAAATCTTCACGGGTGTACATGTCTCATGTTGCACGCGCGTATTGTGACGTCAGCCGGACATACTAACCCATATCTAGAGATGTTATTAGCAAAGAAACACACCCCCAAAACACAAAAAAAACTACTTTCTTCGAATAACAGTAGTCATAATTAGCCGAACATAGCAAGATACAACAACAAAAAAATCCCTTTCATAAATGCACTTACCACCTTAGGACTTTTAAATTAACTTGACATTTTTAAATGGGCGTCGTAAACATGAACGTGATCATCATAGGGACGATTTGTGCTAAAGGGCAGAAAATGTCAGAAAACGTTGAAGCCGATTATTTCGCTTGATAATGTGTAAAAATTAGAGGAGAATTAATATAATCGTCTGCTTTTTATTGTCGACAAACAACCGGCTGGAGTTCCGAGGGAATTTTTATACGACTGTTGCAGTATTTGGCAAAATAAGGGGTGTTTTTAACACAATGCTTGTTTTATGTAACAATAAAAAACTGTTGCGTTTCAAATACTTAAAATTTCATTTTAACTTTCAAAGCAATGTTATGTTATAAAATTTTCTTTTTCGTCAGTCATATCACTTAAGTATTAAAATTACATCACAATATTGTATGCATACAAGTGTGAATGTTACAATGTTGTCAAGCAAATAAAGATTTCTGAAGAAATTATACGAATATAATAGTAAAAACACATTTACTTTTCTAATCATGAACGCAGCTTTCAGGCATTTTTTGGGAAAGTGGCGGAGAGGTGTTCAAGGAAGTATAACGGTTCCAAAAGTAAGCATGATGAAAACAATTCTTACTTAGACTGGTATTTAATATCTGGAATACAAAGTGATTATTATGTTACCCTTTTCTTTGGTTCGTCTTTTGGGGCCTGCAGAAGGCACAGAAACAAACACGAGGCTCTCGCCAGAAATGTTTTTATTGTCGTGCGCAGGTGCCCCGGTGCAAAGGTGAAAGGTTAATTCGGACCAAAAAAAAAAAAAGGTCCAAAAAGTGTAAGGGGTTATATAATATGATGAGATACGTATACATTAATTAATGTATTGTGATAAAATGAGGTTTGACCTACATGTAGTTTAGATTGACATAAGTAAAACTTAGTAATAAGAATTCGAAGATGAGATTAACAATTAGAAGCTTAATGAGAGTTAGAAATAATAATGACTCTACTAAATGTTAAAGAAGACGGGTGAGGATGAAGAAAGATAAGTAAGATGATTTAGTAACAGAGTGAGTCTGCTACAATTAATTCGTCGGTCGCACGAGTTTTACATATCCATGTTGAAAACTGAGTCGAAGTTTACACAAATACACAGTTGTAAACAACTTTCAGATTCCTTTTCGAAAAAAAAATCATTTATTTAAAATGACTAACAACTGGGTTACTTTAATGAGTTGTTTTATTATATACAATGACGGAGACATCACTAGATTGAGATCACATCTACATTATTGCGTGCAATCGAGCGTGGCGGACACTGAGTACAGTCAAGTTTGTCAAATTAAGCAACGTTTAGACATTATTTTAATGACTCCGCTTTTTGGTGGTATTCATTGTTAAAGAAAATGTTAAATGATTGTAACAGTCTCGACGCACCGATAGGACATTTATTATAGAACTGGAGATCAAAGATAAGGTTTACACAGATACTGTTTACTCTTGGTTTGACCATTTGAACATATTTAATAAAACGGCTTTGGAATATCAATGAGATAAAATAACTCTGTTTATATTGCATTAAGTTAATAAAGACATTCAAAAAAACAATAAAGTGTTTCAACGTTCAACGTTTTAATTGTTAAACTAAATATTTAATAACAATGACCATCAGAAAAACAATTATATCCCTTAATGAAGATACAAGCCTGGATCGACAAAAAACACGTTTTCTCCCGATAAGGACTTCATTAAAACCCATTTAAGGACAATTACTTGCCATATGTGTTATCTGTTATTCGATTTTAAGGCAAACTTTCGGTACAATACGAAAGACATTAAACGTTTTGAGACAAGGACACTTTAATTTCTAAATAGATATATTGTAACTGCCTTTTATTTTCTCAACAGGCGGTGCATTTCGGAGACAGTCGTAATGGCGATGGACAAGGTACAAAGTGTTGGCAACTGCTATTAAACCATTTTAAGAAGTGTAATCATTACTACGACCTTAAAATATAAACAAGGATTTCATTAACACGTATATCTTAGACCCCTTTTTATTAAAATATAATTATTTTAAGCCTAAGTCATGACTTTAGCCCAAGTCAAAATTTTCATACCAACAGCTATAAGTTTATTTATGAAGTTTGAAGGTGATTTTAAGCTCAAAAGAGCAACTTTAAGGTGTCATGCAAAAATACAGACAAGAAAAATTGACGAATACTGGACTTGATTATTTATAAGAATGTTGTTTTATGTTATATTACTTTTTATGCGTAAAATGTTGCTACTGTCGCAAATGTTGTTTACATTTTAATGATTAAAAAAAATATCCAACTTAAACAATATTCAAAAACAACAACAAACCAATAAAATTAAAGTTTGTGACCATAACAATGGACATCACAGAGCCTGGCTCATTAAATTTTGTTGAAATATAGTTTAAACTGAGACACTCTTTTTGGGAAACGTTTTAGTTATAAGTCAGTTTCGTATAAAAAACATTTATGTTTTTATATTATTTTTGTAAAGGTACGGAAACAGGAATGTTGTTCGAGCTTGGAGACCATTCGCACAGGTACCTGACATCTTTTGGCATTAACTTACTGACAACAATATTTCGTAAAACTTCCTCTTTATGAAAATGGTCTGCACTTTAAGCAACGTTTTGTCGATATTTCAACAATAAGAGTAGAGTCAATACCCGGTCGTACCAGAGACATTAAACGTATTCATTCCACCAGAGGGCTTCATAACGTCATTATTATCTGACTGCTGTAATCGTTTCCATACACTGTAATTGTCACAATGGCAAAGTCAAAAGTTGACGAAGAAAGGGTAAAAATGGCTGTGTGCTTCAGAATTCGATTGTATAATATTTTTATCCACAGCATTTTTGTGGGGAACATTGGCCCAGAAGTCAGCGTGGACCTCCATCTATTGCTGGAGGACGAACTGTTTAAGATGACGGTCTCCATTAACAACTCCCTGTCTATAGCAGACACAGTGCTGGGCATTCGAAACGGAGGCGATGTCGTGCAGTTACATACCGATGGCCGCTCAAGAGATGGGTGCTTGACCTCAGGTCGAGTTCATTCACATGACGGTGTGGTCGTATTTTCTCACTGCGGGTCGTCAGTAGTAAGTTGCTGTTGGTTATTGTTGTCCTGATAGTTGTTGTTTCTTTTTTTTGCACCTTTCCAGTCCCGTTTATTTGTACACTCTATTAATTTTCAAAGACATATAGAAGCACACCTCAATAACACACAGCAAATGGTGTGATGTAAAAAGTATGATAAATGTGAATTCAACCCATTTCCGATCTTTTTAAATAAATAAAAAAAGTCTCCCCAAAGTAACTAGGCTGTATTTTGTATTATCTAAATAAAGTATATATATTTTAATAAGCCATTGTGCGACAATGTGATAATGCAAAATATTGTATTATGCAGTCATAATTATTTGACTTCAGAATGGAATCCTAGCTACACCGAACCATCAGTACAACATTGGCATTGACCAGACAGTCGTACGACAAAGGCGGTCGGTAGCGGATGGGTTAAAGGTCAATGTGTTAAAACGATCCGTCGGCGTCTCTTCCGTCAGGGATCATGTTCTTTCTAGAGGCGAGTTTTCGGGAAATTTAGAGTCACAATAAAGATTCGATCTATCAAGAAACAAATATAATTAAAAAATGCCAGCCGTTATATATCCAAACACCGCTATGTTACAACCCGTTTTGTAATAGAAGCAGTTTTGTAATAAACTTATTTTTGGCCTGATATCTTTATTTTTCTGCCTTAAATAACTAAAAATCATGAATAAACCATGAAAACACACACATCTCTGGCATTTAAAATTGTTTTTACACACTTTTGAGAAGTTTCATTTTTCAACCTTATGCGACTTTGTCCTTAACCCTATTATAAGAGGAAACCCCGTTTTGTAGAAAAGTAAGTGTTCTCAGGAAATCTTGATGATTTCATGACAAAAGTGCTGAATTTGGTGTGAAAACATGTTTAAACAACATATGCTTTCATTTAAATATTACTTGGAATATATAGCAGAGGTTTGAATTTTAACCTGTTTTGTAACAAGTAGTAAATTTAATACAAAACGGGTTTTATTACAAAACGGGTTGTTACAGCGCATTTAAAGAAAAATGCCCATAAGGAACTCCTATAAAAATTAAATATTTTCATTTTTTTTTCCTGATGAGCGTGTACACGTATATCGGCTAAACCTCCGTTATTAGACAAAGTAAATATAACAATGTCACAAATCTTTCAATGGCTCGATGAAAATATAACAATGTCACAAATCTTTCAATGGTTCGATGAAAATATAACAATGTCACAAATATTTTAATGGTTCGCTGAAAATATAAGAATGTCACAAATCTTTCAATGGCTCGACGAAAATATTTAAACAAATATTTTAATGGTTCGATGAAAATATAAAAATGTCACATATCTTTCAATGGCTCGACGAAAATACACTGTATAAGAATGTAACAAATATTTTAATGGCTCGACGAAAATATAAGAATGTAACAAATATTTTAATGGTTCGATGAAAATATAAGAATGTCACAAATCTTTCAATGGTTTGTTGAAAATATAACAATGTCACGAATCTTTAACTGTTTCGATGAAAATATGACAATTTAACAAATCTGTTAATGGTTCGATAAAAATTTTAATTCTTTCTTCTGATTCCTTTTCCTGTAATATAACTTGGCGTATATCCCTTACTTGACATAAATATATGTGTCAACTACAATGTTGGCTTTTCCAGCAAGAGACCGCCACACCGACAGTGCACGACAGAAGCGATCAGACGACAGCATTCTGACTATAGAGCTGGGTATATGGATGGACAAATCGTTCTCGGAGGGTCTCGAGGCTCGGGGTATAATTACAGTACAAGAGAAACTGGACGCCATCTTCTTGCTTTATTCCACCGTAAGTGGCGTCATTGTAAAGAAATCCATGTTGCGTTATTATCCAGAATATGGCCACATTGTAATACAGACACATGTAACTTAATTATTATAATATACTTTTCTATGTTACAGTAAGTGGCATAATTCTCAGACTTCTGCTGTCATATGCTGCTGTTAATGACACTATTCTTTGAATTACGTTGTTCTATGTTACCCTTAGCAGCATAATTCTTAGACCTATACTGCTCTTTATTACCGTTAGTGGAACCATTCTGAGACCTAAGCTGTTCTTTGTTACAGACAGCGGCGTCATTTTTAGACCTCATCTACTTTTTGCAGGGGAAAGTGACGTCATCTTTAGACCCCTGCTATTCAATGCGACAGTCAATAACGTCATTCTTAGACCCCTGCTACCCAATGCTACTAGTCAGTGAAGTCATTCTAAGACCCCGATTACTCAATGCTACAGTATGTGAAGTCATTCTAAGACCCATGTTTCTCAATGCTACAGTATGTGAAGTCATTCTAAGACCCCTGTTACTCAATGCTACTAGTCAATGAAGTCATTATAAGACCCCTGCTTTTCATTGCTACAGTCAGAGAAGACATTTTAAGACCCCTGGTACTTAATGCTACAGTATGTGAAGTCATTCTTAGACCCCTGCTACTCAATGCTACTAGTCAATGAAGTCATTCTAAGACCCCGATTACTCAATGCTACAGTATGTGAAGTCATTCTAGGACCCATGTTTCTCAATGCTACAGTCATTGAAGTCATTCTAAGACCCCTGCTTTTCAATGCTACAGTCAAAGAAGACATTTTAAGACCCCTGGTACTCAATGCTACTAGTCAATGAAGTCATTCTAAGACCCCGATTACTCAATGCTACAGTATGTGAAGTCATTCTAGGACCCATGTTTCTCAATGCTACAGTCATTGAAGTCATTCTAAGACCCCTGCTTTTCAATGCTACAGTCAAAGAAGACATTTTAAGACCCCTGGTACTCAATGCTACTAGTCAATGAAGTCATTCTAAGACCCCGATTACTCAATGCTACAGTATGTGAAGTCATTCTAAGACCCCGATTACTCAATGCTACTAGTCATTGAAGTCATTCTAAGACCCCGATTACTCAATGCTACTAGTCATTGAAGTCATTCTAAGACCCCGATTACTCAATGCTACTAGTCAGTGAAGTCATTCTAAGACCCCGATTACTCAATGCTACAGTATTAAAGTCATTCTAAGACCCCTGTTTCTCAATGCTACAGTATGTGAAGTCATTTTAAGACCCCTGTTACTCAATGCTACAGTATGTGAAGTCATTCTAAGACCCATGTTACTCCTTGCTACAGTCATTGAAGTCATTCTAAGACCCATGTTACTCCTTGCTACAGTCATTGAAGTCATTCTAAGACCCCTTTCAATGCTACAGTCAGAGAAGACATTTTAAGACCCCTGGTACTTAATGCTACAGTATGTGAAGTCATTCCTAGACCTCTGCTACTCAACGCTACTTTCAGGAAATACATTTAAGACCCCTGCTGCTCTTTGCTACTGTCAGGGATGTCATTCATAGACCTATGCAACTCTATGCTACGGTCAGAAATGTTATTCTTTGACCCCTGCTACTCTATGCTACAGTATGTGAAGTCATTCCTAGACCCCTACTACGCTGTGCTACAGTCAGGGATGTCATTCTTAGACCCCTGCTGCTCTATGCTACAGTATGTGAAGTCATTCCTAGACCCCTACTACGCTGTGCTACAGTCAGGAATGTCATTCTTAGACCTATGCAACTCTATGCTACGGTCAGAAATGTTATTCTTAGACACCTGCTACTCTATGCTACAGTATGTGAAGTCATTCCTAGACCCCTACTACGCTGTGCTACAGTCAGGGATGTCATTCTTAGACCCCTGCTGCTCTATGCTACTGTCAGGAATGTCATTCTTAGACCTATGCAACTGTATGCTACGGTCAGAAATGTTATTCTTAGACACCTGCTACTCTATGCTACAGTCAGGGACTTCATTCTTAGACCCCTGCTACTCTATGCTTTTGTCAGGGATGTCATTCTTAGACCCCTGCTGCTCTATGCTACTGTCAGGAATGTCATTCTTAGACCTATGCAACTGTATGCTACGGTCAGAAATGTTATTCTTAGACACCTGCTACTCTATGCTACAGTATGTGAAGTCATTCCTAGACCCCTACTACGCTGTGCTACAGTCAGGGATGTCAATCTTAGACCCCTGCTGCTCTATGCTACTGTCAGGAATGTCATTCTTAGACCTATGCAACTCTATGCTACGGTCAGAAATGTTATTCTTAGACACCTGCTACTCTATGCTACAGTCAGGGACTTCATTCTTAGACCCCTGCTACTCTATGCTTTTGTCAGGGATGTCATTCTTAGACCTATGCAACTGTATGCTACGGTCAGGAATGTTATTCTTAGACACCTGCTACTCTATGCTACAGTCAGGGACTTCATTCTTAGACCCCTGCTACTCTATGCTTTTGTCAGGGATGTCATTCTTAGACCTATGCAACTGTATGCTACGGTCAGAAATGTTATTCTTAGACCCCTGCTACTCTATGCTTTTGTCAGGGATGTCATTCTTAGACCTATGCAACTGTATGCTACGGTCAGAAATGTTATTCTCAGACCCCTGCTACTCTATGCTACGGTATGTGAAGTCATTCTTAGAGCTCTGCTGCTCTCTGCTACAGTCAGGGACTTCATTCTGAGACCCTGCTACTCTATGCTTTTGTCAGAGATGTCATTCTTAGACCCCTGCTACTCTATGCTACGGTCATTGTTGTCGTTCTTAGACCTCTACTAGTCCATGCTACAAACAGTGCCGACATTATTAGATATATTCTACTTTATGCTACAGTCAGTGATGTTAATCTTAAACCTATGCAACCCTTTGCTATAGTCAGTATTGTCATTATTAGACCTCTGCAACTCTTTGCTGAAGGTAATTACATCAATCTTAGACCCCTGCTCCTCTATGCTGTATCAGTGGCATCATTCTAAGAAAGGTCTAAGAATGACGCCACTGACTGGCATTGAGTAGCAGAGGTCTAAAAATTACGGTTCTTACAGTAGCCATTGGCTGTAAAATTTCCATTGAAGCAGAGACTTGTATTTTTACAAACACATGAACTAGAATAATTATGAAAGTTGATCTGCCTGAATATGTTTAGGAAGCTGCCCTGCTAGGGATGCAGGACCAACTGGGCTATACAATCATATTGGACATCAAATACGTGGAGATTTGGACAGAAAATCCTGTATGTATCCATTTTATGATGATTGTGGTTAAGAATGAAGTTGGAATGCGTTTATTAAATTAAGTCATAAGTAGAAGTGCACAACGAAGAAAATACTAGAAAAGATTTCAACAATATTTTATTTTCATACTCACAATGTACTTGTATCCTGTAAATGCCTTTTGACAAAAAAAATGATGTGTAATTGAATTTAAAGTGTTCACTTTAACTATGGGAAGTCCATTTCTCTTTTGATTTTTAGGTACTGGTGTAAACATACTCACAATATAAGTGTAATAGAAGGATGCAGACCTTATTAAGTACTATTTTGCCATCTTTGTTTGCAGGACTGGTATGATCTCACACCAGGCAAGCTGAAGTTAACCAGAAAATCCTTCTGCCAAGGCCTCAGCCTATATGAAACAGTGGGTTAATATTAATGTATATCGTTCCCTCATTTTGGAAAATGTTGAACTTTAAATTGCACCTATTTTAAAGAGTTTTAAGCTTGTTGGAAAAACGGTCCAATGAATATTGCAAATTTGAGCAGCTGTTAGATATTTGAATGTATTGGTCATGGATGTTTTTCTGAATGTAAAAGAACAATCGAAAATAAGGTAAATGCATTCAACTTGGAATCTGTTGCATATCATGACAAATAAAAGCAAAAAGTGTAATTAAAATAGTTCCATAGTCATTCACAAAGCAAATGTATTGCATACATAAAAATGAAATGGAAAATGAGTAATGTTTAATCGAAGTGGTCAACACAGCAATCGCTTGTCGTCTTTTTCAACTTCCTTTTTTATCACTTACTGTTTTATAACATTGGTGTCTTTTTTATTTTAGAAAAAGCTATATTGGTTCTCTTTTAATTTTAGATTTTTAATACAAATACTTATTGCAATGTTGTCATGTAAACACGACTGATTGCAACTACATTTTGAATGTTTTTTTACTTGCTCTTCCAGATTCCTGCATATGACTTGAAAGCTTTACATACTATGTGAGTACAAGACTATATCAGACAATACACATCTGCTTCAAATATATTTTGCGCTTTGAACCTTGCTGCTTTTCTAGGCCAGAGTCCAGCAATAACTTATGAATCAGAAAAAATATATAAAGCATACTACTATTAACAATCATTTATATTAAAATGGTTATGTTGCGATATTTTAAAATGAAATCATTACAGTTACTTCTTTACATAACTTCGAATATTGTTTTAGCATGATGTTAACATTTACAGCTGAGAGGCGGTGTGCCTGGTTCTGCCCAGACATGGGTCAGGATCTTATTCCAGCATAAATAGATGACTACTAATAATTATGACCATATTTAGGTAATTGTGATGTGCTTAGAAAATAATAAACATGTTTTTGTTATATTGCAAGGTTTGAGTTGGACAGCAACGTTAAAGGTGTCACATGGTTGGCTCGTACCTGTGAACCAACCTCTAACTGCTATGTGATTAGGACAGAGGTTCTTCAGGCAGCCCATGCTGTTGTCCATGAAATAGGCCATCAGTAAGTGTGTGTTATACACAGATATGAACATGTTGACCTACAATGCATCAGCGGTTCTAACAGTACATATGTCTGTGGTCTTCCTACACCAATGATAGCTAAACATCACTTAAATGGCCACCACATTTTTTTAAATCCTATATTAACCAGGATTATTCGACTTTTAATTGCCCTTATTGTGGTCAAACACTGTTATTCAATACAAGTAACAAGTAACATATGTACAGAGCTCATATGAATAGAATTTGTGCAGTTACAAAAAACTAACTTTTGGTTGTCCTGAAGTATTGTGCATAATATTTATTTTAATGCTTTATTTATAACCTAATTTGTTGTGCAACTATTTAGTATATAATAAATAATTATTACTGCACTTTTTAAAATTGCAAAATTCAGCCCAAATCTTGTCTTCTAACCCAGAAATCAAAGCTTTTTGTGCAATAATGGAACATTTTTTCTTCCTACTTTCTGTCTTCTGAAATTACACTTCTCAATCTTTAGCTGGTCCAGCACTTGCTTTTTCATTTTTGTTTTTTTAACAACTGTTTTATTTAGACTGGGCATGACTCATGATAACACGCAGTCATGTGATGGTCAGTCAGATGATACCACTGGAATGATGGGTCAAGGTCAATGGGTGTGGTCACATTGCAGCGCATTGGTTATGCAGAAAAATTTAGCGTATGTTATTGTATGGTTAATTTCTCCTTTTTTCTAATTTCTTTTGTTGATAAAATCAGCAGATACTGTATATATAGCAGAATTCTAAGTGTCAAATCTTATGTAACATAAAACTTTACTCCTGATGCGAATTAGTAATTGTGAAATGTGTAGAAATGTGTAAAAGAATCATTTATCCTAATTTCTATTTTATTCACATATTTTTATTGCTTGAGCTTTGAAGAAGAATAAATCGTGGAATAAAAAGACTTAAAAGTGCATTTAACGTTTTGTGATAGAACCTACTGGTTGTATATTTTGTTGGCTTTTAAACATTAAACCACAACAACAGGATTTTAACTTATCCATAAGTTTTTTTGATGTACCTTTCTCTGTATGTTTGCAGTGCTGGAAAGTTTAGCTGTCTGAAAGAGATTAATGTGTCAGAAATACCCTCAGTATCCCTGGTGAATACTTCCCACACTTTCAGCACCCTCCTGCCTGGTACGCTTCCTGTAATTTTTCTTTTATAGTGGACAATTTCAATATACAATTTTACTTTGTTTGTTTTTAGAAATACATTGTAGCAACATAATGTGGCTTATTAGTGTCGTTGAGCCATTTTTGTGGAGGAATATCCAAGACAAGGTCAGAAAGTGAATTAGATGATTTAAGCGAACACCATGTATGGGCTTATACAAGATAAATTCATTCGATGCTTTGATCATTATAGTAGTAATGACATAAAATGCTACAGTAATTAATTCTGAGTGCATGTTGTGTGATATTGACACTTTACAATAATATATTAAACTAAATGAATAAGTAAATAGTTGCATGTCTAATTTAGGTCAGATGTACTCAAAAGATGAAGCTTGTAGGATGTTTGCAGGGAAGGCTGCCACATTCTATGACGGCGAGAGGGTAGGTTTTTTAGCACAAATAAACATGAATCTTTTTTTAAATATAATGTACAAAGAATTGAACTTGGGTTTAATTATAATGTTGGCCGGAAATCTTTGATATGAATTAAGAATGTGGTGTTAGAAAATAAAAAGAAAGTTAACAAATAGGCTGAACAAGTGGCTGTTTTGATTTATCGTCTTATACGAACACACCATAATTTGAACTTGTGTTTACTTATAAGCTAATGAAAACAAAACGTTAACAAATAAGCTGCTCTTTTTACGGAGGTATATGTCAAGTAAGATGTTGGCCCCTTGCCTGCTATATTACTTGATGAAAGCGCTGTAAGCACTGGTATTCACTACTTCAGAAAAGTTAACTCACATTTTAAGACCAGTGTTAATAAACTGAATATTATTTTGTGTAAGATAATCGTCCCTTCTCAAAATACACAACTCTGCCTTCAATACTAGCACAGTTATGTTACTGACCATCATTGTGCTCTGCGACTAGTTTATAGATTAATGGGTGTTTTTTCTCATGTTTTTGTAGGATTCTTGTAACAACCTTCAGTGTGCCGTAGAGAAGAATGGCGTGCGATACCTCATCAAGGCATTTCAATTTCTACCTGGGTCTTACTGTGGCGATGGAAAGGTCATTGTTTTGATACCCCCAATAATACTACGTATAGGGGTATTATTGAAGTAACATCTATTGGTTGGTCTGTCAGTCTGTCTGCAAATGAGATTTTGCAGAGCTATTTTTGTGCTACTTTGGTTGAATTGTGCTGACACTTTACAATATCAATCCTAGTTGCAATTATCTTTGGCATGTCATAACCGGCCTGATTTTTGATGAGTTATTGCCCTTTGGTATATTTATTGATTATGTTACAGTAAATGTGGCAAAGACGTATCTGGGAGCACTCACCATACTCTCATTTTTGATGATATGTCTTGTTTTTCCCCCTTTTATAACAATATTAGCTTGTCTGCAGCCATACTTTTGTGAAGTAGGTATAGGTTGATCCAATAGGTCAAAATTAATACTAGGTGATCATTCTCACTCAATGACAGTTGGGTTTTTTATAATGATCTAATAACAGTAGTGCTTTATTTTAATATAAACTATTTTATGAAAAAAATTCAGGCAGTGTTTAATCGTTTCAAAGTCTATTTAGAAATGATATCATTTGACTGCAAAGTAATATTGTTTTGTAATCAAATATGTTAAACCTATAGTTATGCCACTGTGGATGTTGTAGTTGATATATACTTGTGTGCTTTTGATAAAATTATTGTATTTTGATTATGAATATAATGTTATGTGGTGATAGTGCATTGATAATGGTGGTAGCGGTGGTATGAGAGGGGAGAGGAGTTTCAACATCTTAATTTATTTATTTTCAGATCTGCTTTAGAACAACAAAGGACACAGACTGTCATGATTTAGCTGGAACTGGAATTGCTCATAAGGAGACTCAACAGGTCAGTTTAATGGAATCTGTCCTCTTGTTTATTAAAGGGGCTTGCTACAGGTCGGGCTCAATGACACCTGTCTTCTTGTTTATTAAAGGGACTTGCTACAGATCGGGCTCAATGACACCTGTCCTCTTGTTTATGTAAGGGGCTTGCTACAGGTCGGGCTTATCGACACCTGTCCTCTTGTTTATTAAAGAGGCTTGCTACAGGTCGGGCTCAATGACACCTGTCCTCTTGTTTATTAAAGGGACTTGCTACAGGTCGGGCTAATCGACACCTGTCCTCTTGTTTATTAAAGGGACTTGCTACAGGTCGGGTTCAATGACACCTGTCCTCTTATTTATTAAAGGGACTTGCTACAGGTCGGGTTCAATGACACCTGTCCTCTTGTTTATTAAAGGGACTTGCTACAGGTCGGGCTAATCGACACCTGTCCTCTTGTTTATTAAAGGGGCTTGCTACAGGTCGGACTCAATGACACCTGTCCTCTTATTTATTAAAGGGACTTGCTACAGGTTGGGTTCAATGACACCTGTCCTCTTATTTATTAAAGGGACTTGCTACAGGTCGGGCACAATGACACCTGTCCTCTTGTTTATTAAAGGGACTTGCTACAGGTCGGGCTCAATGACACCTGTCCTCTTGTTTATTAAAGGGACTTGCTACAGGTCGGGCTTATTGACACCTGTCCTCTTGTTTATTAAAGGGACTTGCTACAGGTCGGGCTCAATGACACCTGTCCTCTTGTTTATTAAAGGGGCTTGCTACAGATCGGACTCAATGACACCTGTTCTCTTATTTATTAAGGTGACTTGCTACAGATCGGACTCAATGACACCTGTCCTCTTGTTTATTAAAGGGACTTGCTACAGGTCGGGCTCAATGACAACTGTCCTCTTGTTTATTAAAGGGACTTGCTACAGGTCGGGCTAATTGACACCTGTCCTCTTGTTTATTAAAGGGACTTGCTACAGGTCGGGCTCAATGACACCTGTCCTCTTGTTTATTAAGGGACTTGCTACAGGTCGGGCTTATTGACACCTGTCCTCTTGTTTATTAAAGGGGCTTGCTACCGGTCGGGCTTATTGACACCTGTCCTCTTGTTTATTAAAGGGACTTGCTACAGGTCGGGCTTATTGACACCTGTCCTCTTGTTTATTAAAGGGACTTGCTACAGGTCGGGCTCAATGACACCTGTCCTCTTGTTTATTAAAGGGACTTGCTACAGATCGGGCTCAATGACACCTGTCCTCTTGTTTATTAAAGGGACTTGCTACAGGTCGGGCTCAATGACAACTGTCCTCTTGTTTATTAAAGGGACTTGCTACAGGTCGGGCTTATTGACACCTGTCCTCTTGTTTATTAAAGGGACTTGCTACAGGTCGGGCTCAATGACACCTGTCCTCTTGTTTATTAAAGGGACTTGCTACAGGTCGGGCTTATTGACACCTGTCCTCTTGTTTATTAAAGGGACTTGCTACAGGTCGGGCTCAATGACAACTGTTCTCTTGTTTATTAAAGGGGCTTGCTACAGGTCAGACTCAATGGCATCTGTTCTCTAGTTTATTTAATGGGTTTGCTACAAAAAAAAATATGTTGCATAATGTAAACATGGTATCCGAAACTTTGCCTACTGACAATTATAAAATTCATGTACATACCAATAGCATACCCATATTTGTAAGTGTTTTCGAATTATTTTTTTACTGATTTATAATCTTAATCAAAAAGGACTTGATTAATCCATTAGTGTTCATTTGGCGCGGTCTGGTGATTTTAAAACAGCATATGATGCATATCCACACATAGGGATCACATACCCTATAGAAGTCATCACTGTTTTTGGTGACACTTGACAACTATTACAGCAGGAGTATTTGTTGCTTTGCTGTGCTTTGATTTTTTAAGGTGTTAAAACAATACAAATGGTGTGTATTTTACTAACTGCAACATGTCAGCAAAAGGTTTTGTAGTGTAATAAAAGTGCTATAAAATTATTTTGTTGCTGATTGCTATATTTTTTGTCAAAGTTTGCCAAATAAGAATCTCTTAAACATGTTGGCTATAACAATAAAGCAGCAACACAAAAACATTATTTTGCATGGAGTCATTATAAGATTATCTGCACTTCAGAGAATAACCAGTGTAGCTCCTGGTCATACTGTGTTTTGCTATTTGGACATCTGCTATGGCCTGTATCCATTTATTCACCAATAATAACCTCAGGCCAGATGTCGAGGACATCAATGAGGAATATATAAACTTTAGAGTTCTCCCATCTTTGTTTCCATTTTTTAGGGAGGCTGGAGCAAGTTCGGCCCCTGGAGCCCCTGTACAAACACAGATGGTCCTGGTGTCACCTTCAGGAAAAGGGAGTGCTCTAATCCTGTGTAGGTACACCTTGCTTTGTGTCCACTTGGAACACATTTGTAAATCTGTTTTATTCTAAAAATATGAATGGCTGGTTTGTATAAGACAATCAATCAAAATCAATAAAAAAATTGTTAGAGCTCATGTGCTTATTCTATGCGTTGTCAGAAGTACCGTAACTGAGTTCCAAAAGGCATGCTGGAGACACAACGTAAACATGTTGACAAACATTGTCTAATACAACAGTCTGCTCAATTGTGATTCACTCCTAGCAGACTGAGTACAAAATGACAGCAAACTTCCAAATGGCATTGTAATCAAGGGAGCCAATTAAATGTTGTGCTTATGAGTTATTTCCCTTTAAAGCTTTTCTTTTCTTTTTTTTCTTTTTTTTTTCCTTTCAAAAAATTGGTAATGCTTAAATGAAATAAGCTGTGATATTAAAAGTTATTTGCTTAATTGCTCATTTATGTTAATATTTGTGTTTCATTTTCCAGACCAATGAATGCCCCATATTGTGAGGGATCACAGTATGATTATGCTCTATGTAATACTGAGGTAAGTCACTCTCCATATGTCATGATAATGCACTATGCAGTGATAAAAAAACAACTTTGTGCTCAAATTATGTAAAGACTTTTGGATTCAAACCCATGAGGTGAGAAGTATGCTGTCAGAGAATTAGCAAGTCTACATCCCTACCTCTTAGGTATGAGTGAACCCCCTTGAAAGTATCACTAAGTTTACCTAATATAATGTCAAAGAAGGATCTGCATGACAAGTGGTCATTTTAACTATTCATTAAACATAAAAGCTGTAAGTAACATTTCTCCCAGCTAGTTTCAACTGACTTTGCCAAAATATATATCAAAACATAATATTAGGAATCTGCTTATGTAATTGTAACATGAATAACTATCAGTTCCTTTTTATCAATGCTTTAAGATGGATCCATTTGAGGCAGTGAACATTGATATGCTAAGACAAGATCTGTGTGGGACTGTAGAAGAAGAGGTGAGATCTAGAGGTAAGGATTAGATACTTGGGGCTCTGGGAGAAGAGGTAAAATCAAGAGGCAGAGATTAGATATGTGGGGTTGTGTGAGATGAGGTGAGATCTAGAGGTAAGGATAAGATGTGTGGGACTGTGGGAAAAGAGGTGAAATCTAGAGGTTATTATTAGACTGTATAATGAAGCCTGTCTCTTTTTTATCCTTATCAGTCTACATTTATTAACACCCAATGTCAATACTGTCTGTTTAAGCCTTAGAATTTGAGCTAAGGCCATTACAGGTATGGTGTTTTACTAACTTTTCTGATTTTTAAGTTTCAGCTACCAGCTAGACAAATTTGACAAATTCATTTAATTGTATTTTGTAAGTCAACTGTAAGTTCCCATATTTGTCTTACAATCTACTTTTTACGTATTTTATTTAAGATTTCATTGTTGTAATTTTTTATTCATACTTTATATGTTTTTGTTTCCATACTTTTTTATGCATCCAATTTTAAGGTTCCATTTAACTTGACACTTTTAGTTGATAGTGTGTTCTTTATAAATACATTTGTACATTATTGTGTGACATTTCTGTTTATATCCAGTGAACACTTCTGTAAGTACACTCAATAAATTAATTGATGCTTGCAATAGAAATGGAGTAATGTTTGCCTGGGACAAGACAAGCCATGAAGACATTCATTAATTTCATTGGTACTTTATCTTTACATAAACTATTACAATAATATGTATACATGATGGTGCTTTCTCAGAAGGCTCCCATGGTATAGTATAGTGGTAACACACTTGGCCGGATTTTTAAGGGGTCTACTGTTAGAGTCCTGTCTGTGTTTCATGTTGATTTTTTATGTTATTATAGAAAGTTTAATTCTTTTTACCCCCTCCCCAGGTCATGCTGGTTGTGAGGTTGCCTGTACAGATAGACAAGTTTTGCTTCCTGATGGAGCACCTTGTGATGTTGAGGGCAGTTACTGTATACAGGGATACTGTAAGGTAGCATGGCTTTGTATTATGTAAATTTGTCTGCATTTTCAAAGTGAAAGATTAAAGTTGCCTTTTAAAAAAATGTTTTATGGTGGATCTACACTCTTTGCTGCTACGTCTGTCATTAGGTTATTAACTTTCACATAAAGATTTAATAAAAAATGAAAGAATTAAGAAACACCAAGCTAGTTATTGGTGAAGGCAGACCCCAGACATATAACCATATGTCAGCTACAAGACCTCCCTAAAGGAAAGTTCTTGCCCGGACAAACACTCAAACCCACGTGGTGAGAAGCTGAGGACTTACAGGACAGCAACTCAGTTTTGAGTGCACCTATATCCTGTTATCTGCATTTGTAATCTTGTTCACCCACAATGTAGCTTACGTAAAACATTCCCCATAGTTTAACAGAGATCACTTTAATATATACTTTTATTCGAAAGTTTTATTACAAAAATTTTATTCATAAATCTGTTTCTCTTATCATAAATATTATGGGTGTTTTTCAGACTGTGACTTCAAAATTTGTCCAACAAAAAATAACAGGCAAGAATCCAGGTGGTTTTGGTAAGTGTGTGTAGTGAATAATGATTATCAACAGAAACATATGACAAGATCCTTTTAGAATCACAACATACATTAACATTGTACTAGACAAAGGTATAAATATGATTTCAAGTAAAAAGGAAAAGTTAAAAGAACACGTACTGAGACACAAGATAGAGCAAAAACATCATTTACAACCTTGGAAGGATCAGTCAGCAAAAGGACAAAGTGGAGTGCTAAACAACTTAATAGAGCACATCTACAATGCACTTTCCTAAGGATTTTTCAAAAATGAAAAAATCCTGTCCTGTGAGTTAATAGTAAGCAAATGCATTTTTTGCCGATGCTGTGCAGCGACATTTCTATCATTATAGCACAGGGGCACTTATGAGGTGCCCAGGGATTGAACCCGGCCGATCCATTATACTGACACAGACGAGTTAGGTGTAATGCTGTCTCCTTAGCACTGAGCGTTAGGAGGGAAGCCACTTCTACCAACTTTTGTTTGACCCGGCCGGGGATTGAACCCGCAACCTCCCGATCCACAAGCCGACGCTCTACCACCTGACCTATGCGGCCAGTGCTGCATCGAGAGTAAATGAACAAAGAATATTATGTGTAAACAAAACAGCAGTAAATACAATCAACCTTACAAAAAAAGGACTTATACTGGTTGATAAACATGTAGTTATTATATACAAGTGGGGAACACCATCTAACCAAATAAGATATTGCTGTAACATTTTGTCTGATTCAAACACCTTATTGTAAATCAATAACATTTGTTTTAAATTAAGCCTTAGCTGAAATCTTTATCTTGGGAAGTAGCAGGTTTATTAGCACAGAGGTTTATATATCATATATCTTGTAACTTGTGTGGGGTGCCAATGGCTGAGCAGAATTGCCCTGAACTTTTATATCCTCAGTCCCATGCTGCATAGGTTCAAACTCAGTTGAGGATAAAAGTCAATGTTAATGGTCTTCTTGTTGATTTTTGTAGCTTTTTTTAAGAGAATTGTTTGAATTCAAGTTAAACCAGATGTCAATAGCTGATTCTCTTCACACCTACAGGGAACCGTGAGGACCTGGTTATTATCCCAGCTGGGGTCAGTAGTGTTGATATTTGGTTCCTCGTTCAAGAACCGCCTGGAAGCTATACATTTGGTAAATATTACTTCTTACCTACAGAGGTATTCTTCAAAGATATATATGTATTCTGGGAGGGGAATCTTCATTAGCAACCAAACTTGACTCCATATGCATTTTGTTTTAGATTTCTTTAAATGTTGCTTTGAAATTTGGGTGAAGTAAAGGCTGAGGAAAAAGTGAAGTTTATGATCTAAATCACACAAACACATATGCATACAACCACAGAAAACTGACACTGATATCCACTTGTATCCCGCACTTACTCTTGCAAACTCACAAACATATGTACATATTCTAATGAAAATATTTCCATTTTCTTGCCTCACTGGCAGAGATCTGGTCCAAAGACGGTACTCCGATTATCCGACCCTTCAGCCTGCGACTGACAGAAACTGGGCGTAACCCTATCAATTTTGCTGGCACATACTGGGGATACAGTCAGTATGTTGTTGAACTGTTTTCAGAAACTGGGCTCACACTACTGGAACCTGCAGACATTAAGGTTAGTCACAGAAGGGATCAAACCCAGGGCCTCTTGTACCTGGAGCCCTGTTTGATTAACATCTGTTCTGTATGTTATGAGTTATATCAATTGAAAGTACTACATGCATGAATTATGATTTTATTGTTTGTGATTTGAAATACCTCGCAGCAACCAATTATGGTCATTTTAGTGACATCCAGCTATTTTAGTTGTGGAAGACCTGAGACAAATAACTGGATAGAACCATTGGTGCACAGCAGGTCATCTGGAAGACCTTGCAATGTTAAGTCCTTCACCCTGAATGGGACTCGAACTCATGCGATGAGAGACTAAGCAGTCAGAGGAGTTACAAGATGGCAACTCTACTACTACAACATGGGCACCCCTGCATTATGATTTTAAGAAAAATGTGATTATTAATATATCATTTATGCCATGTTTATAAGTTTTGGTCAATATTATATTAAGGTTGTTGTTTTATTTCACAGCTGAAGCAAAGGACGGATGAACCTTTCAGCAGAAATGTGACTGTAACCTATATCCAGCCACTTTCTGGTAGGTTTGATTGCCACGTTCAAGAACCAGTGTAGTCACAAGTTACTTATTATAGTTCTGAGACTTGCTTCCTGCTGGGGAAAATATTAATTAGACAAGACTATCGATGCATTCTGTTTGTTGAAAGTAGCAGTTATTATTTCGTCCATGGGTACAATGTATAGCCACATATCTACATTGACTTATTGAAGCTACGCCACTGAGTATCATGAACTTCACCTTTCCAAGCTATTTATACCAATTCTAACAAAAGTCAAAGATTAATATTTCTTTTTTTATCCAATTCAGATTTAGCATAAAAATCAGATTTTTATCAACTTTACCAATAATACAAATATACAGAAGCAGCAGAAATATGTTAACCATATCAACATAACAACACATTCTCATCTTCATCCTCATATTAATCTCCATTATCCTAATATCAGAAAATAGTCTTTTACCAAACTTTCAGCAGACACAAAGTTAGCTGAGGTAAAATATACACAGTATAAATAGAGCTTTGAACACAATATACACACCATTGACTTTAATGGGCTGTCACTGTATGCATGTTGCAAAGGTTTGCTGAATATTTCTATTTTTTATGAAGTTTCAAATCTTACTGTATCTAATGTAGTGTGGCAAGTTCTTGTTTAAGTTGGGAGAAGACAGCTCTACACGACTGACTGGGTAGAATCTCTTCAGTTTGGGGAAGAGAGGTCCACACAGCTGTCTGGATGGAACAGCTTTAGATGCACAAGAAAGTTCCACACAGCTGTCTGGATGGAACAGCTTTAGTTGCACAAGAAAGTTCCACACAGCTGTCTGGATGGAACAGCTTTAGTTGCACAAAAAAGTTCCACACAGCTGTCTGGATGGAACAGCTTTAGTTGCACAAGAAAGTTCCACACAGCTGTCTGGATGTAACAGCTTTAGATGCACAAGAAAGTTCCACACAGCTGTCTGGATGGAACAGCTTTAGTTGCACAAGAAAGTTCCACACAGCTGTCTGGATGGAACAGCTTTAGTTGCACAAGAAAGTTCCACACAGCTGTCTGGATGGAACAGCTTTAGATGCACAAGAAAGTTCCACACAGCTGTCTGGATGTAACAGCTTTAGATGCACAAGAAAGTTCCACACAGCTGTCTGGATGGAACAGCTTTAGTTGCACAAGAAAGTTCCACACAGCTGTCTGGATGGAACAGCTTTAGTTGCACAAGAAAGTTCCACACAGCTGTCTGGATGAAACAGCTTTAGTTGGGGGAAGAGAGGTCCACACAGCTGTCTGGATGGAACAGCTTTAGATGCACAAGAAAGTTCCACACAGCTGTCTGGATGGAACAGCTTCAGTTGGGGGAAGAGAGGTCCACACAGCTGTCTGGATGGAACAGCTTTAGATGCACAAGAAAGTTCCACACAGCTGTCTGGACGGAACAGCTTTAGTTGAGGGGAAGAGAGGTCCACACAGCTGTCTGGATGGAACAGCTTTAGTTGCACAAGAAAGTTCCACACAGCTGTCTGGATGGAACAGCTTTAGTTGAGGGGAAGAGAGGTCCACACAGCTGTCTGGATGGAACAGCTTTAGTTGCACAAGAAAGTTCCACACAGCTGTCTGGATGGAACAGCTTTAGTTGAGGGGAAGAGAGGTCCACACAGCTGTCTGGATGGAACAGCTTTAGTTGCACAAGAAAGTTCCACACAGCTGTCTGGATGGAACAGCTTTAGTTGAGGGGAAGAGAGGTCCACACAGCTGTCTGGATGGAACAGCTTTAGTTGGGGGAAGAGAGGTCCACACAGCTGTCTGGATGGAACAGCTTTAGTTGGAGGAAGGGAGCTCCACACAGCTGTCTGGATGGAACAGCTTTAGTTGGGGGAAGGGAGGTCCACACAGCTGTCTGGATGGAACAGCTTTAGTTGAGGGGTAGAGAGGTGCACACAGCTGTCTGGATGGAACAGCTTTAGTTGCACAAGAAAGTTCCACACAGCTGTCTGGGTAGAACCTTGATAAACTTCAGTCATTGTAGTTTTTATTCTTGAAAATTATTTGTATTAATTGCAGATACCAATGGAAACTGTGTGGGAACATGTGGGGATCATGGTACTTGGAATTCCGACATCTGTTCTTGCGACTGTGACAGAGATTTCTATGGTAACTTTTTTCGATTCATATCTATTGTTGCCTTTTTTTTTCCTTGACACTTAATAATTCTAACACCTGATCATAATATTAGGTTATATTACCATCTTGGCCAGCATGTGAAACTGTCAATAAAATAATGTTCTAAAAGTAATAATGGAATGATTTTAGTATTCTATCTATGGTTGTTGTTTGAACACTTCTGTTAAATATTCAACCCAGACTTGGTCGCAGAATCGGCAAGACATTGGCTCCAGGTATGGGAAGCACAGGGTTTTCGATCCCTGGCTGCAGCATACCAAAGCCATAAAAAATAGTTGTGGTATAGATCCCTTGCTAACACTAAAGCAAATATAGAGGTAGTTCAACAATTGGTTGGCCCAGTATCAGGATAATGTGACTGGATGTGGTCCACAGCATATCTACTGTAAATGCAGCACTACATCTGGACACTGATTCTTAATAACTGAAATACTGATAGAGGGATGATAAACCCAACAAACAATAAATGTTGGAAATTAAATGCTGCTTTTTATAGAATTCTTTTACTATAAAATGCTTTGTTACTGTGGTACAATACAGTAATGTACTTTTTTGTTCAGGTCCCACCTGTGAGAGCACCTGCAGAGGTTACTGCTTCAATGGATACAACCATGACAGCAGCTGTAACTGTGACTGTGACATAGGTAGCTCCAATAAGCCTGACTGCCAATGTAGGGTGGAGTTCACAGGGAAGGACTGTACTGAGTGTACAAATCCTGACCTAAATCATACCTCTGGATGTGTGTAATCTTGATCTTACCCTTTTATAAAATGAAGCAAACTATTTTCATTGTTTTACATTGTATTTTCAATCTTAGGACTGTTCACATCATGCTAAAAACCCTGCTTCTGGATGAATATTAGGTCATGCATATCACATTCTTGGTAAGTATCTTCAAGTTGTCGCTTCTTTACATGTTATGCAATATAACTGATACTGTAAAACATGCTTACTTATATCATACTGGTAATAGCACAGAAATGTCACAAATCTTACAATAATGCAATCCTTCCTTTTGAAATGCTGGCACTGAATTAAATAAAGTATTGAATTTATAATTACTTTTTATTTACTTTTTTTTATAAATTTCCCATATAACAAAAACAATCAAAACTTTACAGCTTAGTAAAGTTATCAAGTTTTCCCACCGCAACAGCTTTCTTCTTGTTGCTGACAACACTTAGTGGAATCTGAATTTTCAAGACATTTAGAGTTATCTTCCTTTGGATTTGACTGGTTCTCAAAACTCTTAGTTTCCACAGACTGTGTCCTGCTGGAATCACTTATTTTTATTGGTTTAGAAGGGCGTTTTGCCCTGACTGGCCTATGTGACTCATTGTTGTTTGTCCATGGACCAAGACTGTCATTAGCATAGAAGTCCATGGGGTAAACTGACTGCCACTGAACACTGTCTAGAGCTACTGACATCTGAAAACAATAACACAAAAACAATCATATTAAATCCATAATAAATCTAATGTAATTGAATGACTCCTTTAAAGTAAAAATTAACACTAGTTTATATTCAACTAATACCTTTATCATCAATGATAATGTCACCTATGTGCATATTTACTGTTGTTCGAGTGGTATAAACAACATTTTGAAGGTAATCTCTGGTAGTGCTATCATACTTTTCCACCATGTGACATCATAGACAATGTTTCACATGGTAATTATTTATAAAGTAATCTGCATTAAAAAACCGGATAATTTCAGGTGATTAGACACTTGCTTTTCGTGTCGGAGGATGTAATAATGTGTCTGGCGTTTTTAATGTAGGGAAGTTTTCCAGCTAACCTGCAGTGTGCCAGTTGTTCTACCCAGACAGGTCTCCTCAACCAAATTGGACATTGCCAATATAACCATTACTGTGTTGATGCAATATAAAAAAAAAAAAAAAGTAACAACTGCACATAATTGATGATATGATGAAGCTTTTGACGGTTGGAGGAGTGGTTAAACTTGCCCTTTCATTGTTCTATTTAAGACTCCTCCCATTCTATAACTTCACTTACCTCATAAGGTGAGAGTAAAGGTTTGTCAAAGGCCATTCCCCAGTCTATAGACAACCGTGGACATGCAATCTGGACCCATCTGAAAACAATAAATTATTCAGATCAGATTTTGTATAAAAGATGCCATGAAAAATGTCAAAATAACTGATTTATACATTTCCAGAACCAGTTATTTCACTCACTGCAATTGATACTCTTGTTGATTTGTGATCAGAACTATTCACAACTTCCCTCAGTCATTCATTGTCTGCAAAACATTTTAGATTCGTGCATCAATAGTGCCCTAAAAAGCTTCCTGTTGTTTTTTTTAAGGCTGGTGTGCTTTGCCACCTTTTTGTGAGTTTTTTTAATATTCTTATTGAAAATCTTAATGCAACGGCAACACAATGTAGTAAAAACAAAAGTACTTATCATTTAATGTTGTGTTAAACATTTATATACAGATAACTGGATACTATCCAGATAGTGTTTATGGTTATCTGGATAGCAAAAGAGGTGTTCGTTGACATCCCTAGTGGTAACACATGATCCAGAAGTAGACAACTTACGCATCTATACCACTGAAAAGGCTCAGTTTATCTGGGTAGATCTCAGAGAGCAGAACTGTCACATATATCTTGCCACATTCAGTTATCCTGTCTTGCAAGGTCTGAAGATTAAAGCACACAGTTATAATCAGACATGTTTCGTTGGCACCATCAGCCATCTTGTATGTTTCAGTAGAAGATTCTCAGCTGGACTGAAATCCTTCTCCTATGAAAAAAGTTAGCTCACCATGAAAACAGCAGTAAGGGACTCAAAATTCACTAAACAACAAAAAGTGAAGGTTTTTTAAGTAACAACAGGGCCATGATGACCCTTAATCGCTCACCTGAGGACACAGGCATTAGTAGGCTTATTTCTGGTTGGACCATTAGTGTGGCCACTGGGCCAGGTTTTTTTTTTAGGAACAGGGGAAGACGCTGGACGCTGGTCAAAAGGGAAAAAATCACGCGAAAAATACAAAATTGGGGAAAATTCAGTTAAGTTCGCTCTTACCTTGCTCACTGGATTGTGTCTAAAAAAACGTGTCAATGCGTTTTGATTTGTTTGCATCGGTTAGTCTATTTCTTTTTGTTATAGTGTTTTCAATTGTGAGACATTTTAGAGAAGGCCAAAAACAGCAAACGTGCGTCTGGTTTCCACTCTCAAAAATGGGGGAATCCCCAAGACTGGTTCCCAACATAACAAATAGTGAGCGTTTTAAGCCAATGGGAAGCTGGAATACCAGTCTAGAATACAAGCTCTGTGACGTAGCGAGTCTATATTTAATAACAGTTGTCGTGCGTATATAGAACTTCATTAACATGTGCCGAGTTTATACTTTTCTATTACACATATTAAACTAAACCAAAAATAATGCATTTTATTTATTTTCTGATAAGAAATTAACACTTTACAAGGGGAAAAATGATTTTCGATGAGGATTTATTTTCAAGGGGAAGGCTTTTGGCGTCAGTTTGTTAAGGGAAAAAAAACCTGCTGGGCTGATGACATTTTCTAGAATTTTACACAGTGACCTACTAAATCCACATGACCCACTCCAAAACATATCTAAGATTTCATACTTGCAAAAATTCTTATTAAGTTGGGTGAAGATTGGGCCATAAATGTGGCCTCTGGTGTGTTCACAAGCTTTTTCTAAGATTTGACCTACAGTCATGCTTTTTGTCCCAACATGACCCAGTTTATGAGTTTTCATGCAGACAAACATTCTGACCAAGTTTGGTGAAGATTGGACTATAAATATGGCTTCTAGTGTGTTAACAAGACTTTCTAAGATTTGATCTAGTGACTTACTTTTTGACCCCACCTGACTCAATAATGAATTCATTCAAGATTTAAAATAAATTGTTTCTGAACTAATAATATATTTAATCATATCTAATTATGAAAGAATTATGTAGTCAAACTTAATTTTGTCCTACAAAAGTGTAAGAAGGGGAGAACTGTTGTGTATTTTGTCCAGCCTACTACTGTTAAGCCCTGCCTACTGCCTAAACCATAAACAAAATAACCTTCAATATTTTTGGAGATCCCTGTCTGCCCAGTGTGCCCAGGATGATTCCAATCTGTGATGCATGTGTTGTCCTGGCAATTGCCTCTTTCCTGATTGCATGCATCTTCTCAGTCTCATAGTACTCACGAGTAATCACCTTGCTGTACGGGTCATACCTGGAACAAGGAATGGTATTCATAGACCTTTACACACAAACACTGGCAAGTCTGTCCAACTCTGCAGAACCTCACCTGGTCAAACCAATAACTTTTATGTAGGGTGGTCTTCCAGCTTATGAGAGTTATGCAGGTGTTTTTACTCAGATGTTTCTCTGGGGTCTTATGGTATGAATAGGTAAATAAGAAAAGGTCCTATCAAATTTTCACAGATATTTAAATTTTATCTACCTGTAGACAAAGGCAAACAAGGTAAATGTAAATGTGACAAAAAACACAGAAACGAGACATAACACACAAAAAGAAAAACCATCAGTTACCGCCTTGGAACAGTCAATATATTCTGCAAGCTGGTTATGCTCTCTGGGGATCAATGCAGGATGCTCTTAACAGGTCATATATGTACAGCATGGAATCTACTTAGTTTTTTCATCAGCTATATAAAGTTTCCTATCTATGCATTAAGTTAATTACACTCCCTGTCTCAGCACCAGATAAAAGGAAGTATGTCTATTTATCATGCTTAATCCTTTACTTCTCCACCATAACACAACATTGTTGGTTTCATCAGTCATCCCAATGTGACATTTCCAACATAGTGTGTCATGGGTCAAGTATTCCGTTGTTCACTTGTTACATCTCAGCATCTCACTGCATGCTTTCAAGTTCCAGGTGGAGTGAAATAGTTTTTATCGTGGAAGGTATTTCAGATGAATGGTGGTGTATCAGTAGTTCTATCCAGACACATGCATGCAAACTTCCTATACCAATGTTGGTAGGATGATACAATAATGACTGTTGTGTTGATTCAATGTTTTTTTTAAGACCAAACTTCTTAATTTGCATGCTGGAAGGACTTCTTCAGAGGGAAGTTCTCTTAAAGAAATGATGGTGATGAAATCTTCACACAGACATTTAAAGTTATTTTAGTTTTTAAATGACGATTCCCACTTAAACAATTAGTAAGACAAGCAATAATTCTAGCTGCACAATATAACATGTCACATCTACATCATATGAAGTAAATAACATATAAACAAATATAACTGTACAAAAAAAGTATAAATAATATATATATATATAATATATTGGCTACATTTTTTCTCCTTAGGTGGCTGTGAATGGTAACATTTTAGTTAAACGTAGCTTAAAAAACGACCCATACTTAAATGATACCAAGTCTGAATTTTTCTGCAACATTTTTCAATAAAAACAATTCACTTACCTGTAAGCAGGTATGTCTGGGTTATGAATCATGATGGACTCGAGATGAAACCTACCATCTCCAAGGTAACTGAAACATGCCAATAGCAATCTGCTCATTTAGTATTTAAGAAATGTGTAAGTGCAGATGTCTATGTCAGTAAAAAAGTAAATAGCAAACCACATGATTCATAGTCATTTACAGTAAATTTATTGTTTTGCTGGTAAATATTAAGAGCAAAGAAACTATGAAATTATGAAAGCTGATTTTCTAATAATATTTCTGAAATTGTGATTAATTTATCTTGATTTATCACAATTCTACCATAATCACAGGATGCAAAGAAGCACTGTTTTTTTTTTATCACTGTTTTTTTCTGATTCAGAAAAAGAAAGAACAAACAGACATCAGAGTCTTATATAGCTTGACAACATTAGACAGGTCAGGGTTATTTTCTGTCATTGTACTTATAATTTCTTGCAAATATCTTTTTTGACATTGTTCTGAAAATGCTACAGAACGTGTTACTGTAGATATAAAAAGGCTCAGTGGGGTGGCTCATGGGGTACAGGGTTTGTTTTTAATGGTGAAGGATGAGAGTTAAACAAATCTGTTCTGTTTTTTTTATTATTTTCTTACATAGCGACTTAAAAAATATTATATGTTTTATTTTTACTAAATTTATTTAACTTCTTATTGTTATTTAGTCTATTTTTATATCTACTCAATTTAAATCAGTAACTAATTTTTAATCACCAGAGTGCATTTTTTTCATGTTGATATTTAAAATTTAAATATGATTAAAATACTATGAAATATAATAGCATACTTCATTGTGGCTTATAGTTAAGTACTTCCTATGAAAAAAAATAAATAAAAGGATACATAATTGGACTTAAACTGGCAACAAACAAAACTGCACAATAAACAACTGTGCTAATTTTGACATATACAAAAATATGACCAAATAAATATTGCCTGATGCCCTGATGGTACATGTAAAAAGGGCAAGTACTTATTGATTCCCAATATGCTTTACTGAAAAAAAATCTTTCCTGCCAATAAAATGATGTCAAGCTATACAAATAGTCTACCTACACTATGTTATCAGCTCCGGACAGTTTTGGTGAAGTGCACCCTAGAATCTCACCAGGTGACAAGGGTTTAGACTGTGGTAAAATGATCTTGTACTCATCCTTTAGATGTTCACTCACAGACTGTGGGAAAACGAGGTGAACTAAGTCACATTTATACCTCCATAAAACAGAAGCACACATCTTGATAGAAATGCACGCAAAACTTTAATCTACATGAATATGCAACAAAATGCTCTATGATAAACCAGGGCAATCTTTTCATATAATTGAACAGGGATAAATCAATATCAGTAAGTAATATCTTTAACTTGAGCATTACAGTGACGGCAACACTGAACATGCTGAAAAGCTCTGCTAATTAATGGAATCGCTGAGCTTAAAAAGCCCAGTGCTTTCTTTCCACTATAAAAATTAAACAAGAACTATCATGAAAGATGATAACCCCCTCAACCCCTACCCTCAAATACTGCTCTACCATGAAACATACCTAATAAATGTAACAAGTAAAGCCTCCAACTAGGCTTGGTACCTACATGAGAAGAACAAATTATACTTGCAAGCTACCTGTAGAGCTGTTACAAACTGGATGGTGCTGACGAGTGCCAGACTGGTGCCAGGATCAAAGTTGTGTCGCAGTGTGTCCAAGAAGTGGACTGTGTCTATCTTGATGTCAACAAATACATACAGCATCTGGATATCCTCCGTCCTGTCAATTGGCACTGGATACATAGAAAAATATGTAATTATTCTACGCATAAACAATTATATACAACACAATATCTTTTGTCTAGTTTATATGTTAGGGGTGGCAAAATCAACTGTCCTAGTCGTCCATTTGGCAATTCAGATGACTGGAATTTTCATTTTCACTTTTCTGTGACAACCCAGAATATTCCAGTGGCGCATATGTCAAAATTATACGGACAAGTCAAGTTTGTGTACAGACAAGGAGAATTTTAGTTCTGGTACTCCATGAACAAGTGAGATTTTCTCATATTTTCCCACCCCTGCACATTACTTAAAATATTCTAGAAGTCTTTCTTGATTTTATCAAACACATACAGCATCTAGATACCATATGCCTTGTCAATCTGTGCTTATAATTATCAACATGCCATCCATTAATAAAAAATAATTAACAATGTTATGTGAATAGCATTTTGCATATCAATTAAAAAAAAGAACAAAGACAATCCAGTTCATTCTATAAATGAATATATATCAACATGTTACAAAATCAAATCTATGAAGAATCAACCTAATACATGACATCAGAACCTACACTTTGTTTGACAAGCTTCTTCTCTTAATACATGACATCAGAACCTACACTTTGTTTGACAAGCTTCTTCTGAGTGGGAATGGCACATAGTTAACTAGAAAATAGTTAATCTCTTCTCAAATGGGTGAACAAGTTACATGTCTGTGACCAGTTTATCCCTATTGATTAAAGTGTATTGTATATGTTGAGTAATGCTTAAATGAATTCACTATATGGGTATTCCTCTCATAATTCCTAACTAAAGTGATGCAACATCCCTCACAATAATCTACCTGCAATCAACTGGTGGGCAATGAAGGTGTCAGTGCCTGAATAGTACTGAATACTCAGATGCAATTTATTGTGAAAATGCAGTCCACCATTGCCATATAAGAGTAATACACCAAATTTCACACAACATTTTCTATGTCAGGGATGCTAGTGAGCGAATGGCAAAAAAAAATGTATCTTCAAAAAAACAGTATTCCAGACTGTCACGATTGAAGATCATATATTTCAACATACAGGTGAATAACATGTTCATCTTTTTAATTCTGTTTACAAAAAAAAGAGACAAAAAATAAAAACAAATACACAACTAAACTAGGTTAGGCCCAAAATGTGGCGCTTTTCTCACAATTTTTGGCACACAGTTCTTCACTGTCAAACAAATATCAAAGATGTTGAATGCCATCATTTCACTGTACTTACTGTACAGGGCATTACAGCGGTAGCTTGTGAGGAATGAAATTAGAAACAGAAATAATACCAGTATAAATAAAAATATCTTACTCTAAGCACTAAAATACAATGTCAATATTTTTTTTGGTTCACCAAACACTTGAAAAGGTTTACCAGTTACTAATTTTGTAACTGTTGCTATCCCCACTTTCGAGTAAACAAAATTTAAAAATTAATCTCTAACAAAAGCCAACATAGGATAGTTAATCCCTAAGCCATTTGAAGGCATCAGAAATTTGAGATTCACTATTAAAATCACCCATCATCAAAATCTCATCTTCATCAAAATCTCCCATCCAAAATATGAGTTTTATTTACCGGTAACTTTATGAAAGTAATGATTATCTTTCCAGTTTGTGACTTGTTTAGAACTGTTAACAAAAACAAACCATCTGGTGGACAGGGCCCTAGAGGACCAGTGCCATGTTTACAATTTTTAAACACTCTGATAATAGCATTACAACAGCATAGCATGATCAATACTTAAAAGCTCTTAGCACAGTCTAATTGAAGCCTCACCTAGACAGCTGTGTCCGTAATGAATCATGATATCAGCACCGAGAGCCTTGGCAGAGTAGTCATCCACACAACAAGCTCCGTATGTTACATCACCCATGATCAGGGTGTCTGCATCAGTAAATCTGCCAATGATAGAACAATCACAGTGCGACTATTTAGTATGCCACATTAACCCTTTCATTGCCATCAAGACGGGTTGACTGTCTGCACAAATTGATAAGTATACTGACATCAAAACGGGTAAATGCACTTTGGGAATTCCCTACATGTTAAATAATCCATCAACAGATTGATGTCAAACATTATATATATATATATTCGATCAATGATATTTCGTTATGCAGATAAGTGGTTAAAATTACATATTGGAAATTTAGTGCCTGGCAGTGAAAGGGTTAAGGCCTGGTAAAGCAGTGGGTAGAGCATCTGCCCAAGGCACAGCAGGCTAAAGTAAGGTTCAAATCAAGGTTGCAACATCCCAGAGTTGAATAACAATTGTTAGTGATACAGCTCTATGACGTTGTCAATCCTCTCATAAAGGAGCCATGTGTCAGGATTATATGACTGAGGGTAGTATCATGTCAAATTTTCATGACATGATGTCACAGTGAAGGCAATATGATATATGTTTCAAGTCAATACATTTTCTAACAGAACTAAACAATGCCTCATTGTAGGTCATACCCATCAAACAATATGGATAAAAGTATTTGATTTTTTAATTTTCTGTCCTGCTGTCAGCCTACCAGTGAAATAGAGATAAACCTCCTTTTGCTAAGCATCTAACAAAACAATTACCGTAACAAGTATACATGTATTACATAATGTTTATTATAATAACAGTTGTTTTATAACCTTAAAATAATGATAAAAACAAAAGGAAATAATTCTAAAAAATATATATATATTTTTTTACTTGTAATGTAGTAAGTTTCTGTCAATCAATATAAAACAAAACAAAATAGTTAAAATAAAACATAGAAAGTAACAACAAAGTGTCAGAGAAACTGAAGATCTGAAGCTTAAAAAAAGATATGTTAAGAGTGAAATATGTCAGTACTAACATTGTTTAAATACTTACTCCTCAATTATATCTGCTATAGCACAGGCAAATAGAAGCAGACCCTCTGGAAACTGCAGGGCAACTGAAATACATTGTGAACTCACTTTTTAAAAAGAAAAACAATATTTTCTGGTTTTAACAAATTAAATATCATAAATGATTAGCAGTGCATAGTTATTTAGAAGGAATGTATTGTTTTAGTAAATTTTAAGAAAGCCCATAGCATAGACTAGGAGAGGAAATTACATACATGTAACTAGTTCTTATGATAATGTCAATGCAACAAAGCATCCTTATATTGAGCCATGAGAAAAAGAGCTACAAAACATTATGGAAATCAAGACAACACATTGCCTGTCGTTGTTCTATTTTTAGATGCATCACATAGTAACAACCAGCTTACTGTTTGTAGACAAATTTCTAAGTAGTCCCACAAGTGCACTTAGTGCACAAAAGGTTAGCTGGAAGATGTTCCAACATGGAAGTTTCCGACCTATCAGTACACTAAACCAGCAGGGAGTCAGAGGAGTTATAAGTCAAGGATGGTACCAACTAGAATATGGGTGCCCCACGAGAGAATTTTCTTTTAGATTAAGGATAAAGAAAAAACAACCATAAAATTCTTACCTCTTTTTGCCCCTGCTTGCTGGATTCGCCAGATTGTTTTAGGAATTTCAAAGTTGTAGTTGTCAGGTAGCTATGAAAGTGAGATTACAGACAACATAAAAACATATGAACTTTAATACATCTCTAATGTCTGATTCACAAGTTAGCCTCTTTGCTGAAAGTACTGTTTGATTGATGGTATCGTAAATCCTTTTTCAATAAATGCCATTGCTTAAATCCTCTCTAATTTGTTTTGCATAGTGTGTTGTCTGCTAATGGCAATATTATGAGAGATGGTTCAGCAAAAAAAATGTAATTGACAGTGACAAGTGGTATTTGTGTGAAGGATAACAACAACAAAATTACAATTATAATACTTATATTAATTATGAATATTCAATTAAACTGTTTATAAAAATGCATATTAATATATTCTTAAGTAACAAGATATAGTTTATAAACAAGTTAATGTTACCAAATCTGATAGATACACATACTCACTTGTTTAATAGCATTTTGTAACTGGGCATTATTAAGAAGGTCATCTGGGATTTGATTGGCAGTTCTCCTGCCACCTGCAATCAATAATTATAAATGACTGAATTATTTCCGATGAGTTTTATAAGCATAGCATGACAATGTTCTATTATGTGTTTGCATGTGGGTGTATGGGTTGAAGAGCATATTTATTATTCATCGACTGTTATAACTGAGTACCGCTGCCCTGAAATCTCTCAAGAACCACTTCTGACAAACTGAATGTATCATAACTGGAAAGTATGGTGGTATATGACACAAACCCTGGAGCCCTGGTAAGGGTTTAAGTTTCAATGGCTAGTGCTTTATCTGGATCAATCAAGTACCCATACACTGGTACAACTACAGAAAGTCTTATAAATATTATCTACCAAATCATTGTTAATCATTTACATCATATTTATTTTACTGTTCATTTTGCCCAATATACTGGGTCATAGTTCCTTGTAATATCCAATTTTATGATTTAGCACTCAAGCAGCAGTATTTTAGATATCAGTCAATGTGATGTCTACAGAAGGATTTATAATGTATGATAAACGTTTATCAACAACCAAATGAATATAAGTATTCAACATATTGTGCTTTTTCATACACATTAAAGTAAGTAGTCAGTTTCAACATAGGACTCTGACTAAAAAAAAAGCTCAAAAATGAGAAACTCTGAAAGAAAAATTATTTACTGACATGAATACAAGCAGGTGTATACCTTTTAAACCCGTGAAGACCTTCCTGTTACTTTTAGCTGGAACAACAGACATGTTAGAGTTCTCCATGTAAATTCGCAGCAACTTGGCTCATTTTGACTAGCGCCTCGTAAAAATAACACGTCCGTGATATTTTAAATTATTAGTGGATAACCATACATAATTATTGAATATTATTCATTTGTACTTATTTTGTTTAGAAAACGTACAGGTTACAGAATCAAAGATTTTTTACCCTTAAAAGAATCTTCACGTTTTGACTATCTGAAGTCTTTAAATCCAGTTTAAATTCAGATTTATAACTGTCTATGTCATTCACATCATTCACTCTTGTGTCTTGAAGATGTGTATTATGCTCTCTTATGTTATCCCAAAATAGGGATTAAAATATAAATGTCAAAATATATTCAGATTTTGGATTTCAATCCATCTTTGTATCATTGTATCTACTATTTAAACATTATCGCAAAACAATTAAACAAGTTATTTAAATTATACAATTGCAAAGTAAAAATCCTCACACTCAATTGTTCATCCAAACTGGTTTATGTCTGAACTGAAAACCCCCAGAAAAAAACTTTCAATTGAGTGTATTTCCTTTTTATCAAATGACACTTTGTCAATCTCAATACATGTATAAGTATTTTATCAGCATCTTTCGGGTAAAAATTAGCTAGCCTGCCACAGCTGCAATATCTTAATGAATTATTTTAGACTCCTCAACTACAGCATGCCTGTCTGATTGACAATGCTGATCTATCCATTGCCTTGTGCCTCATCAGAGCACAGCAATGCTCTAGAGTGAGCCATGTAACAGCACTGATCTATCCATTGCCTTGTGCCTCATCAGAGCACGGCAATGCTCTAGAGTGAGCTATGTAACAGCGCAGATCTATCGATTGCCTTGTGCCTCACTGGAGCACAGCAATGCTCTAGAGTGTGCTATGCAACAGCACAGATCTATCCATTGCCTTGTACCTCATAGGAGCATGGCAATGCTCTAGAGTGAGCCACGTAACAGCATTGATCTGTCCATTGCTTTGTACCTCATAGGAGCATGGCAGTGCTCTAGAGTGAGCCATATAACAGCACAGATCTATCCATTGCCTTGTACCTCATAGGAGCATGGCAATACGCTAGAGCTGAATAACAGCGCTGATCTGTCCATTGCCTTGTGCCTAATAGGAGCACAGCAATGCTCTAGAGTGAGACATGTAACAGCGCTGATCTGTCCATTGCCTTGTGCCTAATAGGAGCACAGCAATGCTCTAGAGTGAGACATGTAATAGCGCTGATCTGTACATTGCCTTGTGCCTAATAGGAGCACAGCAATGCTCTAGAGTGAGCCATGTAACAGCACTGATCTATCCATTACCTGGTGCCTCATAGGAGCATGGCAATGCTCTAGAGTGAGCTGAATAACAGCGCAGATCTATCTATTGCCTTGTCCCTCATAGGAGCATGGCAATGCTCTAGAGTGAGCTATGTAACAGCGCAGATCTATCCATTGCCTTGTACCTCATACAAGCATGGAAATGCTCTAGAGTGAGCTGAGTAAAAGGGCAGATCTATCGATTGCCTTGTGCCTCACTGGAGTACAGCAATGCTCTAGAGTGAGCTATGTAACAGCGCAGATCTATCCATTGCCTTGTACCTCATACAAGCATGGAAATGCTCTAGAGTGAGCTGAGTAAAAGGGCAAATCTATCTATTGCCTTGTGCCTCACTGGAGCACAGCAATGCTCTAGAATGAGCTATGTAACAGCCCAGATCTATCCATTGCTTTGTACCTCATACGAGCATGGAAATGCTCTAGAGTGAGCTGAGTAAAAGGGCAGATCTATCGATTGCCTTGTGCCTTACTGGAGTACAGCAATGCTCGTGAGTGAGCCATGTACATTGCCTTGTACCTCATACGAGCATGGCAATGCTCTAGATTGTGCTGAGTAAAAGGGCAGATCTATCCATTGCCTTGTACCTCATAGGAGCATGGCAATGCTCTAGAGCTGAATAACAGCGCTGATCTGTCCATTGTAGGGATGTAAATTGAATTTCAAAACGATATTCGAATATTCGTAACGTGTATTTGAATCATATTCGAATATTCGGAACGAATTTATATCATAGTGGCACATAACATGGTTATTTTCCATTACATTCAATGTGTTTATTCATTGTAAAATGTTTTTTTCTGGCCACAATTTACATTGCTAGCCTTACTTAATGCAGAAGCGGCGGTAGATTTATGGTTTTAGCATAGCATTTAATTTTAAAACGACAATTTCTTCTTTTTGAAATATAAACAGCATTATCCTGTTTATAGTGAAGGACCAGACGGGGTGTTTCTTTACTTGGTAAGTGGTAATTGGCAAGAAAATACTGTCAGTGAAGAATGCCAGTAAATGCGAAAACAATGTCATTGTTACTTAACAATAATTATTATTATAATTATTATTATTATTGAAACTCTTATAAAAACTATACAGTAAGCAATCAATGTTAAGATGACCTGCAAAGACCAGTATAATATATACATTATCAATTAGTCACCTTAAACTTGGGTGTATTTTTGTTACGTGTTGTACTTCAAGTAATAAACTTTACAATTTAAAGGCATTTTGCGAAATTAATAACTTATTTGTATTAACATGCGACGTATTAAAAGGACTACTTAAGCTCCTTTTAATGTTAACATATCAATTAAATAAAACCATATCATAATGTTATTAGATGAAATTGTAGAACACATGCAAAATAGCTCACAATTTTAATATTTTACTCTACTAACCGCAAACAATGTATAACAACAAACAGTCAATTATGTTTTGTGAACTAATCTTATAAAATACATTAATGATTAAAGGAGGCATTTTCAAAGGGACAAAATGCGGGTGATAGTGGATCGACTGTAAGACAATTAGGCAAAACCACGAAGGTTTTATGAAGGGAAATCACTCAAGTGTACCGCCAATTTAACAGTCTTGATTGGTTGGTGGTCGGATTGATGTTTAATTGTGATTGGCTAATATCGCTAAGGCCGTTAATCCAAAGCCATAACATGTCAATTAGAGACATTTAGTTACCAATACACAAGTGACAATTACGAACCTGCTCACCATATGCCTACGGGTGAAAGGCGAGGGTAAACAAAACCATTTGATGACGACAATTACTGTGATTGGCTAGTGTCAAGATTACCTGACTGTTAATAAATTGATGAAGTACCAACCAATATATATATAAAGAATGAATAAAATTGTAAGCTTGTGAGTTTTAAGTGTGTTAAGCAAACCAATGACGAACAATTAAAAAGTATGTAGATTTACATTTTTGTTATTCGGAGAGAACGAAGCAAAAACAGAGAACAGAAAATCGCGATGACAAAAAATAACAGATGTCGCGGTAATGCTCGTGAGTGAGCCATGTACATTGCCTTGTACCTCATACAAGCATGGCAATGCTCTAGAGTGAGCTGAGTAAAAGGGCAGATCTATCCATTGCCTTGTATCTCATACGAGCATGGCAATGCTCTAGAGTGAGCTGAGTAAAAGGGCAGATCTATCCATTGCCTTGTACCTTTGTTTAAAATATAAGGTGGACACACTCTGATGCTTTAACCAATGTTTTTCTTGTAACTCTATTAAAACAGAGCTGGAAGAAAAAAAACAACTACAATAAGCACAATATTTTTTTTCAATGTGGTTTAATATCATGTAACTGAAGTATATGCATGAGGCAACTAAAACAATAACGTTACTGGTTGTGTCTCTTATGAATGTGGGATATCAGTGTTTATTGTTTGGTCCTAATACACTTCAACTTATAATGACCCAATCAAATTTAGTAAAGAACTTCAGAACAGTACTAGAACAGCTTGCTCTCAGACACTGAGAACAGATTTAACTCATTACATCTTAACGGCCCAAAAATTTACTACAATCAGTAAACTATTGATTTTTACCTAAGATTTAAAGGCCAAAGTAGGGGTGCACACAATGCATGGGTGATAAACAGGTTTAAAATCATTGAAATATTAAATGTTAGTAACCTTTTATTCTTGAACCAAGCCCTGGATTTATTCATAAAACGTAAAAAAATAAGCTTTTAATTTTTAGTTAAACACTAACATGCTCAGCTGCTTTCAATGTCACAATCAGAGGAAGACTTCAAAGAAAAATCTTAAGAAAAAATCTGGATGTGCTGCCTGATTTCTTTAAAAACAATCTGGAAAAACAAAAGTGTATGGGTGATTATTATTTATTGTATATCCTGTTATTACTGGTAATATAAATGCTTTCCACTAGGTAACAATGCCAAAGTATAGCCCATATTGTCAATGAGGTTTAAAAAAAAACTACTGCAAGACAATAAAATGTAGTTTAAATTAAATCAAAGAATGTTTTCATTCCTTTTTTTCTAAAATTAATTATACAATCAATACAAGCTTTAGTGAAGAAAGGGGCTTACTTGCATCACTGAACACAATTAATGATATTAAGTTTTGTTTATATAGTATGACATTTGATATATCATCATAGCTGAATGAATTTGTATCATTTTTACCTTTTTTTTAAACAACCAAACAATAAAGACTGAAAACAAAAACATCTTCATAATCACACAAAGCAATGAAGGTAAACTTCACAACACAACTCATATTAGCACATTCAACCACTGTACAGTTGTATCTTTTGTTATTTGTTTGCAAACAATTCATAAGAAGACAACTGCAGTGCTTTGAACCATAATCTTGTCCATAACATGGTGACAATTATTGGTAAAAAATAAATTGTTCAACCATTTAAAGGTGGCATCCACTATTTTTATAAAAATAAAAAAATCTATTTAACTTCACTTACGTCTATTTATTTAAAAACTCACCCAATTATCTAATTATAACAGGATTTATCAGTACTTTCTGTGGTTAAATGTAACTTTATAATTTATGATAATAATAAAGACTTAAATGCACGCTGCCATATGGGATGCTTCTCATTGTTTATTATATTATTCAATTTTCAGCTTGTTACTAATGATATTTACGAGAAATCCTACTTTTATAATATTTTATATGGCTTGTTCTGTTATAATATGCTTATATTACACACTCAGCAATATTTATAAATGACTTAATAAAGTCAGTCAGTGCTGCTATCCTTTATGATAATATATTTAAGATAAAAATCAATAAAGGATACCACCTTTACAGCTTTAGTTATGAACTCACCAATACAGTGAAAAGATCTACAACAAACTTTTGGCCACCAGTGAATCTTGTGCTTTATATTAAAAGTAACAAAGTGAATCAAGCAAAAACATCAGCAAGAAGTAAACAAACATATAAAATAAATAGAAATCTAGATGATCAAAGCAAGGCACTTGTACAATGGAGGAAATAGTTATATATTTATTATGAGAAGGGATTTGGAAAATTCAAAATGGCGTAGTTGTTAACATAAATCTGAAAATGAAAAATATACACACCAATATTACTGGCTCTTTCTTTGGGAAAATGATTAAAAAGATCTTTAATGTAGTTTTTCCCCAAAATTTTCTCTGACAGAATTAAATGAAAAGAATGTTTTATATTATTTATTAACATGCAAGCAAGGTAATACATTGAAAAAAATGTAAAATGTGAACAAAAAGTGTTTTGGAAAGTCAAAGTGACTAAATAAACACAAACAAATGTTTCCTTAACAACCTTTTTATCAAACAATGTTGAAGACTAGATCTCTAACAAAAAACAAAATCTGTAGATAAGGGCATTCTAATTAAGAAAATATATCAAATTATTGAAAGGTAAAGATTCATAATGAAAGCCTTTGCAGAACGTATGAAAGTCCTCAAAACAACTTGTTATTGTAAAGTTTTATCAAGTTTTCACTGGTTATTGTAAAGTTTCATCAAGTTTTCACTGGTTATTGTAAAGTTTCATCAAGTTTTCACTGGTTATTGTAAAGTTTCTTCAAGTTTTCACTGGTTATTGTAAAGTTTCGTCAAGTTTTCACTTGTTATTGTAAAGTTTCGTCAAGTTTTCACTTGTTATTGTAAAGTTTCATCAAGTTTTCACTGGTTATTGTAAAGTTTCGTCAAGTTTTCACTGGTTATTGTAAAGTTTCATCAAGTTTTCACTGGTTATTGTAAAGTTTCATCAAGTTTTCACTTGTTATTGTAAAGTTTCGTTATTGTAAAGTTTCGTCAAGTTTTCACTGGTTATTGTAAAGTTTCGTCAAGTTTTCACTGGTTATTGTAAAGTTTCGTCAAGTTTTTCACTGGTTATTGTAAAGTTTCGTCAAGTTTTCACTGGTTATTGTAAAGTTTCGTCAAGTTTTCACTGGTTATTGTAAAGTTTCGTCAAGTTTTCGCTGGTTATTGTAAAGTTTCGTCAAGTTTTCGCTGGTTATTGTAAAGTTTCGTCAAGTTTTCGCTGGTTATTGTAAAGTTTCGTCAAGTTTTCACTGGTTATTGTAAAGTTTCGTCAAGTTTTCACTAGTTATTGTAAAGTTTCGTCAAGTTTTCACTTGTTATTGTAAAGTTTCGTCAAGTTTTCACTGGTTATTGTAAAGTTTCGTCAAGTTTTCACTGGTTATTGTAAAGTTTCGTCAAGTTTTCACTTGTTATTGTAAAGTTTCGTCAAGTTTTCACTTGTTATTGTAAAGTTTCGTCAAGTTTTCACTGGTTATTGTAAAGTTTCGTCAAGTTTTCACTTGTTATTGTAAAGTTTCGTCAAGTTTTCACTGGTTATTGTAAAGTTTCGTCAAGTTTTCACTGGTTATTGTGTAAAGTTTCGTCAAGTTTTCACTGGTTATGCAATGGAACTGATATATGACACTGTCTGATATAATGGGAACTCCATCAGGATGCTGCGATTCTGCAAGCCAGAGATATTTGTCTGATCTGCAACCTTTTGTCACTTATGAGCTTTGATTAAGTATGATTATTCTAAATATATTACAATAACAAGACAATGTTTGCAGGTAGTTACTGGACATGCCCATTTTAAAAAATACATTATGCATTTGTGTTCTGTGTGAGCCAGCAAACTGTTACAGCTATGGTAGTGTTGTAATTAAAATGTACCATTGTTCAGTTACATGTATTATATCTACAGATTGATTATTGAACTATCTAACAAGGCTACAGCTACGAGTAAGTATTCTCCTGTTAGTGACATAACTAGAGACATTATACTTTGCAATATAGTACATCATCATATCTGCTTTTATGGTAAGAAAAATATCCCTGAAATATTCAAAATTATTTGTAATAAGCATCACATTTATAACAAAAGATCTAATCCACTTGCAATTCTAATTCTTATCATACAACATTTAAATTACATATTCATGTATACCAAAACAAAAAACTTTAAATTCTGATGTAACTATAAATTTTTATTACATCTAAATAATTCACAGTATTTGATCTGGTAGCCAATTAGTCCCAGGTATGGAAGGCTTCTGTCTGGTTCAAACATGGGTTACCACATACCAAGTCCTTAACTAAACAATTGTAGTGGTATTGATATCTTCCTTGCTGTGTTAAATCAAATATAATGGTAGTTCCACTAGTGATCGGCCTGGTATCCAGATAATGTGACTGGGTATGGTATTCTGCAGAGTGTTCATGCTATTCACATTAAACACAGCATTATATCTTCTTTAGGTGTGCAATATCTCTGGATAAAAGATAACTGAAGGATAGGTGAAAGGACTAAAAGCCCAACAAACAAACAAAATACCAGAGGGTCATTAACATAATACAGCACAAACTAGCAAGGTTTGGCTTTACTGATTTTTTGATGCATGAAAGAAGCAACACTAGCAAGAAATAATGCAAAAATAAGTCATAATATTCTGCATAGTATGAAATGAAACACTTTCTGCAGAAAACATTTTTATGCACTCTTTTATTTTATTGAGCTTTTAATGAAGATATTACATATTGATTAAATGGTATAAAAATGTTAATTAAATTTTAAGAAATAAATCTAAAGATAAATAATAAAACAAATGCAAGCCAAAAGTCTTAGAGAGGAACGTATAAAATTATGATTTACTTTTTTGATACATCATGTGCAATAATCTTTGAGTCAGCAACATAGGCACTTTTAATGACAAATATGACTTTTAAAAACTGTAAAATACAAATATAATAATAAATATACATGGACGGAATGATGCAAATATCACAATTCTTATTTTGTATAAATAGTAAAATATGAAAATATACAATTAAAGAGAAAAAACACTGTGGACAATCTACAAATAGCTATAACAAATACATGTACTCACAAACGAGCCATTTCTGATGATGCATTACCATGCATTTATTAAAAGGATGCTAATATTTATCAAAAACAAGAGGATTTACATAGTGTATGAACAACAAAAAATAGTACATGGGTCCTTTAACATGCAACACCAACAAAACAGTGAGTCTTTACTTTACTATTAAACCATGAGCAAACACTGGCAATGAGAAGTGTATGTATATGACGCTTCATACATCTATATAATACCCTTTTTTATACTGATGATGTCAGGCTTCACTCTGTACATCAAAAAGTCAAGTTTTGAGTATGAGTCTCAAATTTAAGCTCAGTTTCATGACTTCAGGCCAGTATTGTATTCAGCTTTAAGCCTGTTAATGATTGAAATCCATTCCCTGCAAGTTGTGACAGCCACAGCAATTCGCCATTTACAAAATGTATTTGTTATCTCCCATGTAAGTTGGTATTTTTTTATAAGAATAAAAACAATATTCCTAATTTTAGTCTTCTTCATTTTAATCATTAAGCACATGCACTTTCACACATTCTTATCTCACAACTCTATGTGCATGTAGTAGTCTAGTGTTTTCAATAGAATTCAAAAATTAGAAAAATAGATTTTATACAGTAACTTTATACCAAATACCTACCATTTAGAGAGGTAATACAATGTAATCTGAAATAGTAATGAGTACTGTTCCCCACTATAATGAGAAGAGGAAATTTAACTGGCAAAACAATAAGGCCTCCAGTGTGATGAAGCTGCAGTGTAGAAAATAACATTGTATGCATTATATGAAAATACTGTGAAATAGAGAGACAGATAGAGGAAGTGGAGAATACAAAAAATAAACATGATTACATCGTCATCACAGTGTAAACGATATCGCCACTATACTGCACAGAAAGTAGTATAGCTAGCACAAGGCATTTATGGTAAGGACTGAAGGTAATGTATGAAAATAAATATGATGGAAACTACAATGAATCATTAACAGGTGGAAAAGTCTTTTGTTGCTATGGCTACACATCATCTTTCTCCTGGTGTTTATGGTAATTTAAATAAGGACCCACAATTATAGGCTTGGTATATAATTATGGGATTAATTATTGGATTTATTGTGACACCAGGTAAGATATACCTAAGGTACGGCTATACAAAATGTTTTCGTACACTGTGTATGCAGGAAGTACCAAAAGTTTGTTGTTGGCTTGATGCCACTGCGCTATGCATCTCCTTTCTCCTGGGGTGTTCTATTGGGTCTGCGAGGGGGTGAGGGGTTCTTGTATCTTACGGATGAGGAGGTACTGGATCTACCCCGGGGCAGGGGGGGCTTAGCACTGCTGCTGCGGACTGGGTTACTGCGATTGTCCTGAAATCATGCATAACTGTGTTTAAGTAACTACAAGCCTTATAGATTTGTTAATACAAAATTGATAGTTGTTTGCTAATACCTTAATGCATACTTTATATAATTGATTTAAGGCTGATCTGGACTTACACCTTTTACCTTATCTTAAGTGATTCATGTTTGGCAAGCTAACAGTAAAAATGAATCTATCTCACATCATAAAACTTGCAAATGTAAGATAATTATCTTAAACAAGTCAAACAATTTGTTATCACAGACAGTCAAGGTTAATCTTATAAAGACAGACTGTATGGTAACAGAGCAGTGCTACAACAATCACACATTAAGGCACTTTAGGGGGAAAAAACGTGGTAAAATATGTGTAAAGGTAACCCTTAAATATGCAATTATATTATATGCACATGTGAGCTCATCATTAAAACCATTTCACTTGCCCATTTGATTACTAAAGACAATAGAATACAAAAATAGATTACTGGAAACATGTGGAAATGATAAAATAAAAAATATATATAATCACCAAAGGGAAGATAACATGACAGTGAAATAGAAGTCAAGTTTAAAGAGAAAATAATTGCACACAAAAAAAAAAAAAAAAAAAAAAAAAAAAATCAACAATAATATTTTGGTAAAACTATAGAAAAAGGAATAAAAAACAGTAAGCAGATAAAAAGAGACAAAACAATATTTCTTATTTTAATTACATGTATATTATCATTGGAAATACAGCAGAGACTAATTCCATTTAACTTTAATAAAGCACAATCTTCTCTAACATGCTTGCAATCTGTGCTTTTATAGTTAAGTGGAATGTAAAACATCTGTTGTACAAGCTGAAGAAAGAAGGTAAGTCTAGCTAAAGTATAGCACAGCATTTTGACTGACTAAAACTGAAAAACATGGCACATATACATTTTCCCATTAAGTAAGCATCCACAATTATGACACATTCTGCTTGTCAAGTAAAACAAAAATAACATACACAATTCCCAGTTGCGAATTAAAATGACAAAAGCGTGTCAATGAGTGCTATAGCTAGAGACGTGGTTGAAATTGCAGTAGTTTCTGAAAGCAGCCTAACACATGACTGGAGCCATCCATCCACCAAGGAGTTTGTGCTGTATCCGGACAATATTGTTGAAAAACCAATGCACAATCAAGCGTGGCAGTTATGCCAAATTCAAAGAATAATCTTCTTGACTTGACATCTTGTTATCTTTCAGTGTTTTGTGATACACTGTTCCACATTGTTAGTAACTGTTGCTACACCAAATCACCAGTTAGGAGTTTCCTCATTCCTAGTCACTTTATAAGGGTAAAGGCTGCTTTTAGATTTGTTAAATCAGCTAGTTTGGAACAAAAGGGAAATAAAAAAATTGTCAGCCATTTGAATCTTAGACTTTTGAATAATGTCCGGATAAAGACTGAAAACCATTCATTGGTTGAAACTTACCACAAAAACTTTTCTTCTATGAACAAAACAAAACATTGCCTTACTTGTGAATAATTGCACATATCAGTTTTTTGCCCTTTATTCCAAATTTTTCTTTTTCAACAATTAAGTTCTTAAAATACCATCGCTTGCATTCACCTAATTTTGTGTGCATATTTTTAATAACACCAGTTAATATAGATTCAGTAGAATAAACATTTTGTTAAAACAATGCACAACAAGTTCAGCCACATGAACAAATTACATGAAACCATAGTCAATTAGCTAAGAACATTCTCCATCAACATGCCACATAACTAAGGAGTTAACAAGGAAACATATATAATGACAACCAACATTAACTACATACAAATGCCTGGAACATGTACACACAATACCTACATGACACTTCATTTTCATGTTGAAAACGATTTGATGCTACACTTGTAATAAAGACAATTACTACACATAATGCATTGGTACATACATAAAACTATTCAAGAAATTTTTTATCAGACTTCCAATTTTAAATCATCGTAAGTGGTAGAGTGACATAAAAGAAAAAAGTAACCATGCATAACAAACTAAAGAGGATAGAATAAACATTACACACATGTATTTATAAGCATATAAGCATGCATTTTTGCAAAAGCTTGATCATCTTTTATTAAGCTTAGAAGTTGAAAAAATGATTAAATTATAAACAAAACATTAGTAACAAAAATAAAGAATAAACAATATCAATATGTATTTGTATGCATCTATGTGGCTGTATTTTGATAGTATACAGAGGCCATGCACTGTTTACAATAGCTAATGTAACTTACTCTCATCTGAAGGGGTCTGATTGTTTACTGATCCTAAACAGTAATACAAACTTAGAACTGTTACAGGTATGAAGTTATTACACAATTTTGATTCTTTTTACATAATTAAAATCCAGCCACAAAATAATATACTGCAACAAACTGGAAAAAAAAAATAAAGTATAAAAAATGTGTTTTCGATTCATGGATCTCATGGTTATGTTTGTTTTGTTTTCTTGGGATTTGATCTCATCTACAACCTTTCACCTATCCAGTGACAGTTAATTGAAACAGATACAGTGCTGCCTTCAATATCATAATATACAACCAACACCTGACAGAATACTACATTTAAGTGAAAATACTAAGTCATGAAAATATCATTAAAAATCCAGCATTACAAGCAAGGAGCTATAACAATACATTTTGCTGTCACAGCCTTTTACAACTAGCTAGTTGTTATTCACTATGTGCAGATTTTGTACCTGAAAAATTAAATCATTGATTTCAGCTAAGATTATTCCAGACACGTCTGAATTGGAAGTATTTGTAAAAAGCCCTTTAATCATTTCATATGTCTTTAAATTAAATTACCCATACACATTCACTGGCATAACTTACCATACATTTTTTGTACCATAATTTTTTTGGTCATTGACTTATGGAAATTTTACTTTTACTCATACAATTGAACAGCACCATGTAAGCAATAAGTATTTAATTTAAAGCCATTTTACTGCTTAGATCTAGCTTACCTGTGGCACAGACTGTGAAAGAGGTCTTTGAGGCGGTCGAGCTGAGGGCCCTCTGAATCCCTGGGGTGGGGGGATAAGGGGTCCAACCTCATCCTCAGTTATCACAGTGTCCTGGAATCCAGACACACAAAATATTTAAAGTTTCCATGTTAATTATTTCCTGAACTTGATTTCTTGAACTTGTTTTAGTTAACTTGCACATTAGTTTCAATACACAAACAGCACAATTGCAACCATTATTTATGACCTAAAAGAATATCTGGGTAGAAGCATTCGTGTTTGCTAGACTTCCTTAGTAAAAGTGTCCCTCTGACTTTGACAAAAACCCAGATTGTGAGGGCCAAAGGGTGTGTACTGTCCTAAATGGATAACAGGTTAGAACTATGGAATCCCATGAACAGAAATGTCATATTAAAAAGCAAATATTATACAGACAGGCATTTACAGTGTTTGACATTGTTTTACTTATGCAAGTGTAATAACTGTTAAATGAAAAACAGTTCACTTACTTGCAGATACCCGTCTTTATTGCCAGCATTGTTATCATAATTCCCATTGGTCATCTCATAATCCTCGCTATCCATTGGCTGATGTCGTTTACCAGGTCGAGCTGACCTGTTTGGGGCCTCTCTAATTGGAACAGCCATTCCGTTAACCATGGGAGGTTTTTCATCTCTCCCACTTGACAAAGAGTCCTCCTTTTCCTCCTCCATGGTCTCATCGACATACCTACGGTAAAAAATTTGGTTAAAAATTTATAAGAAACTGTTAAGAAACTGTTAAGAAACTGAAACAAGGTGATGGCAGACAATGCATTTGCGCTGACATGAGAAGAAATTTATGCGTATATCAAGATAGGGTTGACCGAACATGTGCAGTTGGATTTAGTACTTTTTGTAGATGGGTGAAGGATTTCAGTAATTGATGACAAGAGTCTTACAAGAAGCCCTCCTCTGGTAGGCCGGTGACAGTTACAGACATCGATAACACCAAAATACTTGCTCAACTCTGATGGATGATTTACAGGCGAGGAAATTACTCATGAAATGGGGACAAATCATAATTTAGGCAAGAGAAAGTTCGCGGTGGGTGCCACACACAATCTCAAAAACTGAAAAAGACAATTGTGTTCAAATTTGGATTGAATTGTTGATAAGTATTCAGAGGAGGGTGAAATGATGCTTAATAAAGTGGTTGCTATTGGCGAAACATGAATCCAGTCAATTAAGCCAGAATTGAAACCCCAAAGCTCTGGATGGCATACTCCAAACTCCCCAAGATCTGTGAAATATCCGCAGTATGAACTGTCCAAAGATGTTAATGATCTTTGCTTAAAATATTAACTGCACACAGAGTTCCACATGGAAGTACGGTAAAAACAAAGAGTACTATGAGTGGGAAGTTCTTAAACACCAGCCATACGCAAGTCCCCCTGACTTCGACCTGCTTCTAAAACTTAAAGAACCACTACAAGAAATCCTATATGATGATTTGAATGAACTATATGTCGCCGTAAACATATATGTTGTTTGGGACATCAACAAAGGTTGCCTAGCAATGGGATCTGCCAAAAAGATGGTAGACGACCATAGCATCCACAGGAGATTATATTGAGGGACTATGAAGAGATTTTCTAACACTTGTAGTTTTTACATAAATAAGCAAATCTCATTCATTTCCAGATGACCTTCGTATATGATTTGCATGAATAGTAATCTAAATATTAGGGATGTCAAAGAGTACTCGATTGGATGATCATGCCAGAATTGAAATCAATACATGAGTACTTTGTAAAAATGAGGAAGTATCTTTAAATTGACAAAAATGACTGAGCAATTTGTTGGAAAATCGACCAAGTACTTGAGTACTGATTTTAGGACTAACTGATATCCCTATTAAATATCCATTTCTTTGATTAAATAAAATAATTGACACGGTGATTTTGGATAAGAAGAGGTAATACTTCAATAATTTTAATGAATCAGAACACTCCGCATAAATGAATCTCCTCAAATTTAAGCAAACTTTAAGGTTGTTACTTGAATAATGAACAACCAAATATCCAAGAATGTAGTTAGGTCTCAGATGGTACTGGTCATTTTGTTTCTGAAGGATAATCTAACTCAAGACTTTAACAATTACCCAGCCCGCTCTAGCAATGGATACTCACCTTTGTGATTCATGTTTGGAAGGTGCCCCCTTTGAGTATTTAGGTGAAGGAATGCCTGACTGTGCACGGGGTGGTCGTGATGTTGCCGAGGGTGGGGGATGTAAAGGTGCAGCATAGCCTCTGGGTGGGGTCAGGTTCTCAGGAGGCTCAGGTGGGGATCGAACATCCAACTCGCGCTCAATATCTCTCTCAGGAGGGGCAAATCTGTCTCTCTTCTTCTTCTTTTTCTTCTTTCGCTCATGCTGGAGGTTAGGGGGTTTTGGGGCATTCTCCAGAGGCATCAACATGGGGGGAGGCAGTATCTTCTTACCCTCCAACATACCTGCAGGAACATATTGCAAGATATTGCCAATAGTCGGACACAACAATTACTAAAATTATTTATTGGGGTATTTTTGACAGTAAATCTAACCAATCTATGCAACAAGATTCAGATTTTTCGTAAAATTAAAAAAAAATTACAGGTACTTGAGAAAATAGAATAAAGAACCTTACGGCTATATGGCATATGGCAATTAATGTATTTAATAAAATTAAAGAAGGTGACCTGTACACAATTATAAAACTATTTTACTATTGTTAAATGTCAACCAATTTTTTATATACACATTATTTCAGATACTATTTAATCGCACATTTCATTGTGTACTTCAAATATCTAAACAGTATTTAAAATGGTATACAGCTGAAATATGAAGACAATTTAACATCAATAATCACCAGATACACAAGATGTAACAAATGGATTTCAATTGTCAATCACTGACCAGGGGGTCTGCCAGCAGAATCTGGTCTGCCATCTCTGTTCTGGTCACTGGCTGGCGGGCTGGTCAAGGCATCATGCAGATTGGAGCCTGAACTTGGACGATTTGTTGGTGATGGTGTCTGACGGGTCTGGGGTTTTGGAGGAGATGGGGCCAACCGAGGCGGCCGAGGGGCAGGTCGCGGCTTGGAGGGCGGGAAGGATTCAGCTGGGTTGGGTGATGGGGATCTATTATAGAAGTTACTACTAGGGCCCCTTTGGGCCCCAGGGGGAGGGTTCGGGGCTCGCATAGGTGGGCGCTGCTGCATGTCCATGCCATCATCACCAGCATCATTACTCCGTCGGTATGGGGCTTGCTGTAACAGGAAACTGTCCAGTTAACTACAGGGAAGCAACATTTTATGCCTTTCATTAAAACACTTACTGAACTATTTAAATAACATTGGAGTTTGAAATTAGAGACACAATTTATTTGTATTGTCATTTTTATTATTTTTACTTCTCTTGTTCATCAAATTTTAGTTCATAAAAGATGTGTTTGTCATTTTCTCAATACCTTTACATGATAAACTTTAAATTATTTTTTTCATTCATTTATAACCATTATTATGAAGTAAGGTGATAGAAAGAGACTGTGTTAGCAGTCCAGTTAGCTCAGTCGGCAGAACATTTGCCCTGTCAGTGAAGGGTCATGGGTTTGAGTCCTGGACTTACTGCACATTTTCAGCCCTATGTAACAATAGCACACAAAGTGGGACTACAGTTTTTAAGGTATAAGTATTTGAGTGTGCTTGCTAGTTGCTTGCAGAGCAGGTGGTCCGTAGAAATTCGAGGAGGAATTTCAAGTTGCCCAGGGTGTATGTAGCTGGGTGATAGGAAGAGAATGTGTAAGTGGTCCGGTTAGCTCAGTAGGTAAAGCAATCACCCTATCAGCGAGGACTCCTGAGTTTGAGTCCATGACTGGCTACAAATTTTTCTCCCCATGTTACGTATGCAGTTAAAAGTGTTGGTAGGGTAATAGCCTAGAAAAAAAATCAAAGGGGAATAACATCAAATATACAAATTTTTATATGAGGGTAATGTCATTTGTGTAAAAAGGGGAGTTATTCAAAAATAAGAAGAGCAGAGTGACAGCTCTTGTGCACTGCACTCTGTTTCAATAACATCTATCCACCTATGAAGTTTCAAGTCAATAGCTTTCATATTGTAGGCGTATGGTCCAGACAAACATAAAGTATGTAAATTGAACTAAGGGGAATAACTCCAAAATCATTACGAGTACAGTGACGTTTCTTGTGCAATGCTTAACATCTTAACTTCCTGTGAAGTTTGAAGTCAAAAGCTTTGATAACGTAGGAGTTAAGCTCACAGATTTAACATATCAGATTAATGTTTTGCAATAATGATGACACAGTTGCCGAATGAACAAACAATTGGTTTTGTTTACCCTTGTGTAATCAGTTGTTGATTAATGAGTCAACCAGAGGAATTTGTAGGCGGTGATGAGACATGCCAATCAATGTGTAATAAACATGTCACAAACTGTAAAGGAGAATGGCTCGAACTTAGTTGACAGGGGCTAAATAAGCAAAGCAGCGACCAGATGTGGGGTATATTAGTAGGGTGCTAGCTGGAACAGAATGTTGAACTTCCGTGACTGATAAGGCCACCAGGTGGTAGGGACTAACTTGGCCACGCAACTGGAAGTAATTTGCCTGAGTCTAACTTATTAAGAACACTGCTTTTAAAATTAATCTCAGAGACAATAATAGAAGTTCTATGTGCCATCAAGAAGAGGAAACTATTCTTCATCTGTTCTGTAATTGTTCCACTGTGACATTTGTTTAGCAGGACTTACTCGCACTAATCAATACACATTGTCCATCTTTATACATCCAGTTCTCAAAGAAAGACATTATTTTGGAAAACAATTATTATCATAATTTTCTTAATTTAGTATTTTTGTTAGCTAAATATTACAAATTTTATGCAAAAGAAACAAGTCAAAAACCCAATGCTGAAATATTAAAAAAGTATATTATTAATCAATAAAGAACTGATAGTACAATGAAAATGAAAATAACACAAAAAACAAGTAATGAATACTGGAAACCATTAACAAACTTAATAAGTAATATAATGACATAGTTAAAATGAACAACTTTTTTACTGATTACACCAATATTTGGTCTTGACTTAATTATACATTGAAAAAATTTTACAACTATATTATTTATATGTTGCATATTTAAACATGTAGGTACATAAGGTTTATAACTCTAGAACAGCAATGTTCAAAAGGCATGGCAGAGCTCAAAATAGTTGAAGTTAGATAAAAGACTCAAATATTTAAACTTCTTTCTCATTATTTTCATCTAAAGAAAAACAAACACTTAACCCTATATTTCCCATCCCTTTACTGTCTAATTTCCATAGAAAACACAGTCTCCCACAGCTTTGTGCTTCTTTAGCTGCATTTTTTTTTTTATCTTCATAATATATAAAATAGTTCATTGTATTTTGCTCTCTTATCATGTCATGAACAATATGATGAAAAGACAAAGTTGCTAAAAGAATGATAAAAATAACTGGTCCGTAACTAATTAATGTAGCAATACTTGGTAAAATGTTTCTCATAGTTTATGAAACAATATTTTAATGTATAGGGTTATGGACTATTAAGTAAAAATGTTCAATGCAAATGAAAATTTGTATGTGACAAGTACTTAAAGCATAATTATGTTTAACCTCTTTCTTAACATGATAAGAAACATTCTCATCCCTAATAAACGAAAAAAAAATTCTTATACATATCATTATAACTATATATGATTGTATAACAGATCACTATAACTATATATGAAAACTGTGTATGTTTTTTTTATTTCTTTTAATATGTTGTAATTACAGAACCTTTCATGCCTAAATCTCCATGTTTTGTAATATATGTTGAAAAAAAAAAAGTTGAAAAAAAGAACACTGCTTTTAATAAGATTTTTTTTTTCTTTTCATATTATTTTTTTGTCAATGAAAATATACTTCTGCATTGTCACAGAGTATTCAAATAGTGATTTTAACACTAGCATAATCTTTCCGTGTACTAGAGTTATCATTGACATCCCTGACAGTATCCTAAAATGAAACCTCTCTCAGTGACACCTACCATGCGTTGTGTATGACCAGGCGGCTGTGGTGTGAATTTACTGCTTGGAGGAGCTGGGTAATAGTTCTGGTTGCTGTTTGGAGGCTGGGGAGGCCCATTGGTGTAGGGCGGTTCTCGTCGTGGGGCTCGTGCCGTGACCGGTGGAGCATCGTCCTCGATGTCTGACACATCCATCCCTCCACTGACACCATCTAGATCATCATCCAGGGGCTCATCTGTGGAAGAATAAACAGATATTTATTCATTTATCAATTTTTGTATCTGTATTTTGGGTTTTACCGCACATCAACACTTAATAGGTCATACGGCGCCTAATACAATGAAGTTTAATGTGAATAGTGTATAATCAGGTTAAAATTAAAATACAAGAATTCATTTATGATATTTTTTATACTTTGTTATGTACTACAAGCAGCAAATATCTTACATTTTGTAATAATTACTGTATATATATATTTTCTTTTTCTTCTAGCGAATACAAAAAACAATTTGCAATAAGACAATGTCATTTGTGAATATTGCTCTCTCTTCAAAAGGAAGTAAAATGTAATGTCTTATATTAATTAAAATGAAAACCAGTACGCACACATGTTTTCATCATCCATGGCCACTTCCTCCCTCCCCTGACCTTGGGTGGGCTGGGAACGACTCGTGTTCACCAACACCTAAAAGAACAAATAAAAGGCTATGACGGTGTAGACATTGACTTTCAAGTTTTGTTGAGTGGCGGCTTATTACATGTCAATTAAAGAAAGAATTGTCAGTTTAAGCTGACTGCTGATTGGATGACAGTTAAAGAACAAAGTTAATAATGATGAATTTTAGTCAATTTTAGATATGAGCGAAATTATAAGTAACAAACACTTCACAGTTGTGTCTTATGTCAACAGTTTGTCGAATGAGGTAATATATATATATATATATTTATATATATATATATATATATATATATATATATATATATATATATATATATATATATATAGACTTAATTTTTATCAGAATAGGATTACATATATATAAACTTGATGTGAATCATTCGAAAATGACACACTTTATACTGTAAGGGACCTAACCACTTACAATAAAGAAAAGTTTTATTTTACTAACATCTTCTCATACTCTGAATCATATGTTGACATTACTAAAGCACTATGATGTAGTAATAAATAACTACTAGTATGGTGTGATGCAGCATATCTACTATTTAAGTATAACTCATTTATAAACACACACATAGTTAAGAGTAAACTTCCAATGTTGACATATTCTGTTACATGCAACCAACTTATTATAAGCAGCCATATATGGGCACACCATTGGATGGCTTCTTAAATACAAGTTTAAAGGTATTTGGTTACCACTTTATGTTAATACTGTAGAAGACGGCTAAATACTGAGAATAACTGACAAACATTTAGACAAAGTGTTACATTTCATCATTTTTTACTTTACGAATGTTGTTGATTAAAAATAAATCAAATTAGCCAAAGTGAGATAAAATTTTGTTGATGATGTCTGAATGCACATTATGAGTATGAGTCAAAGTTATTTACCAAGAAGGGACATTAATGGAACAGCAAGCTGTTAAAAGATTACAATAACCTCACAAACTAGGACTCACCTCTATCCTCTCATGAGGTCGACCATGGTTCTCCTCCGTGCTGTAGACTGTCCGTCGGTCCATGGATGACTCACGGCTGAATGCCCCAGTGTGACTGCCGGTAAACGAAGCAGTGATCCTCTCTCTGTCTCGATCCTGTGACCCAAGACTACGTGACCGACGCACGGACATTCGAGAGGTTCTTGGTCGTTTGGGAGGGTGGGGTGGTGTGATAGGCATACTGTCAATACTGCCACGAGTACTCTGTAGGGATATTAAATGTAAAGTGTTTAGTCTTTTTTAAAAAAATCTTTTCATTATGCAGTTATTGTTGTCGTTAAATGGGCCTGGTAGCGCAATCGATAGAGTGTCTGCTCCAAGTATGGGAGGCCCCGGGTCCCATCCCAGTCCACAACATACCAAAGTTGTTAAAAATGGTAGTGGTATAGCTCCCATGCTGATGCTCGAGCAAATATATGAGTAGTTCCATGATTGGTTGGCCTAGTATCAAGATAATGTGTCAGGGTATTGTATCATGCCAGGTGTTCACGGCATGCTGAACACAGTGAAGGCAGCACTATACCTGCTTCAAATGGACACTGTGACATTTTTTTTCTTTGATAGCAAAATTTTCATAGAAAGCTTCCAGCTGGCTTTGGAAAATTATCCTGAACAAGATGTTTAACAACCAGTAAGTATTAGGTAAGGTGTGTGGAAATCATGTTGGTAGAGAAAAGTAACCTTAGTTGAACAGCGGTAACGATGAGCAAAGTGCACATAGCAATTAACATGTCCGTTACCTAGGTACCCATAAACTTATTTTGAGACATTTTCATCTTCAAGCAGCACTGAGCAACATATGCATTGTTTTCTTTTTAATAATCAGTAATCACAGTTTTGGTCTTTTGTACAACCCAACAGAAAGCTTTTGGGCCAAATCAAGCAATGAAAGCTCAGTGATTATTTAAACAATTAGAGGTGTGTTTGTTTAATATTTGGACAGACTGTACTAATTATCAAACACATCTGCAAATACACATTGATAGATATATGTACATGTGTAATATTTCCTCGGTATTCAAGGTTTGTTAAGATTTAAACTTTGTAATTTACTTTTGTTCAAAAAAAAATTTTTTGGTGACATATTGCGAAGAAATAAATTTATCATATAACATCAATGTTTCCTAACCGTTAGAGACACTATTATCACAGCCATCACTTTACCCCAGACATGTATAGCTTTCTGTGCTTCTGTGTATATAACCAATATCAAGTGTGTTAGAAAGTTGACTCTTTCACTCTGTAGTACAATAAAGGAATATCCCTCAGGTGACCCAGGACTCCTACCTGCTGAGATTTTTTTTCAAGGGATGGATTGTTAGTTGTAAGAATGCTTACACCATCAAAATAAACATAAGATGACAGACAACAAATTGTGATTTATTTAAAGGTGAAAAAATAAATCCTGGAATATTATTATACACAGACAAACACACACAAATAGCTATAATATTACAACATTGTACCATGTAATCAAAGTCCATGCTTGAGTCAAAATCTTTCTTGGAGAACCCTACAGCATTGTTGAGCATAAGACCAAGACCATTGGGCAGTGGACTAGTGGGGTTGGAGGCTAATCTCTGTCGCTGGTGGGACATCACAATCAACTGACAGTAGTGGAGTTGTCGATTCTTGGCATAATCCCATGGTGTTGCATTGAACTTGTCAGCTCCTAACAGGTCAACTGAAAAGTAGCAGACAGGTACGATTAAAGCTTTTGTATGGAGCATAAAGTTAACATGAGCTTTTGTTCACTCATATAATTATTTATTTAAGGAAAATGGAAGTGCTTGTACTGTCAATGGCAGCCAGATTTTGCAAGAAGAAATTGGGCAAAGGCCTACTAGCCCTGACAGGCATTGGGAATGTCACTGACACAATGAGGAGAAGATTCAGGGAATGGGTGAGATGTACCAGGTCCAAATCCACATGGAAACAAAGAAGACATGGCATAAAACAGTAAATGAGGATCTAGCCATAATTAACCTTTCAAAACTGATGCATTGCATATGAAAGCTTGGACAGCAGTGATAGCAAAACAACTGACTTGTTAAATAGAGCATTTACTATAACTGGAGGATGATGGTGTACCGTTTTATAATCCAACATGGCATGGTTCACTTACAGCCATGAATCAGAGCCATTTTTACCCTTTGCTGCTACAACACCTACATAAAATTTGCGTGACAATTGACACGTTTTTTTAAGGCTTTGCCGCTTGCTGCCAACTTTTGACTACCCCAGCCTCTGTTAGGGTAGTCAAATGTTAGCAATGAGCTGCAATGGGCAAATGTCTCAGTCACTTGTAAGGAAGGTTATTATATGCCTATTAACCAGAAGAGCTGTTGGGTGAACAAGCAACAGCTTGAAGGTAGACTAGTCCTAGAATCAAGATGTTGATGTTTGTTTTTAAAATACACTTTGTCTATGATCAAATCCAACAAAACCTACCTGAGTTGTCGAGAAGGAAATTTACAACATCGCCATGCCCTCCTATGACAGCAAGATGGAGGGCATTACGCCCATTGATATCTGTGTCGTGGATACACCGGCGGCCACCTATCTCCAGGATGATCTTACATGCAGCCAGTGATCCTGGAGAAACAAAATAACAACAGAATTATTTCAGCTACATATCGGACACCCACTTAACATATGACATTAATCATTTAATGAAAATGTACCTTATCAAAAGTCTACAGATAATTTTATAGATCCCCCAATCCATTTCAGAAGTAAATAGTTGATTGGTTTGTAATGATTATGTTAAGTTATAATCCTTCAACAATATGTGCAGACCTTTTTAGGATACACATTACTTACATGTATTAAGTAAGTCATGTTACAAACATTTTAATTTAAAGATGCTATTTATAACTAATAAGAGATATCATACAAGAAATCACTTTCTTAATTATTGTTTTTTTCAAATTTTGTCTTAAAAATATCCCTGGCTTGAAAAAAGATGAATATAAAAGTATTAATGAACTGTGACAAACGAGCTGAATTGTTACCAAGATCAATCAAAATCATTTATTGCTCATGCATGTTTTTATGAAAACAAAACTTCTTTCTCAAACAGCATAACCATACTATTTTCTTACCCATTTCTGCAGCTGTCAACAACACTGTCCGGCCCTCTTCATCTTTAATGGCAGCAGTCTCTGTGGTAAGCAAGGTCTGCAAATAGATTAAGGATATATTTATTTATAAATGCAATATAGGTAACAGCTATTTAGAAGAGAATAATGTTCTAGAAAGTTCAGCATTGCAACAGGTGACAATAAGATATAAGGAGTGTGGACACTGAAAAAATTGATGAATAAATCCAAAAGTATCTTAAGTTCAAGGTAACCTGAGGTGCAAACAAATTAAAGGTGCATCAACTGAGGTAAAGGGGGGGGGGGCTAAGAATACAGAACCATCAAAGCTGAAAAGAGGCTTCATGCCTTGATACTAGAGGTTTAGTGATCAGGAGACAAAAGAAAAAAGGCATGGTCAGCAAAGTCTGTCCTGATGGGTCCACAACAAGAGTAGTTGGGTAAGTGGGGTGTATCATAAAGAAAATGCTCACATGGCATGAACTGTGGACTTACAAACCATTTTAGCTCAGTTATTGTTCAAATCATTTCAGCCGTAGTTATTGTGATGAACCATTTTAGTCAACTTACTGTCATGAACACTTCAGCCCATTAATTGTTACAACTCACTTCAGAATGGTTATAGTTTAGTACCATTTTAGCCAAATAATTGTGATGAACCAATTCAGCCTTGTTGTTGTAATGAGCTATTTCCATAATTTCATTTATAGTTACAAACCATTTTTGCCCAGTTTTGTTATGAACCATTTTCCATCCAGTTATTATAACAAACAATTAGAAAAATAGTGATTGTAATGTAATAAAATGAAGCCATATTTAGATGGGTTTACCTGGCAATGAACATAAACAGTAGAAAGGAATAACAATAAAAACAATATGCATAAAGACTGATCAAAACCAATGTCTATTCTGCCATTTAGGTCATGCTCCAATTTTGTTTCGTTTTTATCTGTCAACACTTTTTCCTAATAATCTTTAAACTGCAAGTAAGTTATACATAACCGCCATCAGCCACCTATCTCGAGCCATATCACACAAGGTTACATTGTCACCTTATAACATATACCGGTAGATTACCACCTTATCAGTGTATGTACCCATACCTGGAACAGAGATGAAAATCACGCTCTCCATTTAGGGCCACATTAGTCCTTAGCAAACACCAAGCCTGATATGTTCTGCCACTAAGCCCTACCACCCCCACCCTTCCCAAAGCCATAAACAAACCTTAAGTAAACTTCATATTATGGCCAGAGCTCCATATAATAAGAAACACTATATCCCATAAATCCTACTCTAACTTTATACTGCAGGAACTCAAATAAAATATCATTGAGACTTACCTAACATGTACCAGCAAAATAACATGGACAAGAAATAAATGAAAAACAACAGCATAATATCTAAAAGTTTTATACCTCTCTCCATTTATGTCAGTTTTTCTTATCTCTCAAACGTCATATCCCAATCAGTATAATGTATCATCACTCTTAACCTTGTAAACAATGACAGATGTCATATAAGGGCAATAATGGGCTTTACGAGTGTGTGGCAATGCATAGATATGAGCTTACATTAAGGGTGTCTGGCTGGATACTGGCTGTACCTGAGATTGTCAAATAGCTGGCATTTTACTCTTATACAACAAAGCAGGAAAATAATGCCAAAGTAAAGAATACAGATCTAGATCAGCAGCATGAGACATGAAATTCTACATCATTTGCTTCAGATTCAAAATTTCTGAGTATTAGTATAAGAATGAGGGTATGACAATGAAGGTATGAAAATAGTGAAGGTCTGGGGTATACTCATGGAGATGTATAAAAATGTAATGTTGGAAGGGGGATGTAGGTATAATGTAATATGATGTATAATGGCACAGACATAAGGAAAGAGATGTCAGCATATAGTTATGAAAACATAGGTATATGATTGGAGATATAAAATCCCAAATATTAGCATATATAGTTATGAAAACGTAAGTATATAGGTGGAGATATAAGAACATAAATATAAGTATATAGTTATGAAAACATAAGTATATAGGTGGAGATATAAGAACCCAAATACCAGCATATAGTTATGAAAACATAGGTATATAGGTGGAGATATAAGAACCCAAATACCAGCATATAGTTATGAAAACATAAGTATATAGGTGGAGATATAAGAAACCCAAATACCAGCATATAGTTATGAAAACATAAGTATATAGGTGGAGATATAAGAAACCCAAATACCAGCATATAGTTATGAAACATAAGTATATAGGTGGAGATATAAGAAACCCAAATACCAGCATATAGTTATGAAACATAAGTATATAGGTGGAGATATAAGAAACCCAAATACCAGCATATAGTTATGAAACCATAGGTATATGGGTGGAGATATAAGAATCCAAATACCAGCATATAGTTATGAAAACATAGGTATATGGGTGGAGATATAAGGACCTAAATATCAGCATATAGTTATGAAACCATAGGTATATGGGTGGAGATATAAGAACCTAAATATCAGCATATAGTTATGAAACCATAGGTATATGGGTGGAGATATAAGAACCTAAATATCAGCATATAGTTATGAAATCATAGGTATATGGGTGGAGATATAAGAACCTAAATACCAGCATATAGTTATGAAACCATAGGTATATGGGTGGAGATATAAGAACCTAAATACCAGCATATAGTTATGAAATCATAGGTATATGGGTGGAGATATAAGAACCTAAATACCAGCATACAGTTACGAAATCATAAGTATATAGGTGGGGATATAAGAATCCAAATACCAGCATATAGTTATGAAAACATCGGTATATGGGTGGAGATATAAGAATCCACACAGGAGCATAAAGTTATGAAAACACAGGTATAGGGTGGAAGGTATAAGAAAGATGTCAGCTTATAGTTATAAATATGTAGATAAAGCTAAAAAATTTATAGGGCAGATTATTTAAAAATGGAGATATATACAAGTAGGTTTAAAAATGGAGATTAATACATGTAGGTTTAAAAAATGGAGGTATAAAAATATATATAAAGGTATAAGAACTGAGAAAAAAAAAGGAGGTAAAAATGTGGAGACAAAAAGGTTTGGAGATGTAAATGAAAATGTATAAGAATGAAGTACATGAATAAATGTATAACAGTGGAGGTAAACAGGTGGAATTATACAACTGATGATATATTAAAGCTTTAACAATGGACGTCATGAATGTATATAAATGAAGGTATCAGAATGAAGGTATACAAGAGACTGTTGAAAATGGGTAATGCTCCCCGAATGGGTATTTTGTCACAAAAACAGTTTGTTGTGAAATTATGAAGGAGAATTTTGAAAATGGAGTAGTGCTATAAAATCAGACATAATCAAACCTGTACCTATAAAGGTTGAAAGGAATGTCTATTTCAACCTCTGAGTTAACTTGGGGAACAATGGAAGTGGTCATGCTTACAATTGCAAAGAATTCAAGAAATACTATTTTTTGTGTATTATATTAAATAAGGTAAACTAATAGACTAAAAATGTATTGGCCGGACACGATTTTGCTTCAAGGTCACACTGTGACCTTTGACCTCTAAGGTAGTGACCCAAATTTTGCAAGTGACCATGTGTCTTGATATCACAATCAATGATTCTGTGGAATAATTTTCAAATGTGAATTCAAATAACAAAGTTATAGGCTGGACATAATTTTGCTTCAGGGACACACTGTCACCTTGACCTTCAAGGTAGCAACGCTAATTCTGTGCGAGACACGTCTTCTCGATATGGTGATCATTTATGCGAAAAAATTTAAATATCCAACTATAAATATCAAAGTTATGAGTCGGACACGACTTTGCTTCAAGATAATGTTGTGATTCTGACCTTCATGGTAGTGACCCGAATATTGCACACGACAGGTCGTCTTGATATGATGATCATTTCTGTGACATAATTTTAAAATGTGACTTCAAATAACAAAGTGATGGGCCAGACACAAATGCAGGACAGACAGACTGATGGACGGACAACGTGGCTTTTGTCATTTGGGGAGCATAATAAATGAAAGAATACGACCAAATGAATTATAATGGTAGTATTCACATGAATGTATACTACAGGTACAAGAACGAAGGCATATGAATATGGTACAAAACTAAAGAAATAAGAATTAAAGTATACAAATGAAGGTTAAGAATGAAGCTACAATAAAGGTAGAGGAAACAAAAGTTTTAAGGTGGAGGTATACAACTAAAGGTATGAGAAGAAAGTAAAGCACTTTAGGTTTACAAAGTAAGGAGGTAAGAAAAGAGGTTTAAGAATGCAGATACTGGGGTATGCAAATAGATGTTTACAAGTTAAGATGTAAGTATAGCAGTAAGGTGTAAGTATATCAGTTAAAGTATGGAGGCTTAAAGATGGAGGTGTCATAAAGGTATAATGAGAGTAAAATAAAGATGCCAGTATAACTGGGACAGTGTATAAAGTTGATTGTGCAAGGACAGATGTATGTGTAATCCATATCTCACTGACCTGTAAACACTCTAGAGGCTCCATCCTGCGCACTGACCAATGCATCCAAGTGCGACCAATATGGTCCCTCTCAATACCATCATGGTCGTCTACTCGGAAGTTCCCTGCTCTACATAGCAGCACGAAATGCTGGATATGGTCCAGTCTACATGCCCACATACATGGAGACAGACCATCCTTATCTCGAACATTCACATCGGCATGGTGATTGATCAGCAGCTATAGGGACAGAAATGGGGTATAATATTATTGATGTAGGGCTTAAATACAGTTTCAATTGCAGACGTATATGTCTATTTCTTTTGTTGTAACAGAATGTGCAAAACATTAAAAAAGCTACAGTCTATTTTATCATACACTTATAACATTGTGTTTTTTTACAAAACAGAGTGCTTAGAATGTTTGAGGTAAAAAGAAAAAAAAGACTGACTTACTGTGAATTTAAGAGTAACAATAACACATTTTAATGCATCAATTATAGTAATATTATATGAGAATAAGGGCAACTAAAAATGATAACATTTATTCATTTCTTATATTTTGGGTGTTGTTTTGTTAAGTCCTTCTGATTTTGGAAATGTCCCCTAACATCTATGCTGGGCAGGACAAATGTCCCCTAATTTATAAACTGGGCAGGACAAATGTCTCCTTATTTTATGCTGGGCAGGGCAAATGTTTCCTTATTTTATGCTGGGCAGGACAAGTGTTTCTTATTTTATGCTGGGCAAGACAAATGTCCCCTAATTTATAAACTGGGCAGGACAAGTGTTCCCTTATTTTATGCTGGGCAGGACAAGTGTTCCCTTATTTTATGCTGGGCGGGACAATTTTCACCTTTTTTTATGCTGAGCAGGACAAGTATTCCCTTATTTTATGCTGGGAAGGACAAGTGTTCCCTTATTTTATGCTGGGCAGGACAAGTGTTCCCTTATTTTATGCTGGGCAGGCCAAGTGTTCCCTTATTTTATGCTGGACAGGACAAGTGTTCCATTATTTTATGCTGGGCAGGAGATGTGTTCCCTTATTTTATGCTAGGCAGGACAAGTGTTCCATTATTTTATGCTGGGCGGGACAAGTGTTCCCTTATTTCATGCTGGGCAGGCCAAGTGTTCCCTTATTTTATGCTGGGCGGGACAAGTGTTCCATTATTTTATGCTGGGCAGGACAAATGTCTCCTTATTTTATGCTGGGCAGGACAAGTGCTCCCTTATTTTATGCTGGGCAGGACAAGTGCTCCCTTATTTTATGCTGGGCAGGACAAGTGTTCCCTTATTTTATGGTGGGCAGGACAAGTGTTCCCTTATTTTATGCTGGGCAGGCCAAGTGTTCCCTTATTTTATGCTGGGCAGGACAAGTGTTCCATTATTTTATGCTGGGCGGGAGAGGTGTTCCCTTATTTTATGCTGGGCAGGACAAGTGTTCCATTATTTTATGCTGGGCAAGACAAATGTTCCCATATTTTATGCTTGGAAGGACAAGTGTTCCCTTATTTTATGATGGGCAGGACAAGTGTTCTGTTATTTTATGCTGGGCAGGATACAGGGTCCCTTATTTTATGCTGGGCAGGACAAGTATTGCCTTATTTTATGCTGGGCAGGACAAGTGCTCCCTTATTTATGCTGGGCAGGACAAGTGTTCCCTTATTTTATGCTGGGCAGGACAAGTGTTCCATTATTTTATCCTGGGCGGAACAATTTTCACCTTATTTTAAGCTGGGCAGTTGTCCCCTTATTTGTAAATCATTGGTAGAACACTGGTAGTTATAAACAAAAGTACAAACCTCTAGGCATTCTGTGCTGTGGGTGGTCATGGCCCAGTGTATAGGGGCGCGGCCCTGGGTGTCGGGTATGGTGAAATCTCCACCATACTGCAGCAGCAGCTGTAGTGCCTGACTGTTGGCATCGTGGCATGCCTGGTGGATCGCTGTTGAACCATCTGCAACACAGAGCCAACACTATTTAAGTATAATAATGATAAAATATGGTAATGGCATGTAGATTTTTTAAAATTGACATTCAGACATGGTGTCACTAAGTAAACCTCAGACTGTATCCAGATATAGCATCTATTTATTAATATATATATATAATACCGTTTTTTCATTAAATGAAAACACTTATATTCTTGCAAGGATAACAGTTGCTTTGCAAATCTAGAGACATTATGATTGCTTATGTAAATAAATGACCCAGAATTATAGTCAAGGTAAATTCATCACTTTCTCAAAAAGATGTTTTCACAGTTATTTTCTTAATCTGGGAATGAACCCACACATGTAGGGACTTGTTGATTAAATTTGAGAATGTTAATGACTTTCTCATGTTTCTTTCATTTTAAAGTTTTCACATTTTAGCACATTTTACAAAATGTATTTACCCAAATGAATACATACCATGCGCTGACAAGTTGGGGTTTGCCTCATTCTCCAGCAGGCATTGTAATGCTGCTATCTGCTGGAAGTGAACTGCATATGATAGACAGGTCCGGCCCAATCCATCCTGCTCATCAATGCATGAAGAATCTAGCAAAATAATTCCAAGGTTTAACAAATTGTAAATCAACATAAATAACTAACAGATAAACTACACTGCTTCAAAATCTTAAGGACTTTGAAGATAGTTTAACTTGAAGGAATTTTGAGACATAAAAATACAAGCTTTTTTTTAAGAATCTTTGAGCAATATTTACCCTACACATGTGCTGTTGTGGTAAGTCACTTATGATAGTGTCAAAAATAAAAGAACAAAGGTTTTGTTGATGTTCTGTTGCAAAATAATTACTTTAATCATAAAAGCAATCTATGAAAAGAAAATAAGCCATTTAATCCAAAACTATGTTGCAGTGTTCAATCTAGAGTATGCCATTGTGCCCATGGGACCTAAAATTTATTTTGAGCTCATCCCTAACCATTGTTTGGGTGTCTCCCACATCAAAAAACAATAGAGTGCATCAAATGAAATGTCACTATATAGAGTCCTTCAGTCAGGCAACAATGCCACATACCAGTCTGAAAAAAAGGGTTGCTGAGGAAATGCAGGATGTAATTTGTCTTTAACAAGGTCTTTAACAAGAGCAGCAAGTGTTAGTTTAAGATTGTAAGACCCTGTTTGACACCAATTAGCTTTATATTTTCAGGTGAACGTTTATTTTGTATTTGCGGTAATGGCCTCTCTCTTTTCTGTAGGGCCCCATTAGCCCAAAGGACCCCATTAACCCAAAGGACCCCACTTTAGAGCACAGCTAGATTGAACATTGTTATTGATAAACTTACTAAATTACACTTACAAAAATTACATACTTACACAAAGAAGCACCAATAATATATTTTAAATCCTGAAATCTTACCTGCATTGCATAGTTCATTGATGAGGTCAATATTTCCCTCTCTTGCTGCTTGAATGATTGGAGGTAACACTGTCAAATTGATGCTTTCCTCTACGTGAATAGATGCTTTTATACGCGCACTATCTAAATTGATCCATTTGTACTGAAATTTGTCAGGTGCATCAACAAATGGGGTCATAGGACTTAGTCCCCGTGCAGTTAGTGAAAGGGTGGTGACAATGTTTTTGTCATGATTCCTTGTCTGCAGAATGCGGTAGTATTTCTGCATATGGAGGAGCGCCAAGTTTAGAGAGTCTCTTAGCTCGGCACATTCTGAATCCTCGTGAAGTTTTAACAGAAATTCATGGATAAATGCGGCTGCCTTCTGAAAATCTGTAAACAAAAGAAGTATTTAACTGGTTGAGAATGTACATCTGCATTGATATGCCTATGACTGATTAGTTAATAACTCAATATCTGTCTTATGTGCTGCATATATTATCCCACCAAGAATTTCCTATAATTTAAAAACTATGCAATTTAATGCAATATTTCTTTCTGCAGTATGTCAAACATTAATTTACGAGTAACATTAGTAAAAAAAATATTAATGAACTGTACTGCAAAACAAAAGAGCCTCCATTACTGAATGTAGCCTAGATAAGCCTAATTTCCTAAAAGTATGACAAATGCATTACAGTAAAATGACCTCTAAACTAAAAGCAAATGTAGAGACTATGGCCCGCAAATTTATGTTCAGGGGACAACTCAGGGATTTCAACAGATTTGAAATCCTTTCATTTTGACACAAGCAAATTGCCATTTATCCACTTTTGACGCAAACAAAATTCAGTCTGTGGATTTTCCTGATGCACAATCATTTTAGCCCATGTGTCAATCAGCAATACTCAAAAAAGTGTGCAGATACACGTTGTCACTGTGACGACGTGTACCATGTGCCTTATTTTCACGGATTTACTGGGGTCGTTTTTGTTTTAGACAGCGGGTGGTTAAAACAGGATAGAAATGGCATGGCTATTTGAATTTCGTCTTTTCTAAGAAGAAAGTTGACTGTAATGGTTTTCAAAGCAAATGATTGTGTTAGATATGTTATCGCCCTAGTTTACAACATTAAGAACTCTGTCAATGCTGTGAAATCAAGGTTAAAAAAATTACTTTTGAAATGATTTCTCTGCTTACAATCAGATGACCCCCATTTTAGACAAACAACTGTAACTAATCCATCATATGATGAAATAAACAAAGATTGTTTTGGAGTTTTGTCAACGTAAAACAGTACATCTCTATAGAAATATCTTTAAATAGAAACAAAAAAGACGATCTATATTTGTGTGAATTGTTTCTATAAAAGGAGATCGTTCTTACAAAAGAAACAGCTCATTCAATTCTTTTATTTGGCTTTAAAAATGCATATCCTACTACCAAAATGTTAATGAATGATGTTTGAACTAAAATATTTAGTGTTAAGTGTTAATGGTGTAATTGGACAATCATCAGTATGGATATAATATGATTTCAGAGGAAGGGGCATGTGACATAATCTTGTCCTGACTGGCTTGTAACACTATTCAGTCGCCTAACAAAGTAGATCTAAGGTATCTAGGTGAAACAAAATCTGTAACTTTAGAATGGATACATTAATTTCAATGAAATTATAAGCACTTTGTAGAAGATAAATTCCTACAGATTTCATACTAGAATGGATGTATTAATTTTAATGAAATTGCAAGCACTTTGAAGAAGATAAATTCATACACATTTCATACATTCATACATGTATTGTATAGGTATTACTAATGTTTTGATGTCCTTTTTCTGGTTTCAAAATGTTTCTTTATTATTTTTGTGTGCAAACTTTTTTGATTTCCCCCTTTTTTTTCCTCCTTAACATGGTTTTGAAACATTTTTCAGAAATAAAGTTTATGAATGCAAAATGGAAATTAATTTTAGAAAATGTGTAAAATTGTAGTGAACAATGATATTGTTATATGCAGTATTACACAATCACCCTCAGCTTTTCTGCAAAGTGTGGATAATTACCTCCAGGTATTGGGAACAATATTGATTAAGGGTCAGAATGTAATGGGCATGCCCTTATAAAACAGTCATAGAAATTAGGATTTAAATTTTCAAGCAAGTCGGGCTAGTCAATAAGCAATTTTTACTAGCCCGAAAGAAAATTCACTAGCCTGGAAAATTCATTAGCCTGAATTACATTCTGTTTTAATTTACAAGTAAGTCTAAAATACAGAACAAAACACCATTTAACATTCAACATTTATTTCATATATTCTCTAGAACATATGAAAATCAAATTTCAGTGGTAAAACATGGTGTTTGACTCCCTAGTAAATCGCAACAAGGCTCTGTTATTTGTCCAGGAAAGAAGAAAATTTCTGTCACAAACATCTTCATATTGACGTTTTGTGGCCACACGCTTTGCAACTTAAGGTTTTTTTCCCTGGTTTTGCACCAGAATCATTTTTCATTTTTTCTGCCATTTTGTTTTGTGGCCCTGTTGATTTAAATTTGGTATAGAGCATTATGTGCCACGCGGGAAATGGAACACCACGTGGTTCCTGCGCACTAAACATATTATCAGTTTAGTGTGCATAACATGTTTATGATACAAGTGACAGCTTGCAGAATGAAATAAGCAACTCAAAACTAAGTGAAAATGAAAGTACAATAACTTTTCAATGATCTGGATCTTACAAGCGCATTGGGCTAGTAAATTGGCAATTTTTACAAGCCCAAGAAAAAATCTACTAGTTTTTTTGCTGTCAGGCTAGCACAAATTTCGACCACTGTAAAATGTTACATCTTTGCTGTGTTGAAAATTTGTCTTCTTCCCAAAGCATTGTGAAACTGATTTGCCATGGAATAATTTAAAGTGACCAGTATATTTGCATACCTTTAATCGCAATCAATGTATAACTTGCACTGCAGAAACATAGCTTCTCAGCCCTTTGATTACTAATTCTCTTCCTCATTCAACATAACTCAATATTGCAATCTCAAAGTATTAATATATATTAATTATATTTTCATTGCAATATATTAATTATATTTTCATGGCAGCTAAATATGAATAAAGTACTGATCAACATGGCCACCAGGGGGAAAAAAAACTCACACAAGTATAAATGTCCAAGAAAAAATGATTGAGTGCATTTGATGTAATTTATATCACTTTTTTTGTTTGTGACTCAGGATACAACATAAATATATACATGATGATGCCAACTTTCTACACACTAGACTAGTGAGCAAGAATATATAGTGGTACATGCTTTAAGTGCAAATCTTTGTTTTGCAAGCATTTTCTTTAATGTTATTAATGGCTTCCGGTATCAAATACCACCTCTAATGTAACACACATGATTACAAAGTGTTATCATAATGTCAATTTAATATTGGAAAATGCTTAATAATTATGATCTTGCCAGATCAGGAAGCTGAGGAACTTGACCTACTTTCAAAATGGTGGATGTTGTCATAATTACCTTGGCAACCTTAGTGCTGATACTTGGCAAGACTTCTCAGAATGTGTGCACTGCATCATTAAATGTTTTTGGCTTGTGTAAAATCACAATTTCAACATGAAATAAAATCAATAAAGTACTAGAAACACACATGTTTGCTAGTCGATAACAGGCAGCAACACGTTTTTTATACTTCTCAAGCATCATTTACCTGTTTACACGTCCATCTAGATGCAAAACATGGCATTTTTAAACCTGAATTAAACTAGAATGCAAGGAAATTAAGCCTTAAATATTAATCACTGCCCCACATGTTAAGAACTTAAAGCATGCAATGCCAGATTGTCATATCTTACAAGTTATATACCAAATGTATAAACCAAAACAAAATTAGTAGGTCAATTGACAATCACTTACCTTTCCTCTTTATAACCATTTTAAACTGTCATGTCTTTATGCGTTACTGTCTTTGTTTTTTACATTTCAAATATTTTCTCTTTCGACTTTCGATATCAAATTCTCTCAAAAACATGCTGTTTATTTGTTGCTACCAAACTTCTTTACGAATACTTTGATCTCATTCCTTAAGTTCCGACGGCCATTTTACACACTACCCAGAATGCATGAGACTAACATTCTACATCTTTCAGATAGCATTATTTTATGCACAAAATTATTTTTTTCGATTAATATAGGTTGTGTGCTTTGTTATATATCATTTAATTTTAAAACATTTTATGTCGTTGATTGTTGAAAGTCAAGAATTGGACAGAAAATAGTCCATGTGTTTACAGTGCAACCTCATAGCACCTGCCGGTAAAATTTAACACGGCAAATTAATCCGCCTTCGTAACGGTCGCCATCTTTTTTCTGGTGGTTATACTTTTGGCCGCCCATTAATATCTGAAAACATCGGCCGACCAAGAAACGTTTTTCACTTTTTACATAAATAAAATCATTCTTCAAACCCTACTGGGATGGCCGATACTGACAAATTAAATATCGATAGTATCATAGCACGGTTGCTTGAAGGTAAGAAATTGTAAAATAGTTTTGTTGACAACCAAAACAAAATGGGGTCGAGTCCTTCAAACCAGTTGATTGTTAATTAACAAATCGTAATTGCTGGCGCCACTTCTTCACGTTAAAAGGAATTATAAAAGTATGATTTTGTCTGTGTTGTTACAAAACAAGTTTGTCCTTAAAAGAAAATGATTTTTATTGTTGGAAGTCAGTACACCGAATATGAGCTTCGTTACCTCCAGTTGGTATATAAATGTAATCAAGTTAAAAATGACATGTACGGCAAACATTATGTCACAGCCAACTTGAAATATTTTCACCTATATTAATTTGGTAATTTAACTTACTGGTAACTAATGTAACCTGAACTGGGTTTTTACTGACAGGTCTTTAGCAACACTTCCTGTTTAACCTTTCTGCAAAAAAAATGGTTACATTTGTTGTAAATGTACTTGGGCTGGTGAGAAATTATCGTACATGTCTCCAGCATATAAATAAGTTTGGCTTGATATGGATTTATTCTGTTATTTTCATGTCATTTGACAGTTTCTTTGTAAGGTCTGAACCATTTTGGGGAATATGGTTGGGTACCGGTCAAGTTCACTTTGAAATGGGATGAACATGTCTTCATTATTCTTTTATATTTCACTTTGTGTATATTTTTTTATTTCAGTTCGAGGAACTCGTCCAGGAAAAAATGTTCAACTTACAGAGGCTGAAATCAGAGGCCTATGTCTCAAGTCTCGAGAATTGTTCTTGAGTCAGCCAATTCTTTTAGAGTTGGAAGCACCTCTCAAAATATGTGGCAAGTATTCATATTACAATAACACGTGGTCTATTAATAAGGCATTGCATATCATATTTTACCTTTAACAGTTGTATTCAAGTTTTAACATTCACATTCAACAACACTGTCCAAAAGTCAAGCACTAATGTTTTGTTGTAGGCATAAATCCATTATCTTAATCAACTGAGATCTAGTACATTTGAACAAAATATTTGCAGTATAACGCTTCTGTGAATGCGGAGGTATGTCAGGTAGTTGTGGATTACAGTAACTTTGTGGAACATTTTTTTAGATTATTTGAATCATGCAAGTTCAATGATGGGGTCAATAGCATTTCACACTGTTTCCCAATTCTGCATAGGGTAGGATGGCAGAAAAATAGAGAAAATACTTCCATGCAACAATAAAAACAAATCCCCTTTAATGGGCTAAAATGGGATATTTAAGACATAAAATATTTATTAGCAATATTTATAATTAACAGTTTGTTTTGTAATCAATGAGTCCATTTAAATTTGGGTTTTGCTAGATTCAGCAGTTTGTTGTGTAATTGATAAGTCCATTTAAAGTTTGGTTTTGCTAGATTCAGCGGCATGTGAAACCATGAGATTATGTATATATTTAACAAAACGTCAATAAAAACATAATGGAAAACAAATGTCATGGTTTCTTATGTAGGACTAAAGCCAGCGGTGGTATCAAAGTTTTTTAACTAAATATTTTTCTAAAAGAAAAGAACAATACATCAGTTATTGTTGCCTGAAAAGATGTCATATCTCTATATGAATGTGAGAAATGAACAATGATAGCACTCTTTTCACTTATGCATGCATTTACCTAAACCAAGCTATACTTTTTTAGACAAAGTAAAAAAACAACACTGCATGACCACTTACTTGTGAGGTTATATTTGGTCATCACTAGGCTGAGATTCTGCAGATATACCTCTTATACTAATCTATTGATTGGAATCTGAACATTTATAGCTATTCTTTTCAAAATTGTCTGGAGCTATAGTATTAATTTACGCAGAATTGATGCCCAAATTCACCAAAATATGGGTAAGATATTGCATTATTGATATGAACTTTGGATACACAATTCCTTTCCTTACCTAATGAATAAAGTACGTCTATGCCTGGATGTAAAAAAAAACACTTTCATGTTTCCATGACCAGGCGTATATTTTTTTTTCTAGAAATGATATAGCCACAGCTTCTGGTATTCTTTTTTATATGCAGGGGTTTTTGGGGAAAAGGCCCCAGCCCAAATTGGGAATTTTTGACGCGGTAAATAGTCAAATTTGGGGAAAATAATATCGACAAATCAAACCAATTGGGAAATTTCAACATTTATTTTTCTGCATAAAAGCTTAATCTGCCTTGCTTTTGTGTCCCTGAAAGTGTTACACAGCTCTTCCAGAGTTTGTTAAAAAAGCTCACAGGGCCTTCAATACAGATTCTCATTAAATTGGACAATTGAAACATTGGATGTTTTGCTCCAGAGAGATTTAATCATTGGCGTACCCTTGGCATTTTTTTTCTAGGTTTTTTCGCGTAGTACATACTATTGTGCGACATTTTTTGTCACTATGTTTCGTGGGTCAGTATCAAAGCTGGTACTTCGCGTACCGTTTTTGCTTCATAACTCCTTTCTGTTTTATAGGCTGTCAAACAGTTATGGCGGAAATACTTTTGTTTATGAAATAAAAAATACTTCCTGTTAATTTTCAAACTATATATTGACTATAATGTTATCTGGAATGCCGCCTTCTTTAACTTGCGTTACGGTATACGGCTGGGTAAGAGTCTATTTTTTACCGGTTACATTCATGCATAAATTCACGGAAAGTAGTTTTCACAGATCGCCGATCAAAAGTAAACAAATGATTCGCTTAATTGGAAAAATCTCTTGATTTCATGGTTTCTTGGTTATATATTTTTTTGGTAAAAGGCATATCCTTTCAACTGGGAATTAATTTATGAGATTGGGATTTTTTTTTCTCGAAATTGGGAAAAATGGTCGCTATTTGGCATTTGGAAAGGGGCCGAATATCGGCCCCGTGAGATAGGCTGAAAAAGCCCTGATATATCATGGTAAAAATGTTGGACTCGGAAATGATTGGTCCCAATCCTGTCACAAGGTGTCAGTGGAAAAACCTTGACTTTTTGGTATACATTACATCAAATTACTACCCGAGTGCCGCTTTTGGAACTGTTTCAACTGCATCTTGTGTATGACCAAATAAATTATAACAATCTTTTTCTTTAAATGTTAACATTTAGAGATAACTTTAATTTTATTCATGGTAACTATATTTTCTTGAACTATCTGGTTATGAAAGTGTATCGCCATACTAAAATATGATGCACTTTTAGGATTACGTGACACACTGCCCAGCTTTTTGCTTAAAAGTGGCAAATAATGCATTTCAGCAGGTGCAAGTCATTTGTTACGTTATCAACAAGGTCAGGGTTAGTTTTAAAGTGTTTTAAGTAAATGTAATTCTTTTTATGTTATTCTACACTTGTTGCATTTAAAGGCAGATTAATGACATTTCACACACAATTTATGACAGTAAATATTAGGGTCCTAAAAAAACTAAACTTAGATTATTTTCTCTATTGCAGGTGATATCCATGGTCAGTACTACGACTTGTTGCGACTGTTCGAGTATGGAGGATTCCCTCCAGAGAGCAACTACCTGTTCTTGGGGGACTATGTAGACAGAGGCAAACAGTCACTGGAGACCATCTGTCTCTTGTTAGCATACAAAATCAAATATCCAGAGAATTTCTTCTTACTCAGGGGCAACCATGAATGTGCCAGTATTAACAGAATATACGGCTTCTATGATGAATGTAAGTAACAGTGGTGATTAAAAAATAGTGTTAAGTGATCCTAATGGCAGTTTTCAATGGTCCTAATAGCACAAGTGGTAGAGCGTCCGCTTGGGATCGGGAGGTCGCAGGTTCAAACCCCGGCCAGGTCAAACCAAAGACTTAAAAGTTGGTAGTAGTGGCTTCCCTCCCAACGCTCGGGGCTAGAGCGACCGCATTACTTCTGACTCATGGGTGTCAGTATAATGTACCCGCCGGGTTCAGTCCCTGGGCACCTCATAAGTGCCCCTGTGCTATAATGATAGAAATGTTGCTGCACAGTATCAGCAAATCCCATCCCCTAATGGCCAGGCAGTTCAGGTCTTATATTTGTACTCATAGGCTCCTCAGCAACTGGGTTTAAGTCCCAAATGGACAGAAAACTAGTATGTAAATAACACTTTCCAGCTGATTGTTTTACAGATATTCCTCTCTTTTTCTACCAATTATTCTGGCCATGGCTATCATAAATATGTCAGTGTTGTTATTTAAAAAATGAAACTCAAGTTTAAAAAAACAAAAACAGGTTTGGTTGTTAGGTCTTCCGCCAATAGTATTAAATAAAATTTCATTGTCATAGTATGACTGTTATTTTCTTGTGCAATTTAATACACACACAACATAAAATATTTTTTAAATGCTTATCTGATGCCTTAAACTATTTTCCAGGTAAAAGACGGTACAACATCAAGTTGTGGAAGACATTCACAGACTGTTTCAACTGTTTACCCATTGCTGCCATCATTGATGAGAAGATCTTCTGTTGTCACGGTGGTTTGAGTCCAGACCTCCAGTCAATGGAACAGATCAGACGAATCATGCGCCCCACTGATGTACCTGATCAGGGCCTTCTCTGTGATCTCTTGTGGTCTGATCCAGACAAGGAGACCATGGGATGGGGAGAGAACGATCGTGGAGTCTCATTCACATTTGGCGCAGAAGTTGTTGCAAAATTCTTGCACAAACACGATTTGGATCTTATATGCAGAGCTCATCAGGTAAGACATTGCGTAAATGTTTGCACACAGATTTGTATTCATTCTTTACCTGTTTCTATGCCAGTATATTGGTCAGGTTTTAATCTTGATATTTTGGTACACATTGCAACAAATGAACATAATGTTCATATGTTTTGGAGACTTTAAACACCAACACTAATGGAAGCTTCTTCTTTCTTTTTTTCTTTCTTTTTTTGGCTAGCCTTTTAGTTTACTTTAAACAATAAAAATAAAGATAAACCAGTCTGTTTGTTGTTTTACCTTTTGTTCCAGGTTATTACATTGTTTAATCGTGCACAGACCTCTGGGTGATTGTGTTATAGGATTCATCCCCTCTGTTAGCGGCAGACTGTCAACACAAACTTCACAGTTGGAATGTCTGCTCCTGCCATGCATGTTGGTCTGTTAAGAGCTGGACAACTTGACACGATTAAGGGGACTTTAATTTGGCAGATCCAGTTTCGTTGAGGATGACTTGTATTGCATGTTGAAGCACTGTCCAATAAGAAGACTTTTAACTTTATAAATTATATATTTCTTTTAAATATTCATGTATTTCTAATAATACATTGTAGGTGTTTTTATTAAATTGAATATCAAAATACTTGATGCTGTAAAACAAATGATGTTACATTATTCATTTGCAGGTAGTAGAAGATGGTTACGAGTTTTTTGCAAAACGTCAGCTGGTCACCTTGTTCTCAGCACCAAACTACTGTGGAGAATTTGACAACGCAGGTGCAATGATGAGTGTTGACGAAACTCTAATGTGCTCATTCCAGGTAAGTTGACTTGGTGGTACTTATATGGTTGCAGCTGGATGGAAGACGACCCCATTGTACTCTCTGAATAGAACCCCGGCTGCATGCACCACAGATTAGCTAGAAGACAGCCTTACATGAATGTTTGCACTATGACTAGGTTCTAAACACATGCCCTAAAGGATTGGGAAGTTCCCTGTCAGGGTCTTGACAGCTTGTCCTCAGGCTTCCATGGTGTATGTTGCTGGTTAAAAATCACAAGCAATGCTTCTAGCAACAATGAAATGCATCTGTGTAGGGTGAAAGTCAAATGTTTAGAGAGGTCAGACAGAATCCAGGTCATCTGAATATACTCACCAATTAAAATGTTCAAAAGCCTGGTGACCATTATAGTAGTCACTTGGTATTTGTACAAGTAAAAGAGCATTCTACCTGACTACTTATTATGCTGATGGAACAATTCTATGATTTTTAACATATTAACAAGGATTATAGCTTTTATAGTACTTAAATACAATGTATTCTTAGACTTTTAAGCCATTGTAGCCTCCTCCACAACCCAGTACATCTGTGATAAACTTCTGTGCCATTATTTTTAACCACCTTAAGTACTGGAGCTGGCCACATACCATACAGTGAAAGGGAAGGATAAACAAAACCAAATTCATCTCACTTGGTCAGAATGTTTGTCTTCATTTAATCGTGACTGAGTTCGTCATTGGGTCACATGGGGTCAAAAAGGAGATCACTAGGTCAAATCTCAGAAAACCCTTAACACTAGAGACCACCCTTTTTGCCCAATGTTCACTAAACATTGCCAAAATAAATGCCTGCAAGAAATCTTGGGTAAGTTTGTAACAAGGTTATGAGGGGTAAAAAAAGTAGTTTACTAGGTCAGATTTTAGAAAAACCTTGTTAAACACAGAACATAATGATTGCCCAATCTTCACCAAGCTTGGCCAAAATGTTTGCCAGTATGAAATCTTAGATATGTTTTGAAGTGAGTTGCATGGATCCAGTAAGTCACTAGGTAAAATTTTAGAATTGGTTATTAGCCCAGTGGCCACACTAATGGTCCAGTCTTCACCAGAGATTTCTGAAGTTAGTAACTCTTAATTACTTGATGCCAGATATGGGCCTACTAAATTCCTGTGTCCTCAGGTGAACAATTAAGGGCCTTCATGGCCCTCTTGTTACCAGTAGTAATACAAGTTGAAACCAGCCTGGTCCATATTGGTCAATTGTACTATTCTTTAAATTACATTCATTTGATTCATACCATTATACTTTAAATTATTAGAATAGAAGATTTTTTCATGCTTTGTGCTTTTGACATCCTTTCACTGACATTTTGGTAAAAATGTTAAATATGGAAGGCTTTTAACTTCATCAAAAGTAAACTCTGGTAGTATGTTTTGTCATACGTACAGCAAAAACATTAACTATGGTTTTATAAGTGAACTGAACATTGTGTTAAAACTACTATGAAATGTGTTTTATGATCCTAGCTACCACTGACCTTTAGCTCCAATTATCAACCACCAGTATTTTTAATTTTTTTTTTGTTTTTAATTGGGGGTTGCAGCTTGTAAATTTAAAAAAGTAAACATAAAACAACAAAAGATGGCTGTAGTCTTAAATAGCTACACAGAATGGAAACTAATATAGATGTGTGAACGTTTTCTGAAACAGTCTGGAATTTTGAACTTACCAGACATCTAATTCATGAATCGTATAAATCTCTTGGGATTTTTGGAGGTGGGATAGAGGCCTGTACCTGACACCAACTTTGTTCAAAGCTCTTCCAATTTTGTACTTAAAGGCATCTCAAAAGCCTTATATAAGTGACCCCCCCCATTTTTTGCCCCACCCAGCATGTGAGGGCATCTGTTTTCTGATAAGCCAGGCTGCCACAGTCTGTAACGATGTGTCTGTCACACAGGTATTGTTCAAGATCCAAGTGTTTGTATGCTATATCTGGGGGTTGAACATAGTCATTCACAGTTTGTAAAGGAAAAAATTGACACCTAGTAATTAATGCAATAAAGAATTTGTAAGGGATCATATAGTAAACAACCCACATTATCACTAACAATAATGTTTGTGGCTTTGTGTAAAACTAGCCTACTGTCTCACATCCATACTAGCAGGTAATTTAGTTTTGCATTAACCCATCAGAAGTATTACTGTGACAGATTAGTACTATGTTGGCTAAAGACTCCCTGCAGTGATGACCAGCAATTAGCAGGTCTGGTCATAGCATGTGGGGGCCTGGCTCAGTGGGATACCACATTCCTTTCAAGATGCCTTTAAGTCATTGAGGTTTGGTCATACACCCCAGACCGCATTTGTACGTGTGCACCATCAATCCCACCCTGTTCACAATTACTAATTAGCAAAGTTGTGGTTTTGTCCACATTATTAAGATAATTAGGCTGTAATGAACATAACAAACAATCATGTCAATTGTTAATAAGCGCCTTTAACATTCTAATTGCCTACTCGCTGCTTGCTTCGTGTTGTCAAAAGAAATACCTGCTTGCATCTGTATTTAGCGTGATGCCGGGTCAAATACGATGATTGGCAAACTAGGAAAACATCACCTGCATGTGCCTGGGGAATCTCTTTGTCAACAAACAAGTCTTTTAATTGCAGTTTAGGTTTTCTACACAAATGTTAAGACCTGCTTACTAAAGTTCCAAACAGTTTCACATTCTTTGCTAAATATCTACAAATCCAGTAATTATTACAAGAAAAGTACACATAAGATTAAAGTTGCAAATGCTCCTAGTTATTCTTTTGAATGTTAAAAATATCCTCATATTAATTACACGTGACATAGTTTGTGACGTGGTGGCATCAACGGTTGTAGGACGCCATATTTGTTTACTTGGATGTGCATTAAAATTTAATGGATCTGATCTTTGTATTCACTATTCAGTGGTAAAAAACATGTTCAAATGGCGTCATTTGGTGTATGTTACTGATTGTCTTAATGTTTTCATAGTCTAACAGTTTTGTGATATTGCTCTCAGCACATCAAGTAACAACAGGTCTGAACAGAAGTGGTGATTGTTTTGCTACATGTAGATGCCAATAATTGGAATCTCTGTTTCTTTGGTGAAACTATGTAGTCATTACTCAGATTTAAAAGTCTTGTTTGTATGCAAATTGAGATATATGAATTGTTTTCATGGTAATGTGCGAACACTCTTTAAGAAAATATATTTCAATATTCTAGTCACTTATTCCAAAAGTGTTTAAGTGTAAATACAAATGTACTTTGTAACATAGTGCTTAAAATAACTATAAAAATAAACAAAATGATATTACTGATTTGTTTTCAACATAATAATGACAAGTTTGTTTTGAAGGTTGTAAGATTAATTATACCTTGGATTATGCTTTGAAGATATTTGATGACTGTACAAACTACCTACTGGAGATATAAAGATTAAATTAACAAAATGTGGCTCTTATGAAAATGTCTTTTTTAGCAGTCAATTATCTTAATATATTGGCCCAAATATAACATGTGATACACACTTGTATAATTGAAATAAGCATTTCTAGCCTCTTAGTTTCGCTACAGTCCTGGAGTTTTGGGGATCCTCCCCCTGGCCCCCAGTTTCAGTATTTGTTTTTTTTTACTTTCCAACTTTCACCCATGAATATATGTTTAATTTGTATATCTGAGATAATAGTTCCTTTAGTAAGGATCAAACTTAAGGCATGTATTCACTGTTTTCTGTCTATGCAAGGATTAAAACTAAATATCTCATCATCTCCATGCATTTGAGTAAAACAATAAGTATCCCATCATCTTTTTTCATTAAGTACCCTCTTGATACATGTATATATACTTAATTCTTTATAAAGTTCCTTTGTAAATAAGAATGTTCAATAATTTTTACGCAGATATTGAAGCCAGCAGACAAGAAGAAATTCCCCTACGGAGGACTGAATGCAGGACGACCTGTAACGCCGCCCCGAGGAACACCTAAAGCAGCAAAGACAGGCAAAATGTAAACATGTTTAGACTGGAGAATGTGGTGAAATATGTGACCAGAGTAAAATGTTTACCAGCTTACAAGTGTCAGTTGTTGAAGGCGAAATTGGGCATGAAATCAAACATAGATGAGTGCAGGACTTTATCTGTTGAGTGTGCAAGTTGGTATCATTATGCACCCTTTGTGAAGTGTTTCACCTTATCGTTCACTAGAAGTTGACATGTAAAGACTGATCGTGTGTGAGCCCCATCCTCGTTGCCGGGGCTGAAGGTATTTTCCAACCTGTCCAATGGTCTCCATTGTATGATAATCATAATTCTGTGACATGTGACATTAATGGCGGTTATCAATTTCAACCACAACCACCGCCCGAAAAAAGATGGCTTCACGTGGCTTTAAATTTTTAATTGTGTACTGTTCAAATGAAATGTGTAAAAAATCTTTTTGTGATATGTGAATACATTTATTCATGATAATTGAAAAGAATCCATGAATGATGTAGCCATAGCATCCCATGCCTGTTCTGGACAAAGATAATGTCATGACCGTGGAATGCTAGAAAAACTGCTATTGTCTTTATTCTCTATCTTGTCAGGTCAACTGTACAAGTAGTCTTCATAGCTGTACATTTTAATTTGATTAGGTCTTTATACATGCAGGTCTATTTGAACTTCGATCCAAATATTTAGTGTTGTCTTTATACAAAATTCCTGAACTTGAATAAACTAAAGAAAGGTATCATGTTCAACCCATTTCTTTTATACAATGAAAATTTTAACCAATTGATTTAGCTAGTGCAATGAAGAATTTGCCAAATTTCTCTGTGTAAATAGAGTGGTGCTCATTGCGTGCTTTTAACAGAAATGAGTGCAATCCTTAAAACCGTAATCTCATCTTGTAAGTTTGTACTGGCCGTGGAAATTCAAAAACTGATGCAGTACATATGGTTTAAGCCCCCAAAACTTAGCTAATGCGATATTCTACAAGCATCAGACCATCCCTAATAATCATGATCAAACGGTTCCGACCAGATCTTGTACAACTGTTCTTGGTCAGTCATTTGCATCAATTAGCACTGAAGTGTATCATTAGCAGAGTAGTACTGTGACCAGTCATTGTCAGAACAGCTTAGTAGGGAAGGCACAAGTCCTTTTCTCTAGGGTGCATACCTCAGACATGTCCAGATACATTGAACCTGTGAACATTGAAGTTGCTAACACAAGAAAAACTGTACAAGCTCTTGTCTGAGCTTCTATATGTAAATAGCTTCTCTGTGAAGTGTTTTAGATAAAACTGATTCGAGTCTAAAAGTTACAGACTTCATGACAACTTTGTGTTTGTACATTGTAGAAAATATTTATTCTGTATCTTTGTACTTTATTGCCTGGCTTGTGTGTGTTAGAGCTGTGTGAATGGATGTAAATGTATTATGTTGTCTTTATAGATGATTACTTGTAGAATATTGTGGATGAATTGTAGATCTGACGAACGCAGTAGTTCTGCTCGTTTCTAATAGTGTGCTAGGAAATCATCATTTACTGCCTTACAAAAACCTCACTTAACATGTATTTCTTTCTTTTCGATGACATTACTGAAACTTACTCATCGTGGAAGTGTATGCAGAGGTGCTTGATCACTCACCTCATAACTGTATATGGATGTTTTCAGTGCAGTCCTGCTTAACTTTTGCCTAATGGAACACTATGTTCATTTTATTTCTTTTTTAAAAGACTTATCATCATACTTTTATTTATTATAACAACAACCAAATGTATTCTATTGGTTATTTGTGCATGTTTCACCAATTTTGAAAATTTGATGCACAAAGGTTAAAAGAATTTTCTTTGTAATAAGAAAACTTAAGTTGTTTGCATCTGTAATCAGCATATGTTTATCACAGTCCTTTTATTAAAGAATGGAAGAAGTTTGTTTTTTTTAATATTTAACATGTATGTCGATTTACTAACACTAGAATGTGGTGGGTGTGAGGGCGATTTTACACTCATACTGTACAAGTTGGTCGCAATAAAACATCATTGTACATTATGTACATATGAACAGTTAAAAAGTAAACATTCAAATATGGTTTTGTGTTGGTGTTACAGTAGACATCTTGTAAATTGACCTGGATAATAAAGTAAATAGATATTTTTAAGTGTCTTGTGTACTTTTTAGCTCACTGTAGCTTGGGCCCTGGGTGTGCTATTGTGAGCATCCATCATTACACATCCATCGACATTCTTCAAACGGCATTGCTGAAAACACTGGCCCAAATTTTTCTCAGAGGGCTGGTGGTGGAACACACAGTTGTTCAAAGAATTTTGATCTGTTAAAAAAATACAACACTAGGATCTTGGCCGATTTTCGAACTTGGCTTTACAATGTATATGCTTTTTTTTTAAGAAATATTGTAATCTTTCTCTCTATTGTGATCTTTCAAATCTCCCTTGGGTGCAAGGTTATTACAGGTGCCCTTGTAATAAGAACATTTTTAAAAAAATTACGTCAAAAAAAATATGGCCCCCAGTTGTGTGGCCATTTTTCATCTACTATAGTGCTTGGCTCATACCTCGTTTCTGCATTGTAAATACAGGTACACAAACAATTTATGGATTTGCAAACCTTACCAGCGGTCGGTTAAACTGTTATTTACCTAAAAAATCATGCTGTTACTATAAGATGACCCTATACTGCACATGTAGCGGTGTTTTTCTTTTGCACAGTCCTGCTAGTCCAAAATTTATTGGATCCTGTCGAAATAGAATAAACTCTTTTTTTAACACAACCATACACATGATGTCATTGTCTGAAACTCAATGAAGCATCCTTTTCACATAAAATCAAAATATATTTATACATCATTGAAAGTTATAAACAACACCAGAATATATTGACGTGGAGGGCATGCTTTTATCACATGCCACAAGCTGGCATTTTGCATAGTGCTAAAAGATATTTAACAAAACGTTTTGTAGCCATACTACTTTTTAACTTGTACTAAGTTATTTGTTACCATTTTGATGGATTACATGCTATATTGATGGACTAAGCAGCTTACAGAAGGATCTAGCCAATCTGGATTTACACCATCTGCTCAAGCAGAATAAATCTGGACTGTACATTTACAGTGCAGATAGCTAAGAATCTAGTATGTTTATTGCCTGCTTGAACAACACCTCATGGTTCACATGTATTGCATGGTTAATGGGAAATTAGAGCATATCAAAAACCTTGTCATTCCTTGTGATAAAAACCAGAAAGTATGAAGTCACAAAATAGCTCCTCTTAGGCAGTGGTACAGTTTTTGCCCACAGAACAGGCCGTCAAATGTTATTTCAAGATATAATTGTCATCAAAGTTACTGAGGGTAGTGTGGTATTTGTACTTAATACACAACCCCTGTTTCTGTTACATACCATATGACCATATCGGTCTTTTTTAAACAGGATTTCTTTGGAAATCCTTAACATAGTTGCCTGACAACACAGTAGCAATTATCAAGTTTTATAACCCCTGTCTCTATTTTGCCAGAGTTATGCCCCTTCCTAAATGAGACTTCATTAAGTTTTTGTCAAGGTTGCCTTTTTCTTAGTAACCGTTCAAGGTAGAACTTTGAAATTTATCATAGTTGGCTGATATCACAGTAGCAATTATAAGGACAAGTTTCATAACCCGTCTATTTTGCCAAAGTTATGCCCCTTTTTCACTTTGGATTTTCGTTTTTGTCAGAGTTTGTATTTTTCTCAGTAACCATTCAGGGTTGAGCTTTAAAACTTAACACAGTTGTCTGACATCACAGTAGCAGCTATCAGAACAAGTTTCACAACCCATGGCTCTGTTTTGCCAAAGTTATGTCACTTAGAATTTTCATTAAGTTTTTTGTGAAAGTTGTCTTTTTTTCAATAACCATTCCAGATAGAGCTTTGAAACTTAACACAGTTGTCAGTTAGCAATTATCAGGACAAGTTCCATAACTATTGACTATAATTTTTTCATAGCTATGCCCCTTTTTCACTGAGCATTTCCATTAAGTTTTTTGTTTCAGTTCTTTTTCTCAGTAAGCATTCATAAAAAAGAGCTTTGAAACTCAACATTTCTTCACACAAGTGTTCATGTAATATGACTGAGTGTCTCATCTAACAACCATGGCCCTACCTCAAAAGTCAAGGTCATACTTAGGGTATAAAGTATAAAAAAATGCCAAAATATAACTTTCAGAGTTTAGCTCAGTACTTAAAAAACATACTTCTGCTTAGATGCATAAAAGAATGTTCCCCGCAATGTTACAGAGTTTTGCATCCAAGAACCATGGTCCTACCTCATCTGTCAAGGTCACACTTAAGAGTTCAACGGTAAATTTGTGCAAATATATTTTTACTTTTTAACTCATGAAGGGATTTCATCTACATTACCCAGAATTAACATTACGCTCGCGGGTAAATTGCTCCGCCCACCGAGTCACGTGACTCACTATCTGATAACCTTGGACATCTTATCGTCGATCGGGTCAATACTCTATTGTCAACGGTCCTACGAAACACTGCAAAAGACATGCAAAGACACACAGAGACATGCAAAGACAAAACAAAGACATAAAAAACGATTTTAATGTATATATGTATTCATATATTACATAATATATATCAACAATTCGTTGATAGGGGCATAAATAACAATACACATGTGTCAACACAATTCATATCATCTCCAATGAAAATATTATTGTATGTACTAAATATTGTGTGCGTTACTTGTATGAAATATTAAATGTAAGATATGAACATTAAAACATAAATTACAAAGCATGACCAATGTATTATCGTTTGTGAGCGAGATATGTAAAATAATTGACTGCTTTGAAAATAAACACAATGTTTTCTATGTTTTGTCGGTAAGAAAATTGAATAACACAGGTGCAGTTGAAAAGAATGTGTTGAAAATTGAAGTGGTTATTATTTGTCTTGATCAGAACATATAATTAACACCTAATGTGGAATATCCATAATAACAAAAGCGGGAGGTTTAAAAATTAAAGCAATACATTTCGCACCTATGCGGCATCTTCCTTGTTGAAAGGTAACACCAGATTTGAAATGCTATAAAATGTAATGTTAAAGTATACTCTGCACCATATTTTAATCGGATGTTAATCCCAGTAAGACCCATTGTCAACAAACATGGCTGCCTGTTTAAGCGATCTACCAGCGAAATTTGGTGAGCATTTTATGCTAAGAAAATCGTCACTTCGGCAAAGAATTCAAGCCAGACGATACGCAAATGAATCTTACATTCATTCAGTCAGGTTGACTTATAGATCGAAGGAAGAAATTGATGTTAATTCTAGTGTTTTCTGATCACAACGAAAGAGCGAGAAGCCACACAGTGTGCACATGACGATCGGCCTAAATTCCGTTACAGACGCATACTGTTAGTGTAAATCCGGGTAATTTTCATTATTACATTAAATCCACGATTTATAAATGCAGTTAACCTTTGATAATGTGTTTATTATTTGTGTTACCATATATCACAACAAAATCGTCCGATGTTACTCAAGTTAAAGGGGATCTATTTCTTTGATCTGAGTAGAAGTTACTGCAGTAGGTCAACAAAGATGGAATATATACATATATATTAAAACGAGAATGCGTTAGACGATACAAGTTGTAATTTCCGTCGACTTTTTCAACAATCAACTGGTGGTGTTCACGATTACACGATTTTATCCATCTTTTACATTTGTCCAAGTTACCTTTCGGCTTTGGAAATGGAATATAAACGATGCCGCCTGTCAAACGTTCCGGATATCGACTATCTGAATTACAGAGACCCCACTGACATCTTTTAACCATTTTCTTCTCGCTTTTTTGTTACTTAAATCAGAATTATTCCTCCGTTGATCTGAACATAACAGGATTAACAAGTGTAAGAACCGTGTCCCAACAAAAATGTCTTCAGGGGCGGATGGAAGTAACCCCTATGGCAATAAAATACATTTAAAAAAATATTACATTTTTTATTTCTTTAATTTATAAACTCAAACCAACATTTTGATTTCTTTCCTTTCTGCTCTCAGACTGACAAACATTTCTTCCAGGGTGGAGTGGGTCTGGGTTGATAATTGTAATCCACCTTAACTCGAAAAACAAAACGATAATTTCATTATCGTGGCTTTACATAAACTCGGGCAAAACAACATGTGAGTGAGAATAAAAATGCGAAGTAAGCCAGGGCAAATTGTCATTTAGATTGAATAATAGGTCCGAAAAAAAAAATATCCACCAGTCATTGGACAGTTCCTGGAATTATTACATACAGACACAGCGCAAGTATGAGCCCACAATGACACATCTACATGGATCCTACTGAGCAAGTTTTTCTGAAAACGAAGGATATTTGAACATTTAAAGAATGAAATAACACTTATTAATATTGTTCAATTAAATTCTTCACATATTAAGACAGCAACATGATTAAATTAATCCATGGTTCATTGTACATGGTTCTTTCTCTTTTTTTATCAATTCATTCTACACATGTACAAGTTGCAACACTTATATATACAGTTGTATAAAGTAACGGTCCAAAAGTTCAATGATAATAAATATAATCCCCGAGATTTTAATGTAATAAATGTTTGGGTTTTATCTTCCATTTTTTATACTTTTGGAAGCTTCAGATAGACCACCATTTCCTGGGTAGAACCAGTGCTTCAAGTACCTTTAAGGACCTTGTAGAAGAAACTGAAAGAATAAGTTATGATTTAGCCCAAATGTGATCACATGAATAGTTGGTGCAGCTTTCATTACTATAATATGCTGTCTATTTAACTATACTGTTTGCACCTTAGATTGCAAATATTGCATAACTTTAATTCAGTTAAGGGTTAACAACTTGACACATGATGTATGTATTGCCTCAAGCATAGAACTAAATTCTAAGGTGTGAAAATTTCATGGCTAAGATAAAAAACTAGATAAAATGTAAATGCATTGCAATACTTTTGATTCTCCCAACCTGCAGGCAACAAAATCTCTTAATGGCAGCATTTCCATATATAATATAGTGATCGGAGGAAAAATTGTAATCAATTATTCATTGCTGTTTAATGAAGTTTCACCTAACGGAGACATTTTTTGTTCTAACACAGAAAAGAAATGTGCTTGTGGTATGGTTTCACTTGGTCAAAGAGCATTTTGTTATTTTTGTTCCAAAAGGACTTTCCAATTTCAAATTGTGTACATTTTTTAACACAATATATTTATTTACTTCAAAAGAATTGAAATAATAAACGGAAATAAGGAGATAAGTTTTACGTGTATTTTAACAAGACAATGCAAACAAATCACTGTGAAAAAACATTTATTTCTGTTTAAATGTCAATAATTTGGGGGGAAAACAATTGAATCATTCTGTGCCCCATTAAAGGCAAACAAAACCTTTAAAATCCTAGGAAACCGGTTAAAAAACAGATAAAAACTGTATATGTATGCATACAAATATTCACTAACTCCCACCCCCCAAAAAAATCACACATTAAAACTTTTATCTAACTAATAAAGTCGCATGGTGGTAACGTCTATATTTTATACAAACACTTGAGGCAAAATGTTAACAATTTTGAAAATCAAAATGATGGTTAAGACTTACATACTAGTATTTAAGACTAAGAGGGCATTTTCAAATCCTTTGCTGATGGCCCAGAATCAATATATAAAACAGATTGCTAAAATATCTTACAAGTAACATGTAACAATCATAATGTTCTACCCTTTTGAACACTCTATGTAAACAACTCTAATCTTGGAATATCAAAAGAACCTGCCACAAGTTAAAGTTAACTGCACACTTTGATCCCAAACAAAAAAGTTACCTGTAAGATAGGTAATAATGAAAACAACATAGCATACATAATGAAAATAATAAGTACAATATAATGTTATTAAAATGAAAGTTTACGAATGTACAGATTTACAGGTATATTAAATACTATGGTTGTAATAAAATGTTTTAAAAGATGCCGAATGTTTAAATATATTATTATATATAGCATTTGAACATTAGGTAAAAAACACACTTCAAAATTAACACCGGTTTGTATGACAAAACTTAATTAAGAACAATATAATATAAAGCTATTATAATAAAATTAAAGCTTTGAACAATAGCGTATAACTCACTCTCAGATAGTTTTGACCATTCATGTCGCCATTATTTCTGGCCAAATAATCAAAATATGGAAGAGACACTTGAGAAAAGCAACTGAGATTTAAGGTATACGCCTTTGACATGTTTTCTAAAACAATTCCTTGCGAAAAGCTTGATTCATAAAAAATTATAATGCCATAAACATTAGCAAAGTCCTGAAATCCCTATGTCGCCAGCAAATTTTTCGGTTTTTTTTTCCATAAAAACACTTACTATAAACCAGCAGTTTGCAAATAAAATTACATATTATTCCCTCATTGCCAATGATATGTTTCATGGAGAAAGTTACAATTTATTAGAACCCACTTCAGTCAATATATTTGGATTTAGTGATGTCGCCAAATTCAATAAATTTATGGGACATTTTATTTCTTCACTAACAACATTGAAATGTTTGCTATAGCTAAACACTGAGCTGCATTGCTGTCACTTTTAATCAAGTTTATAAAAAAACTTGCATACATGATGGGTTTTACCAGCAAGTTGTTATTACAGGACAATGAACTTATTTTTTCTTTTGGGAAAAATAGTGTTATAATCTACGGGACTAATCTTATATTGGTGATGTATCATTCTATTCATGTTCTGAGTCCAAACTTTAACAGATTTCTTATGAAGAAGATATAGTAGAATTGTGACAACCTCAAGATAGACAGACAGCACTGAACTTCTAAATAGGAATATGTATCAAAATTCTGTTTCGATTTGATTTTCTCATTTACGTGACTTCATTTACGAGTCAAAATCTGTGAAGATACTGTTATTCCTTTGGTTTCATTGCTTCTGTGCGTCTATTTCTGTTCCTTCTGCTAAATAGAACATCCCCGGATGTTGCCATTTCACGCGGAAATCCATATTGTCAAAAGGTGCCATCTGCATTTTTCCAAAGCTAAAGGTGAGTTTTGAATCCTTCTAAATTGATACTTACAGTGAAATCACATGATGAATGCATGCATATCTCAATTTATTTATGTCAAAAGTAATAATGTAAATATGTTTTTGTGTAATAATAAGGACATTCACACAATTTCTCTGAAAAAACTAATTGGCCTGTAAATGAGAAAAAAAGTCCCGTATGTCAAAAAAAAATACATGGGTACTTTTCTCATGAATGTATTTTGTTGAATAATTATCCTTGTATACATGTACAAAAATTATAACACACTTATTGTACATGGATTAGCAAACAGATGTTTTCTAAATTTTTTATACAAATGTTATATTTAAAATGAAATAAAGCTGTTTGATTTTCTTTGTTTCCTAAAAATGTAATTGTCATTATGTTCTGTAAACAAAATTTAAAGAAGTGTTTTTAAAGTGTAAATTTATTCTCAAATATATTAAATTCTACCTGTAAAATATGTGAACTGTAACTACCACCTACACATTGACACATATTGTACCAACAACATGCCAACATAACTGTTTAAATGACAGTCCTGTAAATCAGAATTTAGTTGTCCCATAAATAAGAAATATTTGTTTAATCTTTTATGGCAAAGTTACAAAGTATATCCAAGAAATAGTGCTAAAGGAACAAAAAAACATCAAATATTAATGCAATTATGTGTTTACTAATACACTTTATAGGAATATTCTCTTAGAGAGAGCTCAGAAATTGCTTAAAGTATATATTCATGCATTTATTTTTGTTGCAGAATGGCCAAGTCGAAGGCTCAACAGATGAAAGAATATAGGCAGCGTAAGAAAGAGAAATTCGGTGAGCAGTGGATGAATTATGTTCCGACTGCACAGCTTACAGACAAACCAGAAACTTTAGAAACCTGTGATGTAAATGCCAATAGTGTTGTTAGCAGCACAACACAAGACCCAGAATTGTTTACTGTAAAGATGCCGTTTCACTCACGGATTGCTTGTACAAGTACAGGAAAGGGTCCGGAGAAAAGACAATCGCAGGCATTAAAAAGATCTTACAAACGCACTAAGACACTGGAAGAAGATAATAAATAATGAAAACTGCACTGAAGCGGATTGAACGCTTAGAGACTGCTAAAAAGAAGAATCTTACTCCAGAGAGCAAAAGAGTTGTTTTGTTAAAGACCTCTGGGTAAAATCCGAAAGACTTTCCAGATATCAGGAAGAAGCAATTGTTCGCAGAGTGTGTTAATGAAGAGGTCAGGAATGCAGTAAGCAAAGCGTCAAAACAAAAGATTGACATACAGAAGGTAGCCAGTGGCAAAGTTATGAAGAAATACAGATTGAGATCATTCATGCAAAAGATGACATTCTTAGAAAGACGAAAAGTGATATGGGGATTTTAGAGAAGAAGCGTGCTCAGAAATTTAAATCACAACAGATTAAAAATAATGTACAGAACTTTCTGAAGAGAGATGACAACTCTCGTGTTTTGCCAGGGAAAGGTGACAGTGTTAAAGTTGGCACTGAGAAGAAACAGAAACGAGTTCTGAACGATCACTTACAGTTTAGTGCTGAGATAAATTAACAAATTTCATTGGTTTTTCTGTAAACACTGATCTCCAGAAATAACGCTTGTAAACTTTGCATCAAGAAGTGTCTGGTTGTGTTCAAAACATCAGAATATGAGCTTTAAACTTAGGATGCTGAATAATATGAATGTCTGTTCCTGTACCAGTCCAGATACCTACGTTGATATGTATAGCAAAGAACCCGACAGAGTGGATAAAATCAACCAGAAAACAGTAAAATTTCAGCAATGGAAAAGAGTGAAATTACAAAAGGGAAAAGAAAGAATGCAAATAGTTGACGTAGAGGTGACAAAGGAAGAATTTATGCAAATTATAAAGAAAGAATACATAGAGTTTGTAAATCATGTAAACAGAGTGAGACAACAGTACAAGTCTGTTAAAGTCATGAAAGAGAAACTTCCACTGAATAATGTTTTAGTTCAAATGGATTTCAGTGAAAACTATAATTGTCAGACTGTAGAAATAATCCAATCTGCATATGGCAATGTATCTATGGAAACTTTGCATCCAACTTTTGTTTACTTCAATGATGAAAACAAAAATCTTGGTCACAAAAGTATTGTATTTTTGTTGGAAATCCTCAATCACAATGCATCCATGGTGTCTGCTATTATAACAATATTAGTAAATACTAAAAAACGCTGGTGAAAGATGTACAATTTGTTCATTTCTAGACTGATTCTCCCTCATCTCAGTACAGGAACAAGTCTATTTTTGATTAAGTATACAACTTCGAGAGGGTACATGGTTGTAAAAGCAACCTGGTCGTACTTCGAAATAGGTCATGGAAAAAGTGCAAGTGATGGCATCGGTAGCACTGCAAAGAAAAATGCTGTCATGGCTGTGAAACAATCAAAAGCTGTTATTCAAGATGCACATGATTTCTTCACTTGGGCTTCCAGCAGTCAAAGTGAAATAAAATATCCGATGATAACACTAGAGTAGTTCGAGCATTGCAATGAACATATAGAGGCAAGAAAGGAAAACATCAAGCCTGTGAAAGGTACAATGTCACTTCATGCTGTTGCGACTGAAGGCAAAGACAACATATTGTTCGTAAGAGAAACCACGTGTTGTTGTGAAAACTGCTTTGATGAAAATGGGTTCAATGGCAAATTACTCTGTAAATGGACAGAGGTGATACTACAGACGATAGAAAGTAATAGCGCAACCTGTACTAGAAACTCTACAGAACCAGTAGAGAAAGAGAGTCAGAAAGTTAATGCTACAGAAAGTGATAAATAAGAGTCCGACCTACGGGAGATTCTCTAACCATTTACGGGACGATGATTTCTTGAAAATTTAAAAGATTATCGAAGCAGTGGTTTATATCTTGCTTATTATTTTTATTTCCGTGTACATTCAGAAAACTGATACTGGTACAATTTGTCAATTTAAATGTTTATGTTTTCAGTGATTTTAAAAGTTGGATATTTTTGTTGTTGAAATAAATCATTTTATGAAACAAATATTATTTTGGTTTTGATATTTCTTAATTGCAATTTATTATAGAATCTTTGAAATGAATTTATTCCATATGTATATCATTGTCAAAAACAAATTAAAACACTATTTTGATTCTAAAACCCTTACACACTATGCTGTAATAGTTTAAAAAAAAGGTGGTGAATATTTAAACGAGTTAATATATAAAAACCTTACATGGACACGGTCTTACCTAGAAAAAATACTTTCCTGCGATGCTATACCTTATCCCCTTTGAAAAGCAACTTACCAGACACACCTTTACACGGTGACAAAAACAAAAACTGTGTATGATAAAGATGAATTTTCAACTATTCTAACCTACAATTGTCCATATTATCTGAGAATGAGTCTTATGTACATACAGAATTACAGATTTATGGTAAAAACTCCACTTGACATAAAATCATCACCAGTCTGTATTATCAAAATTGAATTATAATAAAAACAATCATCTCATCCTTGCTAACTTAAATGAAGCATACATCCAGTTTTATAATGTGTTAATGCGCTGTGGCTGTGCAGCATATATTGCAACCATTCTATTTGATCTAACTTCAGCCTGTCAGAAAGTGTCCAAACATCTGCTTTGGAGACCACACAACAGTGGCATTGGGGGGTGGAACACAAAATAGTATTGAAATCAATTAAAACTTTTGCAGAAGTGTCAATAAAACTTAAGATTAAGCAACAGTTATTTCTCTTCATTGTGTGCAGACAGCTTTTTACACTACAGGATAAAATATGGATTTAACATTGTCACTGTAACTGTGTAATATATAAAAGGAAGTTAAATCTTTCCTTGTATTTACAATGGTCAGAAATGAAAGGCAAAGTTACATGGGATGTATAAAAGCAACAAATAAACAATAAACATAAGGCACCAACAAGATGGGTCCATTGTACTGGTCACACATGCTTGTTGCATGTTCACACTTCACTTTACACAGGTTGTTGCCTATGAAAGTTATAGTGCAGATGGTTATTTATTTCACAATTAGAATCCCTTAATAGTGTGTTGTTTAATGAAGTTTGTCCATACTGTTCGGAAAAATCACACACTCAGGCATCTCTTAACACTGTTGTTGAATGCACTGCAATAATTGAGTACTGATGAATGCCTACAACACACTCAGGCTTCACGACATACAGGCTGTTGCTTTAAACAAATAGTGCATTATCCTATTAACACAATTGTTCTACTTGGTGGGACGATAAACCCAACAAACAATCATGCTATCAACTTAATTACATAATCTGTCTCTTCAGCTGCCAAAGTTATCTTTAAAGGAGGTAGTAGTGTTTTGTAAAATCAAACTTTCCCATTCGAATACATCTCTGTGTTCAGAGGAATTTCTTCTACATGAACATTATACTTCGATGATTGGTGCATCATGTCAGGATGTCCTGTATCATCTACCACGTCAGCTTCTGGTTTGAGGGAGTTCTTCAGTTTCTGAAATTTAACCAAATGTTTTGAATACAAAAAACTGTTTTTAAAGTAGCGTAGTAAACAGATGTGGCTGGAAAGTTCAAGATCACCCATTTGTACTTATTTGTTATTCAGTGTTACTTTTCTGGCTTAATAAGAAAAAAAAATATTCACAAAAAAGTTTAAAGTGTTGTGTGAACAGTATTTTAGTAATGATTTTGTTAATTCATTTCAAAACTAATTGTGATTAATGTTTCAGGTTTCTTTATTGACTTTAAATAATCTTTCTGATTGATAGGTCTTTTAAAATTAGTTTAACATGGAGAATAAATGTACAGATTCTAGCATGACAAATCTCTTAATATAGAGAGCTTTAAATGTAGAAATCTGTGTATAACCATTGACTGATCAACAAAAATATTTCATGGAATTTAATCAGTTAAAAAACATAATTTTTGCACATGCCTATTTCTAATACTTGACAACTAATAACCTAACATAGGTTGTATAATTGACAAAAATGCACTTAATTGCATATGTGTCAGTTCAGTGCATCAAATAGATCAACTTCTGTTAATTTTTTTAGGAGTAATCTCCCCTGAACTGTTGGAGTGTGGTCTAATGGCCTCTATTGATCTTTCTTTTCCTACCTGAATTATATTTGCCCCTGTAGCCTTGACAATGGCGTGAACCATTCCCGCTGGGATACAGATTACAGATGCCATGGCAATGGCCCAGCCAATGCCCTGGGCCCACCCTGGATACTCGTACCCAGCAATGGATAGGGGCTTAAACTGGACCATGCTGAACATCCATATACCCTGGAAATACATTACAGTATTATCATAATGTGCTAAGAGCTGTCTTCACAAAAAAATATTAAAAACACTGGACCTTAGGTCCACCAAGCTGGCAATATCTACTGGACTGGACCATATTTAATGGACCAGTTTGATTATGTCAATTTAACACAAAAAGTTGGTTAGCAAACTGAGGTGTTACAAGCAGTTGGGTTTAGTAAAGCTGTAACGTGTTGAGTTAAGTACAAATGTTTTCAAAATAACGGTAATTCAGAAATTTTAAAATGATGTGACTGAAAGCCTGTAAAGGAATTAATTAAGTGAGTTATAAAGAATCATCCAAGTATAATGTGAAACATCCATATACCCTGGTAATACATTACAGTCCTATCATAGTGTGCTAAGGGAGTTATAGAGAATCATCCAAGTATAACCTGAAACATCCATATACCCTGGTAATACATTACAGTCCTATCATAGTGTGCTAAGGGAGTTATAGAGAATCATCCAAGTATAACCTGAAACATCCATATACCCTGGAAATACATTACAGTTCTATCAAACAGACCAAATTTCTGTAACATTGTTACAATGTTCAATAGTTAAGTTCAATATATACATAGATGCATGGACACTTTTCCTTTCCTAAACAGTGAAAGACAGTGAAAAGAAATCAAAACACTTACAAATATAAGCAGAGGTGAGACAAAATACCAGCAGATGACAAACAAGGTTGGAGGTGGTACACCCGTTATGTCCAGTACATTGTTAGCTAACCTTCGAGCACCTAATAAAGATATACAGAAAAAATTTAGTGCTGATTTCATTATGATAACATGCTTTGAATAAATACCAACATAAGTGGAGGGATACTACTCCTCTCTATCACATGGTTGGTAAAACATTAAGCACCTTAAAAAGACGTTTATTAAAAACACAGACAATGCAGTCTTATCTGTGATAGTATGCTATAAACGAAGATTACAAACAGGATTGGTGGTGTGCACCAGTCATCTCCATCAAGGTGTTGACCAGACAGGATTGGTGAGGTGCACCAGCCATCTCCATTAAGGTGTTGACCAGACAGGATTGGTGAGGTGCACCAGTCATCTCCATCAAGGTACTGACCAGACAGGATTGGTGAGGTGCACCAGTCATCTCCATCAAGGTGTTGACCAGACAGGATTGGTGAGGTGCACCAGTCATCTCCATCAAGGTGTTGACCAGACAGGATTGGTGAGGTGCACCAGTCATCTCCATCAAGGTGTTGACCAGACAGGATTGGTTGGGGTGCACCAGTCATCTCCATCAAGGTGTTGACCAGACAGGATTGGTTGGGGTGCACCAGTCATCTCCATCAAGGTGTTGACCTGACAGGATTGGTTGGGGTGCGCCAGTCATCTCCATCAAGGTGTTGACCAGACAGGATTGGTTGGGGTGCACCAGCCATCTCCATCAAGGTGTTGACCAGACAGGATTGGTGAGGTGCACCAGTCATCTCCATCAAGGTGTTAACCAGACAGGATTGGTGAGGTGCACCAGCCATCTCCATCAAGGTGTTAACCAGACAGGATTGGTGAGGTGCACCAGTCATCTCCATCAAGGTGTTGAGCAGACAGGATTGGTGAGGTGCACCAGTCATCTCCATCAAGGTGTTGACCAGACAGGATTGGTTGGGGTGCACCAGTCATCTCCATCAAGGTGTTGACCAGACAGGATTGGTTGGGGTGCACCAGTCATCTCCATCAAGGTGTTGACCTGACAGGATTGGTTGGGGTGCGCCAGTCATCTCCATCAAGGTGTTGACCAGACAGGATTGGTTGGGGTGCGCCAGTCATATCCATCAAGGTGCTGACCAGACAGGATTGGTGGGGTGCATCAGTTATCTCCATCAAGGTGTTGACCAGACAGGATTGGTGAGGTGCACCAGTCATCTCCATCAAGGTGTTGAGCAGACAGGATTGGTGAGGTGCACCAGTCATCTCCTTCAAGGTGTTGACCAGACAGAATTGATGAGGTCCACCAGTCATCTCCATCAAGGTGTTGACCAGACAGGATTGGTGAGGTCCACCAGTCATATCCATCAAGGTGTTGATCAGACAGGATTGGTGAGGTGCACCAGTCATCTCCATCAAGGTGTTGACCTGACAGGATTGGTTGGGGTGCGCCAGTCATCTCCATCAAGGTGTTGACCAGACAGGATTAGATAGGGGTGCACCAGTCATCTCCTTCAAGGTGTTGACCAGACAGAATTAGATAGGGGTGCACCAGTCATCTCCTTCAAGGTGTTGACCAGACAGAATTGATGAGGTCCACCAGTCATCTCCATCAAGGTGTTGAGCAGACAGGATTGGTGAGGTGCACCAGTCATCTCCATCAAGGTGTTGAGCAGACAGGATTGGTAAGGTGCACCAGTCATCTCCATCAAGGTGTTGACCAGACAGGATTGGTGAGGTGCACCAGTCATATCCATCAAGGTGTTGAGCAGACAGGATTGGTGAGGTGCACCAGTCATCTACATCAAGGTGTTGACCAGACAGGATTGGTTGGGGTGCACCAGCCATCTCCATCAAGGTGTTGACCAGACAGGATTGGTGAGGTGCACCAGTCATCTCCATCAAGGTGTTGATCAGACAGAATTGGTGAGGTGCACCAGACATCTCCATCAAGGTGTTGACCAGACAGGATTGGTGAGGTGCACCAGTCATCTCCATCAAGGTGTTGATCAGACAGAATTGGTGAGGTGCACCAGACATCTCCATCAAGGTGTTGACCAGACAGGATTGGTGAGATTCACCAGTCATTTTCATCAAGGTGTTGACCAGACAGGATTGGTGAGGTGCACCAGTCATATCCATCAAGGTGTTGACCAGACAGGATTGGTGAGATTCACCAGTCATTTTCATCAAGGTGTTGACCAGACAGGATTGGTGAGATTCACCAGTCATTTTCATCAAGGTGTTGACCAGACAGGATTGGTGAGGTGCACCAGTCATCTCCATCAAGGTGTTGACCAGACAGGATTGGTGAGGTGCACCAGCCATCTCCATCAAGGTGCTGACCAGACAGGATTGGTGAGGTGCACCAGTCATCTCCATCAAGGTGTTGACCAGACAGGATTGGATAGGGTGCACCAGTCATATCCATCAAGGTGCTGACCAGGCAGAATTGGTGAGGTGCACCAAACATCTCCATCAAGGTGTTGACCAGACAGGAAGTTTGCTCACTTGAAAAAGTTCCGATTCTGTGCAGGGAAGGCTGTATCAATGTTTCATAAATGATTATAATGCTTGTAGTCATTTTAGAGAAGGAGGTAAGGCTTACAGATGAAACAAAGGGCACTGACCATAAATCCATGTGATTGCTATGACTTCAAAGAAGGCAAGGTACATCAGTGACAGGGCTGCTGCATAGTAGTCAATCAACTGGAAGAAGTAGATGCCTCCCTGCAAACATATAAAAAACAGAATAAACCAGGAGATGGTAGGCCTTTTGCAAGACTATTTATTGTATATAACCCTAGATAGTGTAGTTACCACCTGTGTAATGGTTCTACATAAGAAGTAGGCACTAAATAGGGATTATTATTTGATAGCACTTGTTGCACAATTGATAATAAAAACATCAGAATTCACTCAACATACCTGAGTAACATTGGGCAGTCCACACAAGAAAGAGAAGAAACAGACAACCCCAACTAACACTTCCTTTTTCCGCAGGTATTTCTTCACCTGTGCACCAAAGTGGTCTTGGATTGTGGTCACAATCACTTCAACTGAGGCAAACTAGAATGGAAACAACAGAACAATTGAACAATTAAAAAACGTTGTATGTGTACATGTATATAGATAATATTTGATTTTCAAAGGAGTTTTACTTAATTTATTAAATTATTCCTTATCTAGTTCCTGTATGTTAAGTTTTAAGAGTTTGTTTAGTGATTTCATTTACTCTTTAACAAATAACCCAGAAACTTAAACCTGACATAATGATACAGATGCAATATTATGTTTTTGCAAAGCACAGACAATTTATCATTTATCTTTGAATTTGTAATAGTAAGGAATAATTTATAGACTGTTTTAACACAGAATCCGTAATTATATGCTGAACATACAAGCATTCAAAAATACTTCAAAGAAAAAAATCAATATAATAAGGAGAATATTTACAAAATCATACACATGAACTATGAATGAAAGGGTTAAAAAAGTTACATGTACATGCAGTTCACTTTCAATTTTGAATTGACAAATGAAATATATATTGGCATATTTTCTCAAAATACACCCTAACAATGTAGCTATCCACAGACTAAGTTCAATTAATAGCGCTGCCATCACAGTGAAAGCAAAACCATAAAATGCTTCATGATTCCACATCTATCACTTTTATCATAGTCATGGTACTATCCTTTTTTGTTTACACATAAGCAATAGAGTTAACCATTTATCATTTTTGACGACTTTGTATATTTTGTTGCTTGGGATTTAAATTGGGGCCATTACCTAGATTTTTTGCCTACGTTTGCAAGTTAAGTGCTTTGTGTATTGTTATAAAACTTGTTACAAAACCTTTTCATAATATTAAAAAATTAAGTTCCACAGCACTTACCTGGCTGTCAATGCCGAGACAGATCAACATGAAGAAGAAGAGAGCAGCAAACAGCTGAGACAGAGGTAGAGTGTTAAAGGCCTCAGGGTAGATTACAAACACCAGGCCAGGACCTGCAAAAAGCAGTCAGACACTGAATATTTCTCATTAAATAACACAATTAAAACTTTTTTCTGCAGTCTAATAAATTGTCACAAATGACAGACCTAGAGGAAGGAGTCTGACTTTTCTCCATATGGTTTATCTAACACTGGTATAAAGGATAATGAGCCATGTTTTCTACTGCTTATGTTTTTACCAAGATAAGTGATTATAGTTTTTGAGTCTAATAACTTCTCAAAGGAAAAAAATGCTTGATCTTCTTGAATAAACATTTTTCAGATTTATTTACCCTTTTATCAACACCCTTATTTTAAATACTGAAATCTTAAGTCAACAAGTGCTGTGAATGTTAAACCTTTTTATCTGTTCTCTTTATCTGACCAAACCATTTTTAGTCTTTCTATGCCACAGGAATTCTCCCAATTCTGTCAGATGTTTATGTGCAGCATGATCTTGAATGGAAAAGTCCCATTCCTAACAACTGTCTAAACAGTTGTGTCTGCAGGTCTTTAAACCCTTTTTTCTTTGTATTTGTTTTTTATAACTGATAAAAGTATTGAGTCATATAATAAACTTAACTTACATTCCCCACACTGACTTACCTGCATCAACAACTTCATCTATACTCTTCTGTTGGTTATGGGCCAAGTACCCCAAGATGGAGAAGATTGCAAGCCCTGCGAGGATGCAGGTTAAGGCATCCACGATGCCAATAATTAACACATCCCTGAAACAAGAAAAGCACAATCAATAGCATCAAATCAATAATAAAATATAATTAATAGTATAAATCAATAATAAAACGCAATCAATAGTATCAATCAATAAAATGCAATTGATAGTATCAACAATAATAAAATGCAATCAATGATATCATTCAATAAAATACAATCAATAGTATCAATCAATAATAAAATGCAATCAATAGCATCAATCAATAATAAAACTCAATCAAAAGCTAAAACAATAAGTAGTAAAACACAATCATTACAAAACACAATCAATAGTTAAACACCAACTAAAATTAAAACACTGCTCTAAAGTAAAACACAATCAAAAGTTACCAAAAGTAAAACAACAACCAATATGGAAATAGTTAAAAGCAATCAGTTAATACTAAAATAAGAGGGCCATGATGGTCCTTAAATGCTCCCCTGAGGAAACATGCTTTTAGTAGGCTCATATCTGGTGCAAGTAATTAGAGTTATTTACTTTAGAAATCTTTGGTGAAGTTTAGACCATTAGTGTGGCCCTTGGGCTGATAATATTTTCTAGAATTTTACCTAGTAACCTACTGAATCCACATGTCTTACTTCAAAACCTATGTAATGATGTCACACTAGCAAACATTCTGGCCAAGTTTGGTGAAGATTGGGCAATCAATGTGGCCTCCAAGTGTTTTCACAAGGTTTTTCAAAATTTGACCTAGTGACCTAGATGTTGACCCCACGTGACCTTGTTACAAACTCACCTAAGATTTTTGCAGGAAAACATTCTGGCCAAGTTAAGTGAAGATTGGGCTATAAATGTGGTTTCTAGTGTGTTCACAAACTTTTTCTGAGATTTTGACCCCACGTGACCCAATAATATACTCATCCAAGATTTCATGCAGACCCATATTCTGAGTTTAGTGATGATTGTGATATAAATGTGACCTATAGTGTTCACAAACTTTTCCTAAGTTCTGACCAAGGGACTTACTTTTGATCCCATGTGACCCAAAAACGAACTAAGTGTTTTCAAAGTTTTTTTTCAAAATTTGACCTAGTGACCTAGTTGTTGACCCCACGTGACCTTGTTTCAAACTCACCCAAGATTTTTGCAGGAAAACATTCGGGCCAAGTTAAGCGATGACTGGGCTACAAATATGGCCTCTAGAGTGCTCACAAGCTTTTTACAAGTTTTGACCTAATGACCTACTTTTGATCTTACGTGACCAAGTACGAACTAGTCCAAGATTTCATGCAGACAAACATTTTGACCAAGATAAGTGAAGATTGGCCTGTAAATGTGGCTTTTAATGTGTTCACACGCTTTTTCTAAGATTTGACTAAGTGACCTACTTTTTGACTTCACATGACCCAATAATGAACTCATCCAAGAGGGTGAAGAATGGACTATAAATGTGGTCTCTAGTGTGTTCACAACTTTTTCCTCAAATTTGACCTTTGGTCCTAGCTTTTGAACCCAGGTGACCTAATAATGAACTTATCCAAGATTTCATGCTGACAAACATTCTGACCAAGTTGGATGAAGACTGGATTAAAACTGTGGTCTCTAGCGAAGCAAAGCAAAAATGTTGATGCTGCACGCCGGATGAATGGGTTTCAGAAAAGCTCACCTTGAGCACATTGCGCTGAAAAAATATCATCTACACTACCATCATTTATATGACACCCCACCCCCCATCTACGGCCATTGCTGAATGATAAAATAACTCCTCATCCCACAAATTGATGGTATATAATAACAAGAGGGCCATGATGGCCCTTAATCGCTCACCTGATGACACAGGCTTTACGTAGGCTCAAATCTGGCATTAAGTAATTAAGAGTTATTTACTTTAGAAATCTTTGGTGATGATTGGACCATTAGTGTGGCCACTGGGTTGATAACATTTTCTAGAATTTTACCAAGTAACCTACTGAATCCACATGACTCACTTCAAAACATATGTAAGATTTCATACTGGCAAACATGATGGTCAAGTTTGGTGAAGACTGGGCCATCAATGTAGCCTCTTAAGTGTTTTCACAAGCTTTTTCTAAAATTTAACCTAGTGACCTACTTTATGACCCCACGAGACCCAATAACGAACTCATCCAAGATTTCATGTAGACAAACATTCTGACAAAGTTTGGTGAAGATTTGGCCATAAATGTGGCCTCTAGTGTGTTCACAAGCTTTTTCTAAGATTTGACCTTGTGACCTACTTTTTGACCCCACGTGACCCAGTTACGAACTCATCCACGATTTCATGCAGACAAACATTCTGACCAAGTTTGGTGAAGATTGGGCTATAAATGTGGCCTCTAGTGTGTTCACAAGTTTTTTCTAAGATTTGACCTAGTGACCTACTTTTTGACCCCACGTGACCCAGTTACGAACTCATCCAAGATTTCATGCAGACAAACATTCTGACCAAGATTGGTGAAGATTGGGCTATAAATGTGGCCTCTAGTGTGTTCACAAGCTTTTTCTAAGATTTGACCTAATGACCTACTTTTTGACCCCACGTGACCCAGTTACGAACTCATCCAAGATTTTATGCAGACAAACATTCTGACCAAGTTTGGTCAAGATTGGGCCATAAATGTGGCCTCTAGTGTGTTCACAAGCTTTTTCTAAGATTTGACCTAGTGACCTACTTTTTGACCCCACGTGACCCAGTTACGAACTTATCCAAGATTTCATGCAGACAAACATTCTGACCAAGTTTGGTGAAGATTGGGCAATAAATGTGGCCTCTAGTGTGTTCACAAGCTTTTTCTAAGATTTGACCTAGTGACCTACTTTTTGACCCCATGTGACCCAGTTACGAACTCATCCAAGATTTCATGCAGACAAACATTCTGACCAAGTTTGGTGAAGATTGGGCTATAAATGTGGCCTCTAGTGTGTTCACAAGCTTTTTCTAAGATTTGACCTAGTGACCTACTTTTTGACCCCACGTGACCCAGTGAAGAACTCATCCAAGATTTCATGTAGAAAAACATTCTGACCAAGTTTGGTGAAGATTAGGCTATAAATGTGGTCTCTAGTGTGTTCACAAGTTTTTCCTAAAATTAAACCTCGTGACCTACTTTTTGACCCCAGGTGACCCAATAATGAACTCATCCAAGATTTCATGCAGACAAACATTCTGACCAAGTTTGATGAAGATTGGATAAAAACTGTGGCCTCTAGTGTGTTTACAAGGTAAATGTTGACGACGGACAACGGACGACGAACGACGAACGCCGGACGAAGCAGTATCACAAAAGCTCCCCTTGAGCAAGTTGTGCTCAGGTGAGCTAAAAAAGAAATAAGCAACAAAAAAAGATTTACTCAGCTGGGTGAATATTACTTGATAAGTAAGCGTGAATATAGTTTTACTTATAAAGGCTACTTCTTTAGTGACAAACAATAAATCTGACTAAACAGTTCTTTAAACAGTCTTCAACAAGAGTTGAGGTTTTCTTATCTCAAACTTTACTCACATTCAAAGAAAATGTATAATTTATTTAGAAATGGGTTCGTACTTGAAAATCCTGTTGGAGCGTTTATTGTAGCTGGACATTGTGATGATGCCACCAAAAGCAATCCCCAGGGAGTTGAAGGTCTGTGCAGCAGCATTGATCCATACCTGAAATAGTAATCCTAACATAATAGTATGGAGCAAAACATTCTTTATTCTAAATTATGTAAAATTACTATGTTTGAACACAAACTACTGAGTGAATCGAGTATCTGGACCAAAGGCTATTAAACTTGAGCTTGAGTCTGACCTCAGGTATCTAATTGGTCAGATTTTAAATTAGGACCAAAATCTGACCAATCAGTTGCTTGCAAACGATCTCAAGCTCAAAGTTTTATCATGTTTGGCCTAAGTTTCAGGATTCACACCTTACTAAAAGCTATTTAATTGATTGGATTTTGATTACCTGTGTTGATATATCCAGAATTTGAGAAAAGAAAATAGTCTTTGAATCTGGAATTTAACAAAAAGATTGAGAATTGCTTACCCAAAACAGATAGGTCATATTATACACTGCTCATTAAGTTTTCTGAGGAGAAATATGCTAGATGAATAGTTGTTATTCCTTGCTCAGTTAAAGCATAGATTGATAAATATCTTTTGCATTGTATGGATTTTTTGGTACTCACACTTGGTATGCTTAATTCCTTACCTGCTGACATAAGTTGACTGACCTGTAAAATCTGTTCATTAGTTTGAAATTAAGTCAGACCTGGAATATGTTTACTCTCCAATAAATAAAGGCTTGCTTTTTAACCATATAAAAAAATGTACAATGATTTACCTTTGCATCCAGGAGCAGTGCCCAACGGAATTCAAAGAAGTAGAGAATACCCTGCCCAGAACCCGGAAGGGTGACACCACGGAACAGTAAAATAAACAGCACAACATACGGGAATGTTGCAGTGAAGTACACAACCTGTAAAGAGACAATGTAGTGTATAGACATATGCTTAGATTTATGATTAAATGTCCAATAATACTTGTATTTAAATTAGCAAAAAATATGTCCATTTCAATTCCAATGCTTCCTTACAAATTTTATAATAACCAATATGCACAGTACACTATCAATACAATATTTGTCTGATTCTTAATCAGTTTATGATTAAGGTTTATCTACATGTAGCTAAACTGAGTTAAAAGTGGGCATTCATGGACATCTGATTGTGACAGTTTCTAAATAAATAATAATAAAAATGTTTAAGTTAAAGAATTAAAGTTTAAAATCAATAATGTATATTTAGGTACTAATAAGTCAATTTTATGACAACAAAAAACTTCATACCTTTCCAGTTGACTTGGGTCCCTTCCATATACAGAAGTAAACAATAATCCAGCATAGCAGCAGAATAAGGGTCAGGTCCCATCGAAGGAGGCCAGGTTCATCAATACCAGATGTCTTGCCAAGAAGTCGACGCCTGCAAAATTATCATGTTAGGGTAGATGTGTATTTACATGCACATTTTTATATTCCGGTACATAAAAATATATGTAACTCAGGTAAGGTATTAATGCTGAAGACATTGTGCAGCTCCAAGGTACCGCAATACTGAAATCACGACAAACCTATCATCTGTTTATCTATAGTCTCAATTATTGGTACCTTGTATTTATTTAAGGTGAAAGGCCAAGAGAAAATATACATTTTTTTTTCCCTTTTGGCACACTTTTAAAATATTGAACAAGAAAGTTAAGACAAAAAGAATCCACTATATACAAAAAAATTGAAACAGTATGCTGACGAAACTAACTACAAATCATGTCAAATGCTCAATTAAAAATGTGCCAAACTTTTATACGTGTATTCAGGTCTTATGAAAATTAGATCAGGATTCAAACAAACATACTCATAAAAGTCTTCAGTGGGTGAAATGGAGTCAGTCGGTGGTTTTAGAAGCGTCAAATTTCCCGTCGAGTTGTCACCAATGGTCCTGTTGCTGCCATCATAGCAATGCGGGGAGTTCCAGTCATTGTTACAATGTGACCATGGTAACACAGACGTAAAGGAACTGAACAGGTAGTAGAATGACCAGGTGATGATTACATTGTAGTATGTTGTGAAGAAGAAAGACACAACAACGGTAGAGAGTCCAGCACCTGAAAAAAAAGATTTTTCATATATTGTGTATCATGTTTAATTCATTGGCTTGTGACAAGATGTACAATGTCCAGGAAATGATTTGGTTCTGACAGTTCCAAGGATACAACCATAAAGTCAAATGAATAACGCCTCTATTGTCTTATTTTTTCCTACTGTCTACATATTGTCAGAATAAATATCAGTGAAATTGATCCAACTAATTATTACAGAAGTGGTTTAAGCACAATGACTTTAATGGATCAGGAGCTTAAACCAATCAGAAGGTATCCCTTCAAACCCTACTTACACACTAATAAGCAACCAATCAGATGGTGACAAACCATTTATCCCTTCAAACCCTACTTACACACTAATAAGGAACCAATCAGATGGTGACAAACCATTTATCCCTTCTAACCCTGCTTACACACTAATATAGAACCAATCAGATGGTGACAAACCATTTATCCCTTCAAACCCTACTTACACACTAATAAGGAACCAATCAGATGGTGACAAACCATTTATCCCTTCTAACCCTGCTTACACACTAATATAGAACCAATCAGATGGTGACAAACCATTTATCCCTTCTAACCCTGCTTACACATTAATAAGGAACCAATCAGGTCACAAACCATTTATCCCTTCTAACCCTGCTTACACATTAATATAGAACCAATCAGAAGGTGACAAACCATTTATCCCTTCAAACCCTACTTACACATTAATAAGGAACCAATCAGGTCACAAACCATTTATCCCTTCTAACCCTGCTTACACACTAATATAGAACCAATCAGAAGGTGACAAACCATTTATCCCTTCAAACCCTACTTACACACTAATAAGGAACCAATCAGATGGTGACAAACCATTTATCCCTTCTAACCCTGCTTACACACTAATATAGAATCAATCAGAAGGTGACAAACCATTTATCCCATCTAACCCTGCTTACACACTAATATAGAACCAATCAGAAGGTGACAAACCATTTATTCCTTCTAACCCTGCTTACACACTAATATAGAACCAATCAGAAGGTCACAAACCATTTATCCCTTCTAACCCTGATTACACACTAATAAGAAAAGATCTAAAATGTAACCCCTATCTAGGCAAAAAATGTTTACAGTATACAAGGTTCAGATCTGGGACTAACTAAAAGAAACAGTTTTACAAAAAAGCACAGATATATTAAAATATGCTTAAGAATTTCTAAAATATTTCAATTTAGAAGAAAAAGATTTTACATTTTGTACCCATCAATGCTGTAAATCTCTCTACTGACAGTCGCCATTAAAAGATGGCTTGTAAGCGCTAAACAACAGCAACTAAGGACATGGAATGTTGTATCGATGCTCCCACACTTGACGCAAGGGTATGAATCCAAACTGTTTCTCATGCTAAATGACAGGTTATTTTTTATGACATTATACCCTTAAAGTGCTTGAAAAAATTGGCTAAAAGTTAAACAGTAACAATGGTCTACAAAGTTTAAAGTATTAATCAGTACTGACTACTGACACATCTGCAGAATGTTTTATCAAACAACTTTGAAAATAAATGTCAATGTGACATTAATAAAACATAGTTTATTTTTACAGAAATACTAAAGGTGGAATCTGACAGTTGCCTATATCTAATTCACTTGTACTCGGGAATTTGTGCATAATTCCTTCATACAATTATACTTTAGTTTAAGTAAAGGCTATTTATCACATTACCTTAATTGTCTGACAGAACAAATTATGAAATTTATCGCTTTAAATATCCATTACATCCTAATCTATACATAAGCATGACGGGAGTTTCAGCTAAAAATAGATATTGGCATTAGTTCTCATAACTCAATGGTCATGCAAGGTGATCTCAAAAGTAAGAAGTCACATAGTTATCTTAGTTTAAATATAGCTAATTATGCAGCATAGCTCGGATAAGAAAGACCAATAAATAGCATTATGTCAGATCTTTTGAGGTAACAATGATTTATGTAGTTACACAAGATATTTATGCATGAAACGAAATGTTGGATACCACCTTTTAAATAATATCGTACCTCTATAATTTACCTTTCTAGATAATGACTGCTTTATGATGAGGACACAGTCCAGAAAATAATGGCAATATATTTGCAAATCCAAACCCAAACCAGAGACTCTAAGGATCTTTAATAGGTGCCATTGACCACTAAAGTAGTTTGTTTATGAGATTAAGTCTTGGCCCTGACCCACATACTTCTGTAATTATCTGATAGGAACAAAAAGACAATAATCAGCATAGACCTTGCAATGTTTATACTGTTTTTCGCCTCCAGGTAAAAGAGGACATGCCTTGCATTAGTAAGAATAATGTCCTGCTAAAAGAACATGAAGATTATCAATTTATGTGGTCAAATGAACTAAGGTGTTTTTTCTTAATTGAGTGATGGTGAGTTAGATTCATTTTTTATATATTTAAATGATATTTAAATACTTTTATTATTGTGTAGTTACATGAATGAACATTTAAATACATGTGTTATAAACCATCAGTTTTGACCTGGAAAAATAGGTAAGCAATGATTAAATTAATCAAATGTCAAACTATATATAAAACTGCAAATACTGGGCATGTCATGGTTGTGAGGAAAGAATGGCAGTTCTATAAAAGAACGAGCCAACAAATCATTGAAAAAGTCCACCTAACAGCTAGCATTTGTTATATTGAAATGTGTTGCTTATAAATAGATACAAAGATGAAGCTGAAATGGAAAACATAATGTCAGCATATAATTCAGGATATCAGAAGTGTCTCTCTAAATCAAAGGCTTTCTCCACTATTAGTAGTTTGATCATGTAGGTACAAAGCATACCATTTTAAATTAGTCACATTGAATTTATACTGAGCGTACCAAAATTTTCGTCAAATTGTAGTTCGAAAAACAACCAAAAAGTGTACATATATTTGAACGGCTATGTTCCAGATGGTGTGTGTGTTTAACTATTCTTCAACAAAAACAGCAAGCATTTGTTATCCTACACAGTAAATAATTTTAAACATCATTTAAACAAGGTTTGTATCAACAAAAACAGAAAGTGCAACAATTCTATGTTCATGTAGTCAAGTAAACTTGGTGGTGTCAATCTATGCATAAATTAACTCGCTCATAAATTAACGCTTCTGCTACTAGTTTCACTACCATATATGCTGAATAGATATTGGCTGGACACTTATTTTGCTCTGACTTCCAGGTGGCGTTTTCTCGTCAGCGCTTCACAATTTCATAATGGCGGCTATACATTTGAAGTCTAAAGAGCCAAAGATCATAGTTTACCAATCAACATGCAAAAATCCACATGAGTGATTTCTTACACAGAGATTACAAGTTTTGGACGACCGCCATTTTCAATACTAATTAGCTTTACACAAAGCGCTTTACTGATCTAAGGTATACTATATTACTTACTAATGTAGCTTTCTTATGATAAAAACTATAATTAAGAATTTGTTGAGTATTGCTAGTCTATAGATAGTCTATTACCAGAAGAGCTTATCAGCTACATTATGATAGAGCCTCTCTTATAGTTTACATCTCTTACTAGTAACTTCACTATAACTTATTGTAGAATAAATGTTGTATGAGTGATACTTTGTTCTTAGTAACTTTATCCTGACAATAGAGAACACAGCTGCTCTTAAGAACAATAATGCTTACATCTCATTCAGTAGTACAGATGAATGTAACCAAATGTTTCACAACTTCGGCTATTGGAAAATAAAAGTAGAATTGAATCAGTCTATCTCTACCTGCATTTTTCAAACTGCCTTTTGAGTATTCTAGAAACATTTCAGAAAAAGCCAGGCAGTGTCTTCTTTATTTATATACTTTGTTCATGATCAATATTTTTGTCCGATACTCAAACATTCGATCCGATTTATCTATTAAATCTAAAATACCCGTATTCGATATATATCGCTGACCGTTACGAGCCCTAGTGGTTATGTCTGGAATAATAGATATAATCCCGACCTTTTCTTTTGTTTGGAACCTAAATCTTTGACTAAAGATTCAGCTGAGGTGATCTTAATTTGATATGGGATGGCCTTATCATGTGCCGCTAATTGTAAATTATGAGCAAACGACACATTTAAGTGTCACAGACATTATCATAAAAGTGCTAAATCTTGATCCACTTTGTCATTTTCTGGTGTATAATAATAGTCCACTACTGACTCAATAACGATTCGTCGTGAACTCAAAGCACAATGTAGGATTTTTATTTAACTGTACTGAACTGTTTGTACTGTATTTTTTGAAAAGTGAACTGTGAACCGAACCGTGAATCAAGAACAGCAGTATACCATCATACGGTATATCGTTACACTCCTACCAGATATATTACCTTTAAAGAGAGGACACAGTTTACTGAGTGCACCAATCGGTCCCTGCTGTGTGTACTGTCCAACTGCCATCTCCATGTAAAGTAGAGGTATTCCACACAGGCACAGCATAATGACGAATGGGATGAGGAAAGCACCTGGAAAATAAAAAAATGACTGGTTTCTCACATTGTACCACCATCCTAAGTAACTGTTACTATACAAGACACAGACCAAACAGCTGACTGGTTCAGATTATTCGCTACTGTCTCATAAGTCATTAGTCAATTGTTGATCATCCTGAGTTTCTGTTTTTTTGCAGTACAATCCATTTTCTGATTGGTCCAAATCAGATGGTGTGTTATGGACTCAATATTAACTAATTTCCAATCCTAAATATTTCTTCATTTAGTTTGCAGTCCAACAGTGGTGTTACCAATCACATATTCATCTTTCAATGACATACTCATTGTCAGTGACATGCTCATCAGCAAATGACATCTTCATCTGTTAATGAAATGTTCATCAGTAAATGACATCTATCTGTCATCGAAATGCTCATCAGTAAATGACATACATCTGTCAACGAAATGCTCATCAGTAAATGACATACACCTGTCAACGAAATGCTCATCAGTAAATGACATCTATCTGTAAATGAAATGTTCATCAGTAAATGACATCTATCTGTAAATGAAATGCTCATCAGTAAATGACATCTATCTGTCAACGAAATGCTCATCAGTAAATGACATCTATCTGTCAACGAAATGCTCATCAGTAAATGACATCTATCTGTCAATTAAATGCTCATCAGTAAATGACATCTATCAGTTAATGAAATGCTCATCAGTAAATGACATCTATCTGTCAATTAAATGCTCATCAGTAAACGATATATCTCTGTCAATGACATATTTGTCTATCAGTGACATATTAATCTGTCAATTATTGGCTAATTACCTATTTAGTTTTTTCATAATTTTAAAATACATTGCAGGGACAATGGTCATTATAGTAGCATTCAGCTGTTGTGGTAGGTGAAGTCCCCAAGACAACATTTTGAAGGTTCCCTGTAATTCAGCTGGAAGACCTATCCACATTAAGTTGTTTGCCCAGACCAGGACTCAACCTCCTACATGGACTCAACCTACATGGACTCAACCTATATGGACTCAACCTACATGGACTCAACTTATATGGACTCAACCTACATGGACTCAACCTATATGGACTCAACCTCCTACATGGACTCAACCTACATGGAATCAACCTCCTACATGGACTCAACCTCCTACATGGACTCAACCTACATGGACTCAACCTCCTACATGGACTCAACCTATATGGACTCAACCTCCTAAATGGACTCAACCTACATGGAATCAACCTCCTACATGGACTCAACCTACATGGACTCAACCTATATGGACTCAATCTCCTACATGGACTCAATCTCCTACATGGACTCAACCTCCTACATGGACTCAACCTACATGGACTCAACCTACATGGACTCAACCTACATGGACTCAACCTCCTACATGGACTCAACCTACATCGACTCAACTTACATGGACTCAACCTCCTACATGGACTTAACCTCCTACATGACTCAACCTCCTACATGGACTCAACCTACATGGACTCAACCTCCTACATGGACTCAACCTCCTACATGGACTCAACCTACATGGACTCAACTTACATGGACTCAACCTCCTACATGGACTCAACCTCCTACATGGACTCAACCTACATGGACTCAACCTACATGGACTCAACCTCCTACATGGACTCAACCTACATGGACTCAACCTCCTACATGGACTCAACCTACATGGATTCAACCTACATGGAATCAACCTACAAGGTAAAAGGTTATGATGTCAGAGGAGTGACTTTCTTCTATACTAAGGCAACAAGAGACCCTCTATTGAAATGTCACCTGTCAACACTATTCTGACAGTTATGGATTTACCGGTGCTGTCAATAAAATAATTAAATACTATTTACAACTAGACATCACTCAAGGAACTTTGAAGTTAATAGTTAAGATCCAAATCAAACCATTCACAGAGTGACCTGGCGCATCTTGGTCTACAATATTTTCACTAAGTCGGATCAAGCTAAGCAGAGATAACTTGACATTAAAGCAACAGTTTGCACAGCAAAGTTACTATATTGGGTACAGTTTCAATGGCATTTTAGCAATCCCTCTGACATTTCTTCTAGAAATAATATATACATATAAATTCATCATTCAACATATTTTAAATATCAGACTTTATAACAATAACAGGCTGTCATAAAGTTGAAAAGTCACATAGTTGAAGATTTGTCTATGCAAAATGTGCTTACAAATTACTTGATCCCTCAGAACGAAAAACAAGAGGGCCATGATCGCCCTTAATTGCTCACCTGATGACACAGGCTTTTGGTAGGCTCAAATCTGGCATCAAGTAATTAAGAGTTATTTACTTTAGAAATCTTAGTGAAGATTGGACCATTAGTTTGGCCACTGGGTTGATAACATTTTCCAGAATTTTACCAAGTAACCTACTGAATTTACATGACCCACTTCAATAAACATGTAAGATTTCATACTTGCAAACATGCTGGCCAAGTTTGGTGAAGATTGGGCCATAAATGAGGCCTCTTAAGTGTTTTCACAAGGCTTTTCTAAATGTGACCTACTTTTTGACCCCACGTGACCCAATAATATAATCATCCAAGATTTGATGCAGACAAACAATCTAATCAAGTTTGGTGAAGATTAGGCTATGAATGTGGCCTCTAGTGTGTTCACAAGCATTTGCTAAAATTTGACATAGTGACCTACTTTTTGATCCTGCATGACCCAATAATGAACTCGTCCAAGATTTCATACAGACAAACATTCTGACCAAGTTTGATGAAGTTTGGCCTATAAATGAGGCCTCTAGTGTGCTCACAAGCTTTTTCTAAGATTTGACCTAGTGACCTACTTCTTGACCCAACGTGACCCAGTTATGAACTTATCCAAGATTTCATGCAGGCAAACATTCTGATCAAGTTTGGTGAAGATTGAGCCATAAATTGGACCTCTAGTGTGTTCACAAGCTTTTTCTAAGATTTGACCTAGTGACCTACTTTTTGGCCCGCGTGACCCAATAATGAACTTATCCAAGATTTTATGCAGACAAACATTCTAACTAAGTTTGATGAAGTTTGGCCTATAAATGTGACCTCTAGTGTGTTCACAAGCTTTTTCTAAGATTTGACCTAGTGACCTACTTTTTGACCTCACGTGACCCAGTTATGAACTCATCCAAAATTTTATGCAGGCAAACATTCTGATCAAGTTTGGTGAAGATATGGCTATAAATGTTGTTTCTAGTGTGTTCACAAGTTTTTTCTAAGATTTGACCTAGTGACCTACTTTTTGACCTCACGTGACCCAGTAATGAACTCATCCAAAATTTCATGCAGACAAATATTCTGACCAAGTTTGATGAAGATTGGATAAAAACTGTGGCCTCAAGTGTGTTCGCAAGCTAAAATGTTGACAACGAACGAGAGACGCCAGACAACAGACGAAGCGGTATCACGTTGTGCTCAGGTGAGCTAAAAAAAGAGAAGATTATAGCCCTATATTGCTCACCTGAGTGCCAGACATTTAGACAAAATTAGTAAAAACAGACCAGAATAATTGTAATACATATACACAAACAACATTTGGATAAAAACTTTCAATTTTTGTTTTACTACATGGACATGTAAGGAAAATGACCTTGACCCTGGTCACTTGTTTTTTGAAAGATCAAAATTCTTTGAAAACAACTTGATAGAGGGTCACCCAAGAAACATGCATACCAAATATCAAGGCTCTAGATAGCTCTTTTTGACAAGGTTTTCAGTGTTTGAATATATATCGCCATATTTGGGAAAAAGACACCACCCCTGTCGACCATGTTTTTCGACTGATCAAAATTCTTTGAAAAGTCTTGATAAAGAACGACTCAAGGATCATGTATACAAAATTTCAAGGCATTAGCCGAGATTTTAATAATTTCATTTGACTTTTGCTGATCAAAATTCTTTGAACAACTTTTCATTCCCACTCCCTTCTGAAGCCTCTGAGAAAGTTTGATTGAATGTGACCCAGTGATTTTTAAAGGAAATGTCATTTAAAGGATGTTGATGGATGTGTGACACTGAACACTGGATGCCAGATATCTGACTGAGGGCGATCATAACAGCTTACCCTGAGCATGAGCTGCTGTCTGATCAGGGTTAACACTTTTTGTTGACTTCTTTCTATAAATGCATAACAATAGTTTCTTAGTATAATAACATTTACAAGTAATGTGCATAAAATACATGCAAAAATCCAAAAAATTAGCATGAGACTTAAACAAAATGTAGCATTATAAGGATAAACATGACTTGTTTATTATGGAGGCAGGAATGATATCATGACAGCTGTGTTGTTGTTGTATTTTTATTTACCATTTGAAGAATATTTGAACTTTAAAAAGGGTATATTATGTTATAACGTGAACATTTGCCCACATAAGTGACAACTGGTTAATTTATACATAATATACTTATTTTGAACTGATAGGGTAATAAAAATATGTAAATCTGCTATGCAAATAAGCTTAACCCTTTCCTGCATGTATACACCATTTTACTCCTTTACAAACCATTCACAATCATTAGCAGAATCTGCATGACTATGGGTTTATGTGTTCTGCCTTAAATCTATTATTGCAAGTTGAATGTATCTTTATTAAAATCCTTCTATCTCTTTTAAAGACAAACAACAAAGTCAAGCAAATTTCAAAATTATAAATGAACTATGAATGAAAGGGTTAAGGGGTCCTTGTACACAATGTAGGATATAAATGATAAACATATGACATGCATTAACACACAAGTGCACTCAGCATGCACAGTTTTTGGAAAATATACTTAATATCATTGCCATACACTTATGTTGTGGTTTAAAGTCACAGCAGTGAGAAGAAGCTATGGGACCATTCTGTACTCACAGTTATTTTAACGACCTGTGCACTTTCGCACAAGTTATATGGGGCATTGGCTAAGTGAAAATGAATAAGTAAAATGTCACTGTATGCAGCGACAATCCACCAGATAATTTTTTAATTATTTGTAAATTGTAAAAAGAAATACTTTAGTACTAAATACAATTGCAGAATCAATTTTACAATGTGGAGGCAAAATTCTCAATAGTCGACTAGTTGTGATGCATCATAGTGTAGTGGTGACATTGGAATAAATAAGATGGTTTAACCATTAGCATGCTAAATTTTTGTTTAAAACCCATGCTACATTCTCAAGATTCTTAGCTTTAATATTAAATATGTTACATGACAGAGTAGATATACTTATAAATAGAGACTGGGCAGCAAATAGTGCAGATCCTGATCATACAACCCCAGAACAGGGAGCTGGCTGATTTGGATCTACACTATGTGCCTAAGCTTTATAAATAGGGATCTACACTATGTGCCTAAGCTTTATAAATAGGGATCTACACTATGTGCCTAAGCTTTATAAATAGGGATCTACACTATGTGCCTAAGCTTTATAAATAGGGATCTACACTATGTGCCTAAGCTTTATAAATAGGGATCTACACTATGTGCCTAAGCTTTATAAATAGGGATCTACACTATGTGCCTAAGCTTTATAAATAGGGATCTACACTATGTGCCTAAGCTTTATAAATAGGCAAACAGCGGGCTAAGAGTTTGATCCAGTATTGGTGCTGCGTTTCAGTATTTAACATTGTTTAAGGCACAAAAACATAACAGTAAACAAGATGTTTATGTAAGGATAAGAGTTAGAATGACAGTTATAAACAAATTAACAATAATAAAAGTTGTGTTACATTTTTAAAACATAAGCTTCATAAACAAATTAACAATAATAAAAGTTGTGTTACATTTTTAAAACATAAACTTTAAAGTTAATTCAGTAAAGTAAAATTTCACAATGTGACAAATAGGATGAAACAAAGCTCATGCCCTCCACAGATAGAAAGCAAGTAGACATTTACATCAGCATTTAAGTGATGGTAGACAAGAATAATACTCAAAAGGGTCTGCATGCAACTTGGGTGGTTACTAACACTGTAAAGAGATCTGAAAACAGCTTCAAATGTTAAAAATTTCATATCTTTTCCACATCAAGAGTTCTCTGATTATGGCATGTGTGACCACTCAACACATATTTTGCAGCCCCTATATAAGACTTTGGACAGAAAATCATTCACCAAAATAAATGGGTCAAAACCATGGCCCCTGTGGACATACATGCTACACTAACCCTAACGTTACAGCCATAAGCAACCATGCATTGGTAATATAGGCATCATACAACTAGTTTATTTTACTGGATGTAGCTAAATGCTTCATTTCATTTTGATCATTTTTTTTTTTTACTTTACATGTATTTATTTATCCTTTAAATGGGTTATCTATTAGACAAGGCTTCACGTTGAATCAAGCTTCAGGGAAGAGGGAAAAATCTGACTTGCTAAAGCTAGGTCACCCATCATTCTTAATTAATCTAAGTTTAGTGCTTAAGTTCTTAAAATGTCACATCACAAGATATACATTTAATTAAAAGGATAAATAAAATAATTATCTTAAACAGTGCTCCCCACAAATAAAACTTTGTGGTTGGATAACAAAGTTCCAACTAGACAACACAACAATGTCTAATCAAAATGGGATATCACAGGGATTTTAGGTACAAGGTCAACTACCGGTAAGATAAAGTCTGAAACAGTTCACACCAGTTTAAACAAGCCAAGACTGGACTCTGAACAGTTGATAATAACAAATATAACTTGTGTGGAAAGAAAGGCAGATATATAGAACAACTGATAACATGAAGGAAAAAAAACATCAAGACACTCAAGATTGGTGGAACTTGTTCAGACGGCCTGACCGGCATCATATAAACATCAAGAAACAATCATAAATGTATATTTATTTATACATGTACAGTATAGTTTTTTGGCAAAATTATCTGATTACTGTTATTAGCTAGATTACTAATATACGAGTGCTACTAATTGGTCCAGTAGAGTATTAACAGACCTTTATTAGGGCTAGGGCCAACTCAACTGTATATAATCGTTTATAATACATACTGTGTAATTTGAATGTTACCTTTTCTGTCAGAAAACAATATTTAATAGAAATTGTTCCTAAGTTGGCCAATCTGAATCAAAACAGTGACGTTGAGAATTTTAACAGAACTTTCTGTTGGCCATTTTGTTGAATATGACAGCCTATTTAGTCGTTGATAATCTGCCCAGCAAATTGTGCTGAAAAAACACATCAATGCAGTACAGCAGTATCTGCCTGTAATCAAGTTACATCTCCAGGTACAGGACACCTGAGGCTAAACCTTGGCCTTGACATGCCAAAGTCATTGACATAAGTAATAGACAGCTTAGGGAAATAGATAGCTAGTGCTCACGCAAATTTAAGGATTTGTTTGTTTGGTTTATTTAGTTATTTGGAGACATGTCCCAGACATCTAAATTTTATCCCATTCCCAGGAGGAGAAAATGTTAATCAAAAATGCTTCCAGTAAATTTATATTGCCTGCTTTGCAGTATTTAAGATTTTGTGGTGGATAGTTTAGATAAACAACAAAGAACATGCAACTTTCATCACAGAAACGTCAGCTACAAGGATTGCACCACAACAAGCATGTGAATGGCCATCACTTAAGTATTATCAATTACCAAAAAAGAATACATCCATTGGAACATTGTCACATTTTTATCACAGAAAACTTAGGTCACATCGTTGATAAACAACACCATACAAATGATTTTCGGCCAATGACTGAAGCTAGGACCCACAAGTTTTAAAAGCTATAGCATTAACTAGCAACTGATTTCTTTTTTTAGTGTGATCTCACTACTCCCAATCTCTACCTTAACATAAAAATTTAAAACTATATTGACCAAAGTTACAGCTTAACTTCTTGTATTATTTTTTTTAAAAGTTATTTAAACATTGACCTTTCGTTATTAATGAATACTGAACATAACTTTTAGGTATGAGGTTGCAATTCAACTCCGTTTTCTGGGGATAAACTTACAACCTGACAATATCAGTAGTACGAGATAACTGCTTTCTTTTTCCACTAATTATAAAACATTAAAAATCCTTTACAAGGTTGTTACTGTGTTACTGTTGTTTGGTAGATTTTATGATGTTTAGACAGATGTTTCAATAAAAAAAAAAATGCTCACACTGTTGTTTTACTTGTTCAATTATAAACTTTAATATACCCTTTTTAACACATTATTTAATTTAGTATCTTCAAAGTTACACCACAACAATAAACAGTCGTTCTTAAAAGAATTTCTGTAACAACTCTCTGTCCCAATTGAATCGAGATACAAACTGATGATATGTATTGTATCATGGAGGGAGCATATTTTTGCAGCTCTAGTGATGTTATAAGTGTATAAGCTGATAAAACAACAAAGTTTATTGTGGATTCATGTGTATTGTGTACTTTGTTGTTTTATCAGCTTATGATGGCCCTATAATTGACCGCATTTAGCATCAACAAAAAAGCATACAGGAGAGATCAGAAAACATCTTTCATGTCTGTCAGTATTAAAGTCTTGTGGTTAATAGCAAAAAGACCTATTGAATCAAAAGAGATTAGTATGACTTTAAACCCACTTCAGAGCTATAATTTTTATATCTAGTGTTACCCTTTTTATTAGATTTCTTTTTTTATTTTCTTCTGATACTTGGGCAATTTGCTAATGTTTATGGTTCGTAAATGTTAAATAATTGGAAATGTGGTTTTTATAAATTATGCTATTGTTGTTAAATCATTTAACTTACTCATTATTTATGAGTTTTAAAGTTGTTACCATTAATTTTCCAATGCCAACATCTCACACACTTATGTTCACTTGTGATAATTATTTAATAATTTTGTGATATATTGAAATAGAGTAAATGGTTTTAAAAGATTTAATAAGGCCCAAATCTTCTTTTTAATTCACACACACTCACACACTTGCACAATTAATAAATTCAGAGAAAAATGTTTTCAGAATCATCAGAGAGACTTAATGCAAAGTTCACTAATACATCCTACTTCAATTCTCCTACAAACTAAACTCCACCTCAACTTATATAGAATCTACGCCACCTGGTAACAAACAGATCTACAACCTACAGACTGCTGATGTTGTTGGTTAGTCCACCACTGGACACTGTCATTCTAAGGATGCCAAAAGTGGTACAAGAGTGTTAAGGACATTAACAGCTGGTCAGTATCTGATAAGCACCCCTAGTGCATGAATGATTTACACCACAAGCCAACAATTTGATATTATTTTCCCTTTATAAACTTGTAATTGCTCTCAACAACAAAAAAACTCTCATGGTAACTGCAATTAAAACATTTAAAGTCATACATAACATATTTGCAGCTATATATATATAATTATTATAAAGTAAAACTCAACATGGACACATATTGTAATGTAAAACTGCAACACTTAACACAAATGGAAAAAAGGGTAAATTTTTTAATATAATACTGTCAACATATTTTGAGGGGTATATACTTTGGTCAAAACAATGTGCTATTCTTTATTTCCCTATTGGTCATTTGAACATGTTTAAAAATAGTAGCATTCAAAACTAAGAAAAATTTCAAAAGTCAAAAGCCTTGTGACCAAACTTTTTCTTATTGTTAATTGATTATATAAAGTGGTAAAGTTGAGTATGTAATACACTAAGCTGGTCGACCTTTTTTCCTTTTCATTGTGAGTTTATTTAGGCCAGGTGAACAGTTCTGAAAATGGATCAAAGGGCTCCTATGACCAAGTCATACATAGAAATCTGGCAAAGCTATTCACCAAACCTAAAACCAACTTATGTTTATAAATCTGAAAACTTTACAAAAGTTACCATGACATTCTCACATAGTGAAAATTGAACTGCAAGACATGAAAAATAGAATTACTCCCTTTTTATTAAAGAGAATAACTTCTGTTTGGCTAAAAATAGACACTTCCTTTCAGTGAGATAGAACTTCAATGCTTTAAATACTCAGTTTCTACAGATTAGATTATTGTTGCAGCTTAAGAGTGTCATAATATGCATTTTCGGCTTCTTTCCTGTTTAGGAGTAATCTAAATTGTTGGTTAGCACTGAAGTAGCCAACCAGTTTATTTATATAAGGTTTAGATATTACTGTCCAAGCATAATTAGTTTAATAATGTGGCACGTTAGATTATTCTGGGATATAAGATCCCAGCTTTACAAGACACGAGGGCTGAGAGATACTTTGCTTAGAGTCTTGATTTCTGTTTTTGCCTCCTTGCCATCGCTTGGTTTGTGCGATATACCCAATCACTTTGTTGGTTGGGTATTTAGAAGAAACTCAGTATACGCTATACGCTCAGCACAATACAGGTTTCTTCGAGTCGCCCGGTCATAGTGTTAGGTCTAGGCGCTCTGAGGCTGCAAGTGCAAGCTGGTCAGGCTTCCAGGCAGCTTTAGTCGTGCTCAGGGTGTAAGATGTTTGACTTCCGAAGGGGTTTCATTAGATTCCCCTCAACGTAACTGTTCATACTACGGAAGGGCATGTCCGAGAAGGCTTGTGAGAAGGGAGACTATGCTTAATCTAGTAGTCTTCAGTCGAGCTTTGAGAGGAACAGCCAAGACTGACTCGGGTGAGTCAGTGGTGGCACGTAGCATTTTGGTGAATTGGCACGTACGTGACAAGGCATGTGTGAGACTGATAAAAAGAAAATTGGGAGTCAGTGAGAAGGCACTGAAACTGAGGTTTGTCGTTCTCTGTATCTGTGTATCTGCCATATACTCCAAACCCTCTATACAGAGTATTATGTGGAGTGCGCTGTCAGAAACTTTAGGAGTAATATAAATAATAATGTTTTGGGGAGGTAAATTTTCATAGGTGTTTGGGTTGGTTTCAGTACCTGCACAGATATAAAAATGTCATAAATATTAAATTACAGAAGTCTGGTGTGGTTTGCAGGCAAGTTGCTTTGCCCAGGGTGCTACAATAAAAGATGAATGATGGATGTTCATTGAATAATGAAGAACAAATGATATGATGGGGGTGATGGATGAGGTGATAATGGTGGATGATGTTCATTTGTAGCACTCTGGTTAGAAGCAGTGGCTGTACAGCTTGGCCTTGAATAAGGCCAGGCTGTCCGCCTGAGCAATGTCTGGTGGTAGACTGTTCCAGATCTTTGCTGTGCGTGGAAAGAACAAATGCCTGTGTCCATCAATCCTGGAGAAGGGGATACTATATCTGTGCCTCTGTGTATGGTGTATATAGTGTGGGAATGGTATCCTTACAAGGTTGTGTTTGATCTTGTAGAACATACATAATGAAGTAGTCGTTGCACCAAGAGAACGTGTGTGGTTGAGAGCGAGTAACAAGTTTTGGGCATGTGTGCCTAGATTGAGTGTGACACACTTGAGTAAGGCTCGGCTTAGCTACTGGTCTATCTAAAGCCACAGAGGCTAGGTTCGCCAGCTCCATTCACTAGTTCTCTAAGGTTTGTCTGAAACTATGTTTCGTCCGCTACCCCTGACAGTGTGTCTACCCTTCTCCTCCCTGCAACCCTCTCTTCTTCTCTCTCGAGCTCGGGCGACAGTCAACTTTTAGTATGCAACTTAATGCTCAGTCAATAATTATAGATGCAGGTGCACTTTTATAAATAGTACACAGGTAATACAATTTACACACAACTTGCATGTTAAATTCTGGGCAGCACACCAGTTGTTATGCCAATTATATAGCTTTTGTAAATAAATGTTTTAAGTATTAAGTGCCCATTTATATACTTAAGTTTTGAGTATTCCCAAATAAAAAATGATATTGTTTGCTGCTTAGATTACATATGATACTTTATTTAAAAGATCATAAAAAATTAAAAATATTTCAGGAATTTGTTCGAAAATAGATCTTCATCATTGGGAGATTTACATGCCTTGTGCGTTACACTGACTTTGTAATCTGTATAAATATTTAACACTTAGGAAGTTACGTGGCAGCATTTATATAGCATAACTACACTTGATTGGTAATCTACAAGAGTCTTCATCATGTGGTTACATAACAATGTACATACAAGGTCATTCGGCTAATTTCAGCTTGATTATCAACAACAATCATAGCATCTTAATGCTTTGTGAATATTTCAACCTTTCTGGGGTAAAAATATATATGTTCATGTTTATTTAACTAGAGCTAAGTGTAAATATTTATGCACCCACTGGCCACGACTGCGCATAATCGTACGGTAACTAAACGAGCATGCTGCACGTGCAAGCGAGTTATGTAAACATCGAAAATCTTACCTCCGCCACTGCTATAGAACAAGTACGGGAATCTCCACACATTTCCAAGTCCTACAGCGTAGCCTGCAGTGGCCAAGAGATATTCCACACTTCTGCTCCAAGTCTCTCGCTTGTCCTTATCTTTTGCCGGCATGTTTTTAATTGCGTCAACTGACCGAAAGGCTGATACAGGCCTACTGAACACAAAGCAAATGTAGCGCTTGTCAATAGTGAAGCGTTGGTCTAGTTTCGCCACTATAGTTTTTATGAATGAAACGAGCAGCACCGTTGGTCTAACCGCGCGCTATTTATATAGCACGGGAACTGTTACACTGTACGAGAAAAAGAAAGCTACCTCAGTATCAATGTAGAGATACGATGTTCTTAGTAAAATTAGTAGGTTTGTTTTGAGCTAATAAGAACATGGAACAGTATTATTATTTCATCGCATGGCTTCGCAAGAAAATATCTGTAAATGCATAGAATTCTTATTATTTGAAGTAAGCAACCAATTGTTGTAATGTATAAGTGTAATTAATCTGCTTAAAGGCAATGAAGCCAATGAGTAATGCGATTCTTCATTTATCCCTAGATATATTTCAGAATTTTAAAATTGTGGGACAATCTTTCTAAAATTCAAAATTAGATTGATCAGATTTCTTGGGTGCTGGATTACATGTAGATTAATGATGATTGACATACATGCAAACAAAATTTCTCTTTTAGAGCATGAAATGTGGCAATTAGACAAACAGCGTCTGCGGGTCGCTGTAAAGATTTATAAACCCATTTCTTAAATGAACGGCCTTGAGTGCGCATTCGTGCATACATTGTGCACCTGGTGTATCTTAGATCCGTATCGAGTTGTACAGACCTGTAAGGCGCGTTGAAAATATATTTGCTGGCAAAAGTAACGACTTCGTCAACCATGCTGTGATAGATGTACCTGTTTGACTGGTTACACAAATATATCCATATTTTATAAGAAATTAACACAATGGTCAGAAGTGTGTTTATAAGTTTATGATTTGCATTCAGGGGCGGATCCAGATTTTTTCAGGGGGTTGGAGGGTGTGTGTGTGTGTGGGGGGGGAGTCATAATTGAGTAAGAACCAGAGGTGGGGTCAGGGTCTTGGAAGAAGCTCCCCTAGAAAACTTTTAAAAAGTAGCAGCAAAATAGAGCCATTTCCTGCATCTCAGAAACTGACAGAAACCTTTTCCACGAGTCTAAACTGTATTTATTCTCGGCATCAAAGATAATCTATAAGCATTTTTTTTCATGGGATGAGGGGAGAGGTCAAATTGAGAGAGAACCATAGATACGAGTAGTGTTAGGTCGTCTGGATGTATACAGAAACAAAATATTGTGGCCAATACTATATCTTGTGTGTTCAACATAATAAACATTATACATTAAATGTAGACTTACAAGAGCACATTTTTCTTTAATAGAATCGTCATTTGCTATTTATTACTACATAAATTTGTGAGCGATGTTTTGGTTGCAAAGTTTATTACATAAAGAACATAGGTGCGGCGTCAGGCGCGTAGCTGCCTGTACGCAGAATACGCAGCTGCGTGCACAGTGTCCCAAAAGAATAAAAATATACGAAGACTCTGCAATAAAAATTTTACCCTTGTTGGGGTAAGGTGTATGTTTATTGCGATCAACTAGAACCCCTTAGAAATGTTAAACCGATTTTCTTAATGCTCGCATATTTGGTATGGGACAAGTTTTGCATACAATGTTTAATGTATTAAATTGACAGAAAAATGCGTCTGCACAAAACAAAAGATTTATTTCTTGTATAAAAGCATTGTGGATCATATTTCGTATTGGCGCTCAAGTTTGAGGAGCTACGTCTTGAAAAATATAAGTATGGCATGGTTAAATACAATTCTTGTTTTAATATTAAAATTTCTGTAACATAACATTTTACTAAAAATCTAGTAATATTTTGAAACAGAAACCTCGCCAGATGACACCACGTACGATCTAACAACACAAAATGTTTCTATGGATCTTACCCACTGACCCCACAATTGACCAACACATCATATCATGCCTAGCTACACCCCTGGCTGCAACAAATGAAACGAGTCGAAAATGTGTACTTGTAATTAATTACAAAAGTACACATGGTGCAAAGTGTTTCGTAGAACTGTGCAATACTCGACAGACACGTGTTGTATAAATCAAAATGTATTTTCTTCTAAAACAGGTCTTGTGGTTTTAAAATTTACCTTTGTAAGACGCGTTTTCTTTGGCATACACTTTAGGAAAGCGCTGCATTTCCTAACCATTTCATACTGACGGTGCTTCCTATACTCATTATATCAGCAGAGTTCAGTAATTGGAACATAATTAAGGAGATGCATTGACGCGGTTTATTGATTTTCGAGCAAGCCAATGACCTTTACTACAAATCGTTCTGTCACTTGTTATTAACTATTTGACCAAAAGCCCACTTGGCAGTGGCAGTTTAGATTTTGCTTATTTGCTCTAAATACGCAGCTGGATATGTTCATACCTGCATGACATGTAAAGGAGATATCAAGAGTGATATTTCAAGTTTTAACATTAGCCACAGGAAAGTCCACATACTGCATGCTGCTTCTTGTGTCCGTGAAGTAATTTACTTCCTTTTAATAGCAATGCACAAATGACCAGCTTTACTCCCCACCTGCCTTCCTTGAGTTGATAAAATCTATATTGCTAGGTAAATGGTGTAGATCTACATCTGGCAGCTTTCTAATGAGGAGTTGTAAGATCAGAAGCTTCATTATTGGCAACCAAGTCTCCAGCAATATGTTAAATTACTTGTGCATTTAGTTGTTAGCGATGGCCAAGAACAAAATTATAATAATTATGGATGGAATGAAGGTTAAGATAAAAATTAATTAGCAAATTTAAAATTGTTTTATTGGACTTAGATGTTAACATAGCAGCTTTAACTTAACTGATCGGATCAAGGCCAGTCTGCGTGAACGCAAACCCTTTACGTGAGGTCAAAACCTAAAAGATAGATCATACAGCTGTCAGTGATTTTCTGACGAGAGCAATTATAAATCGATCTAAGAAAATATTCTGCGCGGAGGCTTATTTACCGAGGCTCGTTTACCGGTAAGTGGATTGGGCGCAAAACTCGAGTCCGTTTGTGACAAATCGAGCAGGTAACTTGCCGATAACTTCTTAGGGTAAGGGAAGGGTAAGGTACTTTCAAGTGGCCGCTTTGTTTGACAGGGTTGAAAATCGGTACACGTTTCTACAGTTATACTGGATTTAGTTATTTGATTGCCTTTGTTGTGTTTACAAACGATTGAGAGTACACGAGAGTACACACAGAGTGACATGGCAAAACGTCTACCTCTTTCACTGCAAGACATTCTCAAAGCTCACGGTCGGATAAAAGCGGACATTCACGAGACACCAGTGATCACGTGCTCGACCTTTGACCTTCAGCACAACAGACGATTTTATTTCAAGGCGGAAAACCTCCAAAAGACCGGATCGTTTAAAGCACGCGGTGCTTTGAATTCTGTAAATACTAATTGTGTGTTGTTGTTTTTAATTGGTCAATACATTAAGGTTTATAATAACTCTTAATAACAGATCGACGGCTGGTCATAATCCTTAGTATTGGTCTATTTAGATCTAGCATGGTTACAGAATAATTATATTTGTTAAAAAAGTAAATGAATGTATGAAAGTTTTTTTGATTGTATTAAAGTCTAAGATATGGCAGTTTACAAAAGGAAGATGGTTTGCTTTTATGGTATATGTCTGAAAAAGTATTTTGTTGACTCAGCTGAGCTTCACAAGACACCAATCTGTTGCCATTGGAAGATTATTAAATAACACCTGCTATAAGATATTATTAGCTAGTATTTCTTACTTGAATAGAATTAGGTTAATTTCTTATTTAACCATTCATATTCACGTGTTATATAAATTTTAGGTACGCAACCTCATAGAGAAGGACAGCAAAGTGCCTGGCGTGGTAAGATACCTGTCTTCCTTATTATTTATCATCATCATCAACACCACCACCAAAATACCGTCATCACCACCACCAAAAGTACCATCATCACTACCTAAATGATTATCAACACTGTCATCATCACCAACACCATACCATCATCATTAACAGCTACAACACCATTACCACCATCAGGAAAGGATTTACTTATCATTCTCATCAGTTCTCCATCTAGTTTCAGCCAGCAGTGACCACATTATTGTTCATGTCAAAGCATCTCATAAACAGTTTGCTTACAGTAGTAAGTGATTAATAATTGTTAGCCTGCTGCTACAGGTTGATAAAATTTAGGCAATTAGTGTGGATCCAGAGCTGCCAGTTCTTAAATAGGACTGTCAGTTCAGAATCTGCATTGTCAGCATCCTAGTATTGAGCAGTATATGTCTTGCAGAGCATTCAAAGTTACTATGGTTTTTAGATTAAAGCAGCAGGTTAGGGGTCAAGGTCACTTATAAAGCTTACAGTGACTGTCCTTGCATACTGTTAATTATATACATTGTATAGACAATTACCTTTTCGAATCAGTGGAGGCTGCCATTTTATTATCATGTGACTGTCTGCCATTCAGTGACTAGCACAACAGTTACAGCACAGCCACTGGCTCTACAGGATTGAACTGTGCTTATGTTGCAAGTAGTAGGTGGTACAGTGTAGATTAATATGAAAGTCAATCATTCAATAATTACATGAAGGTAAAAACAGAGTAACTTAACTTCCAGCACAAAATTTGCCACAGCTATCTAAATCTTTTATTCTATATTGATACTGTGAACAAAATCCTCCAAATAAGTATTAATTGCTAAAAGTGAGGAAAACTGTAATTAAGTCATTGTAAGGGAAGAAGCATCGCTCAGTATTACTATGGAAGATAATTATTAGGTTTTGTTGACAGTTATATCGGCATTATTTGAAGCTTCCGGAACAACCCAATTTATCGTTAATGTTTATATAGCTGTAGCTGTTTTATTCCCTTCATAATTTAGTTAATAGCTAAATGGGTTGATCCTGGGTCCAACATACCAAAGTCGTTAAAAATGGTAGTGGTATGCTTCCTTGCTAACACTCAAGCAAATATAAGGGTAGTTCCATGACTGGTTGGCCCAGTGTCAGGATAATGTGACTGGGTGTGGTATCATGCCAGGTGTTCTCGGTATGCTATACACAGTGAAGGCAGCACTATATCTGCTTGAAGTGGACATTGTCTCCAGATAACTGAGATACTGTTGGGTTTTGCCGGCATTTTGGCCGATACTGTGCAGCAACATTTCTATCATCGCACAGGGGCACTAATGAGGTGCCCAGGGACTGACCCCGGTTGGTCCATTATATTGACAACGATGAGTCAGACGTAATGTTGTCCCTTAGCCCTGAGCATAAGGAGGGAAGCCACTACTACCAACTGTTTAGTCTTTGGTTTGACCTGGCATGGGTTTGAACCCCTGACCTCCTGGTCCGCAAGCCGACGCTTTACCAGTTGAGCTGTTGCGGCCGGTGAAATACTGTCAGTGGGACAGATAACTGAACTACTGTTGGTGGGACAATAAACCCAATAAACAAACAATTCATTGTCGGATACCCACGGTTGATTCTATAACGTAATAGAATCAGCCGTGGGTATCCGACGATGCAAACAATTAAGGATTTTAATAAATTAACTGTATTGGAAAACAAACACATTTCAGCAATTGAATTACCAACTGTTTGGGTATAAAGAAATCAAGGGTCATCATCATTATGGCAAAGAAGCACATATTTGTACACTGGAGAAATTTTATGAAAGATTTATTACAATCTCATTATTACCAAAAGAGTGTGTTTATCAAATATGTTAAAATCAAACAAAATGGGATTAACTGTGAGCACATTGTACTAGTTTTTAGATCTTTATGTTAAGTTGTGATCACTGTTAATAAACTTTTAAATTAGCAATCAGTAAATATAGTTTTAGATATTTAATTGTGACGTTTATTTGACATAAACTTGTTAAATAATGAAAATAGTTATATGGCATTAATTTAAGAATGATAACAAATTATCCTATTCATTACTCATTATAACAAATGCATATAAAAGAATGAAGAATATGTACGTAATGCTCTTAGTTTTAAACATTTTATATGTGAAGTTTACATTAGTCAGATCTGTACACCATAAAATCCCTGTGGCCAATTTTTTAACAAGACAGAACAATAATTTATTAATGAAAACACACAAACAGCATGGTGTTATAAATAAGTCTTTTCCTTTCCTTGGGAGAAATATCATGCAATAGTAATATAAACATCACTTATTAATATGCCAGGCATTTCAATGTACAAAATGTTTAACTGATAGCATCAATGTTGTATATAAAGCATAACATTAGTTTAAATTTAATAGAAAAACACTGGTTATATTCTACATGAACCTTTTCAGTAAAAGAATACAATCTGAGCTGCTAGAAATAACAAACAGTCATAAAAAGTTCATCTGCAATAGTGAGATTTGAAGTAATTGAGTCTTAAATCTTTGTACTTCGGACAAACTAGTAAGAAATAGTCACAAACTTCAACCACCTTCAAATTGCACTGTGTACATATGTGTTGATGTGTATCTAAATGTATATAACTCCAAGATTCTGTATGTAAATTACTTTGAGATAGTTGCTAAGTATATTGTTTAAATATTTATTTCAAGATGTGATTCAATTTTTAGGTTCTGTCTAAATAAAACATGTTCTTATGTGGTGTTGTTTATATTTTTAATTATAAGAAGACAAATCTTGACTAAATATGCCTACAATTCTCCACTTTATTACACCAAAGGAAATAGACTGCATGTTTTGCATTTGCCAATTATCAGCAGAGCCAATATTTTCTAGTGTGTGTTTAACATGAATTAACAATTAATTCCCTTTATAAGCATTAACCTCACTTTGTGGTGCTAAGTTCATCAGGGCCAGAAATGTCACATCTTTATTGCACTAGCAGTATTATTGTCACATATGTGTCCATTGCTCAGATGAGAAAGCACATATTTACACCTAAAATACCTTGAAAAAGGGCATTGAAATTTAACTTATTGTATAAAAATTAACATTGAGCAACATGTAAACAGCACATTTGGTATCAAAATTTAGATCTACAAGTTAAATAATTCAGGTCCTTGATTCTGCATAATATACAATAAGCAAAGCGAAATAAACTGAGTATGTGCACATTGTCAGGCTGGTTGTTAGTTTTATCCTAAAATGTGTGCATTTGGTGGTAAATTCCATTAAAATAAAATCTTGATCAATATAGATCTTTCAGAAGCAAATTATACATTAGATTAGATTAGGTTAAAGGTGTTCATCTGTGGTATTGTAAAGTTTCTAGCAGCTTCTAAAATGCAGGAAATGGCTCTATTTGGCCTCTACATTTCAAAACATATTTGGAGGAGCATGGCTCCACATCCCACTAACATCTCTGGTGCTCGCTCATTTAGGGCCCCTGAAAAGAATCCTTGGATCCTCACCTGATGTCTATTTAATTAGTTCATTTAACTTCTTTTGCATGATGGTAGTACAGTGACTGTATTTGGCTAGATTGGAGCAAATCAAAATTGTTTTCAAATGAATATTCCCTTGTTATAATCAATTTCATTTTTCTGTGATATACCTTGCTAAACTGAAGTTTATTTTTATTTATTAATTGCTCTTAAAATTTATATTAACCTTTTAGTATGTTGGCAAAAACAGTTAAAAGATTTGTAGATAGCCAAACAAATAAACGTATATTTTTCTGTTATATATGTTTCTATTTCAAACTATTGTAACAATGTCTTATTACTGCATTGGAAAATTTGGCTGTAGTTACTTCATGAACTCATAATTTTGTCTAAGTAAAGACTAATTTGAACATTTCCTTAATTATTAGACAGTACAAATTTTGAAATGGCACACTCTAAATGTTCCTTCTTCCTAATCTATAAATAAGTAGGATTGTGATTTCAACTAAAAATACATAATGCTATTAAGGCATACTATGTGGATGATGATATAATAAGTTCTAAATAGAAAGTAGTCACATTATTTTCTTAATTTAAATATTGTTTACTGTGTAGCATGGCTCAGATATGACATATATATTTGTAATGACAAGTGGGGTGTAATGCTTCAGTTTTCACATAAATGTAGGGCATCTTAAACAGTATTTCATGGGATTCGTTCAGTTAACACATCATAACATGCCTTTTTTATTAACCTTTGGGGCTTTATGGGTGCATGTTCTGTGTACAGTTCAATTTTTTATTATTTGACAATATATGATTATGCCATTATCAAGATGCCTTCTTTACACCTTTGTCTTTTAATCTAATCTTTATTTTGTAAATATACATGTATAACTATTCGGCATCAATGTTACCAGGCCATCCCTTACTTGGTAGCTTGGTAGCATACTGGTCAATGTCACACTGAGGTTTCCATGAAAACATTGGTTTATTTTATACACCCCAGGTGAGTCACAGCAGTGGCAATCATGGCCAGGCTCTAGCATGGGCAGCCAGAAAGTGTGGACTAGAATGTGCCGTGGTGGTGCCCAACAACTCACCGCGGGTCAAATTGGAGGCGATCAAGAGCTATGGGGCAGATATTGTCATGTGTCAACCTACACCATTGTCCAGGTAGGAATAGACAGTTCTGTAACTGTCATGGCATGGTTACTTGAACTAGATTATCTTATCAGTTTTTGTTGGATTTAGTTATCTTGGGAAGCCCAAAATAGTGTCCACTTGAAAAGAATGATAGAGTGCTGCCTTCATTTGTTAAAGCATTCTGTGAACACCTGGCATGATATCACACCCAGTCACATCCTTCAACCTTTATATTTGCTTTTATGTTAGCAAGTGAACTATACAATTTCTGTTTGTAGTGACAATAGTATTTTGTGGCTCTGGTTTGAAACTGGGGCCTTCTGTAGCTGGAACCAATGCCCTATTGTTTGTGTTTCCACATCTTGTATCTGATCAGTTAAACTGTAAAACACATTATAAACATTTCACAACTTTTTTACTTTAATCTTTTGATTATTATTTTGTTTCAATTTTTTTTATACTGCTTGTAAGCTATGCATCTAGGTCATCTTCATTTTGAGTTGTTCTCTTCTCAAGAAGAGGTTTGACTTTTCACAAGATGTTGCCAGTTTCTCCGGGCCACGTCATCTGAAGCTGATAGAATGAGTTGTTGAAGGTTGATGTCTGTAGATTGGTGCCATGTTCATAAGCATCCCAGGCCATACTCTCCTTCTACTTGGAGCCACTCCTTTCAGCTTATGAAGTGATTTTCTGGTTGCTGAGACACATTCCAAAGCAGCTGTCACTGTGTCAAGGCTGCTACCAGACCTGAATCCCCACTGATGAGCTTGTTGACTACTTACAAGAGATGTGACAACTTTTGTGACACACCTAGCTACAGTACAGCAGGATGGGTCGGGCACAGTAGAGGTGTAGTTCTTTGCCAGGAATGCATTAAGATGCCCCCTTTTTTCAGTATCAATGACAATTGACACCACCATACACATTCTGCAGAATTTCAGATCTCTACATCTGAATCCGGTTTCCAGAGCTGTTACAGTGGGTCTCGCAGGCCAGAGCACCTCTTGTGGCATTGATAGAAATATAGCATAATAACATATGAAATGGACTTATATACCACATAAACAGATGGGATGTGTTTCTTACATTTATAAAAAAAAGCTGAGAAACAAATTGTCAATTGGCTGGATTGCTGATAGAGCCTTAAAGGCATGATCACTGTTAACACAATTGATTTGTTCATCTTTAATAGTTTTTGCAAAATGGTGTGATACCAGTAATCAGATTTAGTAGATACACGCATATAAATATGTTAAAAGAAGATTATGTCTGTGGTTGACTTTCTGGTTAAGTCAATGACTTTGTTTCTAAATGTTAACTAAATATTTTACTTCCACTTAACAACTTTCGCCATGAATTTGGTTTAGGTGATCAGTCACGACTGTCTTTTTCAAAATAATAATTATGAACCATCAAATCCTTAATAAATCCCACACTGCATTGCACATATTTCAGCCATTATATATTGGCCATGTTTTGAAAAAAATATGGTAGTTTTGTGTATTGGGCTTATTATGGAAAAAACCCCACTTTAAGGACATTTTTCCAGGGGACATGCTTCAAGACAAAGGAAAAAAAATGATAATACTTGATTGGTATAATTTGGGTAAAATCCTTACTTTTTTGCAGACAGCAGACATGTGACAGAGTGTCTGAAGAGAAAGGATACCTCTTTATACCTCCATTTGATCATCTGGATGTTATATCTGGACAGGTGGGTCAGTGGACATGCTATCTAGGCACAACTTGGAAGTTATTGATTTTATTATTTCCCAGTGTTAAAGTCTGTTTTTGTAAATGCATAGTTCACATTATCATATTTTTATTTCATGTGTATGGCCAACTCTAAAGAATATAATTGGCTTGATGTATTGAGCATTTCATTTAATATTATGCATAATAATTAAATGTTTGAATATCCAATATCTATCTGCAAGGTTCTGTTTTTGTCCATTTATATTATTTGATATCTTTAGAAATTTAGATCAGCAGCACATATAATGAGTATTATATCACTAGCATATATTGTTGGTAAAGGAAGTGCCTCAAACAAATGTTCCACAGAAACCACTGGCACACTGCAGGCCAAGAGATGGACCTCTCTACATTAAAAGCTTTTCGCTAACCTAACCTAAATCTATTAACCTTTGGGTAGTGGTAGAGTCCCTGGGTTGTAAGTCCTCTGACACCTAAGCCTGTCACCACGTGGGTTCAAGTCCCATAAGAAGACGAGGACTTAAATGTGGGAAAGTCTTTGAGATGACCTGTGATGCTTTGCCTGGGGTTTTCCTCCACCCAAATAGCTGGATGTCTCTATCTTGTTCATAATTAGTTGCTGTGATGTATTTTATGTATAAGACATAAACCCATCTGGAGAAGCAACTGTGATTCTTTGCTAATGTAAGCAACAGCAGATACCTCTGACAGCTATTACATGTGTATTACAACAAGAATAGAGTGACTAACCTTGAAATTATGTTTTTTATAAATGCATGATTTTGATAACTCTTAATAAAGAATTATCCAATTATCATGTCATTAAAATTCAACTCATGTTTGCTATTTTATTTACTGACAAAGACCGTCCAGTGCCAGTCTTTGTTTATTGTCCTTGAAAAGTTCTCAGTACCTACTTGTTGAAACCATCATCTATGCTAAATTTGGCATTTATAAATTATGCAGATACAAATTTTATTCTAATATAACCTTTAAAATGGATAAATATGTTTGTGATAAATGAATGACTTTATACATGAAATCATGTTCTGTATTAACCAAGTTTTTCATAATGACATAGTTTAATGTCCAAGTCAAACATACTTTTGTTGAAGGCTGCGCTGACGTGTTATGCAAAAGTGAGCATTTTGACAATAATTGTAAGCAGACAGTTAAATCCAGAAAAGGGGCGTAGTGGTAGAGTTGCTGATTTGTACTTCCTCTGACTGCTAAGCCCCTCACTACGTAGGTTTGAGTTCCGCTCGGGCGAAGGACTTAATGTGCGAATGTCTTCTAGCTGACTTTTGGTGTGCCAGTGGTTCTACAAAGATATTTGTCTGAGGTCTTCCTCCACCAAAAAGCTGGACATTGCTATAATGATCATAATTGTTCATTGCAGTGTATTTAAAAACAACAACAACAAAACAAATCCAGAGCTCAAACACTTATTATCCCTAGTGCCCACACTTAATTAGAATGATATATAATATTATCTGTGTAGTACTTTCATTGCTTTGATTTATATTCAGCTATGAAGGTGTTCTCTATTTGTCAGGGAACTATTGCTGTGGAATTTCTAGAACAGGTTCCTCACTTGGATGCAATCCTTGTACCCACTAGTGGTGGAGGTATGGTGTCAGGAATCGCCATAGCAGCCAAGGCCATCAAACCAGACATCAAAGGTAATTTAGTAGTGGCTTGAATGTTGTATTGATAATTTTACTTGGTAAAGCTTGCTATATTTTTATAATAATCAATACTAAACAGTCCTTGTTATGTGTTTGTTACTACATGCAGAGGTTACAACATGCTTAGGTAAAGACTAAGCAGAAAACACTGTATATCCTGATCGGAACATTTCCAGCTGGAAGCCGGCTGATCTGGATCTAGACTATTTGCCTGACCAGTTATTGCTAAACTGGCAGAGAATTAAGCCCAAGATAAAGGTGTACAAGTACACTTAAATCCACCCTACTCATAATGTTTATCAGTGAAATAAGTCACTTTCCCTTCACTTACTTTTTGGACAAAAACCCTCCCATCATATTTCCTACTTAGTTGATGAAATTATTTCTGAATAGAGATAACAAAGATGGCTAGAAGAATGCCCTTTAATGTATGATAATGAAAAGTGATAATGAAAAAGTAAATCATTGGTAATGCTTTTCTCAATCAAACTTTTATTTTTCTTCATAAATAGACAAAAGAATGTTCTAAATGGATTTTTCAAATTTTGTCTTTAAAAGAAGCTTGTTCAGTTATATTATTTAATGTCAGACTGAGACTTTAATGAAGATTTTACAGTAAAATTAGGCAGGGATGCTTGTAAACAGTCTTGAAATAATCACCTACATTGTGTTTTGTTTCTTGATTGGAAAGAGATGCTTATTACATGGTAGGAAGATGCTTTTAAAACCATTGTTGTTACAAAAGATGTTATAATTAATGCTTTTTGCAACAACTTACATTCTCTGTTTATGCTTGTTTACAAGAAGGGGTATTTATTTATAACTGTTTCATGTCTACATGCAAAAGTGCAAGCATTTTCTTCTCAATCTAAAAAGCAAAACAAATGTGGTGAACTTTAAAATTGTTTAAGAAATGAAGCAAATAAATTCATAAACTTAATAAAAATGCATATAATACTAGATCTATTTGATATTCTTAAAAATGCAAATTTTAAATTAGTCATTCTCTTAATTTAAAAAAAAAAATTCATGTAAAAGTTGTTAAACAGAAGTTATAGTATATCCTAATTGTACTATATACATAATCATGATTTTATAAAGAGAAATATATTTTTGTAATTGCACAGTATTAATTGCAAGCATTATCTGCTATTTAACAGTTTATAAAAGTGCAATAGACAAAATGTTACATTTATCATATAAAAAAGGAAGGTACATGTATATAATATAGTGCCTAAATCTGTTGAAATAATCCTACTTGAGTACCGGATCATGGGACTATGTGGGCTTGAACGACTATAATAGCAATAGGGGCTTAGGGCTTAAATGCTTGTTCTTGTATTATCTTTGAAATACTGAAAAATATGTTACTTAACAGTACATTGTTTGTTTGCAGTGTTCATTGTGGAACCTAAGGGAAAAATGGTGGAAGAATGTCTTAGAGCAGGTAATGGCCTTTGAGCAGATAATGCCTTTAGAGCAGATAATGCCAGTAGAGCAGATAATGCCTTTAGAGCAGATAATGCCAGTAGAGCAGATAATGCCTTTAGAGCAGATAATGCCTTTAGAGCAGATAATGCCTTTAAAGAAGGTATGCCATTAGGGCTGGTAATGCCCTAAGAGAAGGTAGTGACTTTAGAGAAGGTAATGCCCATTAGAGCAGGTAATGCCATTTTAGCAGGTAATGCCATTAGAGCAGGTAATGCCTTTAGAGAAGGTATTCCATTAGGGCTGGTAATGCCCTAAGAGAAGGTAGTGACTTTAGAGAAGGTAATGCCCATTAGAGCAGGTAATGCCATTAGAGAAGATAAAACCATTAGAGCAGGTAATGCCATTACAGCAGATAATGTCTAGAGCAGATAATATCTTTACAGCAGTAAATGCCATTAGAGAAAATAATGCAATGAGAGCAGATAATGCCATTAGAACAGGTAATGCCATTGGAGTAGATGCCATTGGAGCAGGTGATGCCATTAGAGAAGGTAATGCCATTAGAGAAGGTAATGCCTTTAGAGAAGGTGAAACCTTTAGTGCAGATAATGACTTAAGAGCAAATGATGCCTTTGAAGCAGGTAAGGCCTTTTGAGCAGGTACCGGTACATCTTTAGAGCATAAGTTTCCTTCCTTTGCAGCTTTAAACTTAATTATGGAATTTAAACATCACATCCTTAGGGAACTGTGAGCAAATTATTTTTTTGTTAAATGTAATGTGAAGATTAACCTTTGTTAGGTCCCTAAATATTAGTCTCTTTTTTTTTTGCTGTTGTTTCTTTACAGTACATTGCAATGACACATTGTTTGTGTCATTATAGCAACATGAAGCTATAAATAATGAATGAAGACCGTGGACAATTATCTGGGTAGAACCACTGGCTTACATTAGGACAGCTGGAATATTGCCATCAAGTTTTGTCCCCAACCAGGACTTAGCCTACACAATGACGGGCTGAGGAAGGAGTTACAAGTAAGCAACTTATAGCTTAGCTGTGGGTGCCACTTAAATGTGCCCTGATATTTACTCTGAAACTGTTCTCACTGTTACAGATTTTTCCCCTTAGCACTAAGATTTACTTTAGAACCCTAATCAGTGTGACTTATCATGGCTCACAAAGGACTCTCAAAAATTAAAAAAAAATGTCTTGTTTTGTTAATTTCACTTTTCATATGAATTCAACATGTGGATTTATACCTCCTGGAGATCTGTAGATGAAGTTATAAATCACTGGCTTGGTTATATTTCTTCACTGCAGCAGCATAAGTACCATCATTATAGTAACAACCAGCTATTAACCAGCCTGAACTCAAACCAACACACCAAGGGCCCTAGGTGTTACAAGTCATTGCCTGAACACACCAAGGGCCTGAGGGGTTACAAGTAAATGTCACCACACACCACAAGGGCCGAAGGCATTACAAGTCATCACCATAACACACCAAGAGCCCAAGGGTTACAAGTCATTACCACCACACACCAAGGACCTGAAGGGTTACAAGTAGTTGCAACCAAGGACCTGAAGGGTTTCAAGTCGTGGCCACCACACACCAATGGCCTGAGGGGTTACAATTCATTGCCACCACACACCAAGGGCCCAAGGGGTAACAAGTCATTGCCACCACACTAAGTGTTTGAGGAAGTGTGTTACAAGTCAGCAGCACCACACCCTACACCCTTAGGGGCACCGCACCCTAAGAGGCCAAGAGGTTTCAAGTCAGCAGCACCACACACCAAGGGCCCAATGGGTTACATGTCAGTGCCACCACACCCTAAGGGGCACCGCACCCTAAGAGGCCAAGAGGTTTCAAGTCAGCAGCACCACACACCAAGTGTTTAAGGAGTATCAAGTCATCACTACCACACACAAAGGGTTTAAGGAGTAACAAGTCATCAGCACCACACACAAAGAGACTAAGGAGTTACAAGCCATCACCATCACACCCCAAGGGCCTGAGGGATTTCAAGTCATCATCAACACACACCAAGGGCCCAATGGGTTACATGTCAGTGCCACCACGACCAAAGGCCCGAGGTGTTACAAGCCATCACCATCACACCCCAAGGGCCTGAGGGGTTTCAAGTCATCATCAACACACACCAAGGGCCCAATGGGTTACATGTAAGTGCCACCACGACCAAGGGCCCGAGGTGTTACAAGCCATCACCACCACACACCAAGGGCCCTAGGGGTTGCATGTCATCGCCCCCACACACCAAGGGCCCAGGAGGTTCAAGTCATCACCACCACACACCAAAGGCCCAAGGGGTAACAAGTCATCAACGAACACTAGGGCCCAAGGGGTTAGAAGTCATTGCCACCACACATAAAAGACCCAATGGGTTACAAGTCATTGCCAACACACGCAAAGGGCCTGAGGGGTTACAAGTCATCACCACACACCAAGGCCCAAGGGGTTACAAGTCATTGGAACCACACAGCAAGGGCCTAAGAGGTTACACGTGATCACCACAACACCAAGGGCCCTACGGGTTACAAGCGATCACCACCACACACCAAGGCCCAAGGGGTTACAAGTCATTGCCACCACACAGCAAGGGCCTAAGAGGTTACACGTGATCACCACAACACCAAGGGCCCTACGGGTTACAAGCGATGACCACCACACACCAAGGGCCCAAGGGGATACACGTGATCACCACCACACCAAGTGCCCTTCGGGTTACAAGTTATCACCACCACACACAAAGGGGCCAAGGGGTTACAAGTGATCACCACCACACACAAAGAGTCCAAGGGGTTACAAGTCATCACCACCACTTACCAAGGGCACAGAGGGGTCACAAGTCATTGTCATCACACACCAGGGGCCTTAGGGGTTACAAGTCAGTGCCACAACACACCAAGGGCCTGAGAGATATCAAGTCAAGCTACCACACGCCAAGGGCTTGAGGGGTTACAAGTCATCACTACCACACACCAAGGGCTCAAGGAGTTACAAGTCATCACCACCACTTACCAAGGGCACAGAGGGGTCACAAGTCATTGTCATCACACACCAGGGGCCTGAGGGGTTACAAGTCAGTGCCACCACACACCAAGGGCCTGAAGGGTTACAAGACAGTGCCACCACACACCAAGGGCCCAATGGGTTACATGTCAGTGCCACCACGACCAAGGGCCCGAGGTGTTACAAGCCATCACCACCACACACCAAGGGCCCTAGGGATTGCAAGTCATCTCCACCACACACCAAGGGCCCAGGAGGTTCAAGTCATCACCACCACACACCAAAGGCCCAAGGGGTTACAAGTCATCAATGAACACTAGGGCCCAAGGGGTTAAAAGTCATTGCCACCACACACGAAAGGGCCCAATAGGATACAAGTCATTGCCAACACACGCAAAGGGCCTGAGGGGTTACAAGTCATCACCACACACCAAGGCCCAAGGGGTTACAAGTCATTGCCACCACACAGCAAGGGCCTAAGAGGTTACACGTGATCACCACAACACCAAGGGCCCTACGGGTTACAAGCGATCACCACCACACACCAAGGCCCAAGGGGTTACAAGTCATTGCCACCACACAGCAAGGGCCTGAGGGATTACAAGTCATCACCACCACACACCAGGGGCCTAAGAGGTTACACGTGATCACCACAACACCAAGGGCCCTACGGGTTACAAGCGATCACCACCACACACCAAGGGCCCAAGGGGATACACGTGATCACCACCACACCAAGTGCCTTACAGGTAACAAGTTATCACCACCACACACAAAGGGGCCAAGGGGTTACAAGTGATCACCACCACACACAAAGAGTCCAAGGGGTTACAAGTCATCACCACCACACAACAAGGGCCTGAGGGGTTACAAGTCATCACCACCATACACCAAGGGCCCAAGGGGTTACAAGTCATCAAGGGCACAGAGGAGTCACAAGTCATTGTCATCACACACCAGGGGCCTTAGGGGTTACAAGTCAGTGCCACCACACACCAAGGGCCGAGGGGTTACAAGTCTACAGCATCACACACTAAGGGCCTGAAGGGTTACTAGACAGTGCCACCACACACCAAGGGCTTGAGGGGTTACAAGACAGTGCCACCACACACCAAGGGCCTGAAGGGTTACAAGACAGTGCCACCACACACCAAGGGCTTGAGGGGTTACAAGACAGTGCCACCACACACCAAGGGCCTGAAGGGTTACAAGACAGTGCCACCACACACCAAGGGCCTGAGAGATTTCAAGTCAAGTTACCACACGCCGAGGGCCTGAGGGGTTAAAAAAGGCGACCTATCCCGTAGCCATGAGTTCCCCAGCAATTACATTTAATAGATCTCCACCTCAATAGCTGAAAGTCGCGATAATGATCATAATTGGTCAATGGAATATATTTCAATTACAGAAAAACAAAGGTCAGTTGATTGAATGGTAAAACTTTGCCCTATCAGGCTGCTTTGATTCTTAGGTGAGAGATTGTGGCCCAACCCACCCCAATTTCTGGACACAATAGCAGATGGAATTCGACTGCAACAACTTGGCCATATAACCTGGCCCATCATCATGGAGCTTGTTGAAAAAGATGTCTTCACAGTGGTAGGTATATTTTCATGCTTGTGGAAGGAATAATACTTATTGCTTTATTTTTATGTTTTTAATCAACTCAACCCAAATTGTTCAAAGGTAAAAATCGGATAGTAGATTTTACTGTTGTGAAAGGAGTTTTTGTTTTGTGTATCTAAAATTATACTTATTTTTTTTTTTAAGTACAATGCAGCAACCAAGTATGATCATTATAACAATGTCCAGCTATTTGGTGGAGGAAGACCCCAGACAAATGTCTGGGTAGACCATCGCAAGTCAGCTGGAAGACCTTCCCACACTTTAGGTTTTGAGTAATAACAGATTACATATTGAAATAACTTTATTGAAATTAATTTTAAACATTACTAAGTATATAAACTCTGAATGGTTTTCAAACAAATATAAATATATAGATTTACCACTTAGATGAACTGTTTTAATTTTTTTACACATCTGTTTATGTTAAGGCAGCTGCAAACTCAAACTGCTAGAATGGACCTTGTATGTCACACAATAACAAAGCTTATTATATTACACTCATAGGGCAGTTTGTTAAGAAACAATTCAGAAGTTGGTTTCAAGTGGTAAGGAAAACTGAGAAAGTGGCCTGTTATTTTTAGCAACAGTAACTGCTGACACTAGAAATGTATTTATGTACATGTATGCATTAGTGTATACATATGCATATTTAAAGTAACAGTCATATTCCATTTTGTTTTCTATTTTAGGACAATGACCATATTACAAAAGCAATGAAGTTTGTCTTCCAAAGAATGAAGGTAAAGTACAATCTTTTTTCTATTTGTCATTGTAACAGGATGCTAAAAGTACAGTAGATCCATTAAAAGTAATTTACTATTTAGTAAGAAATAAAGTGCCACATAACTATCATTTCTATATAACATACAATATTACTTATTATAACGTTTACAATTCACTATTCTGAAATACAGCATATTTGTTGCTTTTGATCTTTAAAATGCACAGACATTGTTACTTGTTGTTGCTTCCAAATATTGGTGAAAAAAGACCCAATACAAATGTACAACGTGTTTCTTTCTTCCATCCACACAGATGGTTATTGAAGCAGCATCAGGTGCTGGGGTCGCTGCAGCAATGTCAGACAGACTGGCTTCAATGGATGCCTCGTTACAGAATATTGGCATCATTTTGTGTGGCGGCAATGTCGACATAGATCAGTTGCCGTGGTACAACAGCAGTGCTATTAAATGATTGGTCAGGAGTGATTCAAAAACAGGAGGTGTGTTGATACAGAGCTAGTTGCCGTGGAAACATAGCAATGTCTTAGGTTTCTATTTCAGTGAAGAGATATTTGAGAAAGAAGTTTGCCACAATAACAAATAAACAGATCGAAATATTGAGAATATAGTGTGAGAGAGATATAAAATATTCATAGATGTGTAAAAAATGTTAAGCATAAACAGAAAATAAACTATAATGATGATGATTATATAATTAGATAATCAGTGTATACATGTACCTTAGAATTTAATCAGTTGAGTAATTTGATAACGCAAATCCAGAATAAAAATGCCATTAACCTTGCCATTAACACAACAAAGTCTGAGAAACAATTAAGTGGGTTGTTTTCGAGGGTATGTTGGTTACAGCGTGTGTATGGAAAATACTCCCATCTTAATATGACTGGTCTTGAACTAATCATAAAACAGTATTTTTGAAGTTTTGCAACTTATCTTTATCTAAGACTGTGATCACAATCTTTTTTTTTGATGTGTTGCATAGATTTTATTGAATATATTTCAAAAAGTAAAATGTCTCCATATCATTTAAAATCCTTTGTTATCAACATAAACTTTTGGTAATTTATAGCTGTTGTTGTTTTATTCTCTGTTGTTTATTACCCTTGCAGCTGTTTTTACAGTAAATTTCACACTTAGGCATAAAAGGAAAAGTACAGACATTGCATAGAACATTTTTATGTATACATGTAAATTCTGCAAACACAATCACAAAATCTGCAGTTGCAAGCAATAACATAATTCTAATGTAAATAAGTATCACAAAACAAAATAAAAACAGTTTCTTAATTAACAATTTTTATGTTGCTTCCATTTTCAAATAAAATATAATTGATATGTAGATCTATGGTGAAACTTTGCCAAAAGTCAGCATAGTTTAAGTTAAGGTCAACCTCTCTTGAGAGAAATGTGGTATTTAACCAGTTCATTTAGGTGGTTTTATTGGTGAGGTGGTCTTCAAGAATCCAGAAGCTGTAGGTCTTGAAACCTGCATAAAGAGCTAAATGTTTACATAAAATAACTTAACAGTCGTGCAAAATGTCTTAAATTCTACATTAAAAGGAAAAAAAGCTTCCAGTAATATACGCCCATTTTTAACATAAAGCCCTTAGCGTGGTCAATGAGGTCAAACCTGCTGTACATTTATGTAAACCATTTTACAGGTTTTTTTACTTATATAAATCTCAACAACACAAGGAAGCTGATGTGGGATTTGTCAGCTTCAAGTGATGGAAGATAACCCCAAGAGAATCTTGGTAAAACCACTGTCACACCACAAATAGGCTTGGGGACAAATCACATGAAGCTTTGCACTCCCAACTGGTCCTTGGACCAATATGGTGTGGGTCACTATCCTCTTTTCCTTGTGTGTAGTGTAATGCAAATTTTATCAGACAAAGCGTCTATTTTTTAAATTAATAATATTACTTCAAAAACGTGTGTGGATTTTTATTTAGTAGATAGGGAAATATTTGTTGCATTGAAAAGCAACAGTGAAAGAACTTGACATCTTAAATCAACATTACCATGGGCAATTCTAAGCAAAATGAGCAATTTAAACAAATATAAGAACAAGACAAATCAGACAAATTACTGTAGTAGAATAAATTAACTTTATATATTATGATTAAGAATTAAGTTATCTTTAGTAAATGTTTAATTCCTCCCCGATTAATTCAATATGGACTAAAATCTGTAAATACTGTTATAATATCAAATTACTGTGATTGAAACATAACTAGTTTTACAATTTAATGATAAAAGGTTAATTTAAATGAGTCATGAATTCTAATAATGATCATGATTTAGATTTAAATTCTCTATCTTCGATTATTTTTGTGTGATTCCAAGACAAATGCAGCATGAAATGTAAAATTATTCTATTGACCATTGATCAATACTTAATGTCAGACATGTAACAAGTATATTTGTTTTCCATGAGGGCTTGAAGAAGTCCTCAAAAATGTACATATATTATCACAATAACAACATGAAGATTCATTATAAGAAGAAATACTCACAAGAAAACAAAAATTAATCATCAGTATTTGTGAAACCTTGTGTTCATTACAAATAATGAAAATGTGTCAGACAAATATCAATACCAGACAATTATGTATTAAATACCTCAAAATAGGCCCCTTAATGTGCCTATATAAGGGGGAAAGTTCCCAAACATCTAACTCTGCCTGCATGGTGTTACAATATACTAATAACCAAATAAGAATTGTATATGTTTAAAAATTATTGGTCTTAACCACAAATTAGACAGACACAAGGGCAGACAAGAGTAAGTACATGCAGATACTCCTTCAAGTGTCCTGGAATGCTGATGGCCTAACAGGTTTGTTTTTTTTCACCCATTGTGAAATAAAACTGGTAAATCAAAATCCTCAAATCATTTACTTTTAGTTTACATTAACGTTTTCAAAATAATATTAATGCACAAGGTAATGGGAAAAATGAAATGGTACCAGGTGAAGTAAGTTTTCTATTTGAAGAAAACACCGATTAATATTGAGTATTCCTTAAAAATATAAATAAAAAGAATACAAATATTATGCACAAACATGTTAAAATGCTATGCAAAATCAACATAGAAAAAGATGGCATATACAGCCATCCAAGTAAACTGTACTTGTTTCTTTCACACATATGATGATTGTGGTCAAAACAAAATTACACAAATCTCTTGTTGACATTAAATACTTACACGTGGCAAGATATGCAAACAATGGATGCCTCGTGAAAAAAGTAGGGAAAGTTAGATTAATAACATGTATTGACTTCTTAACTGGAAAACTACATTATCAGTAGTGCTTAGTTTCATGGGACACTACATTACTATACAGGTTTCTTGTGTTTTTCTTTTTTGTTGTTTTTTCTTTTTGTTGAAAATTAACTTTCAGAAAACTATAGATGCACAACATTATTTTATTAACTGGTAAAGTTATGTTTGCCATACTTTTATACATATACAATAATACAAAGATAAAACACACAAAAAAAACAAAAGTTGAATCAATTTTGGCAATTATTGTTCTACATGCAAGTAAAATGCACACAATTTTTTAAAATTTCATCAAAACACAAAATATTTTCAAACTAACAATCATACAAAACTGGTTGTGTTGGGGACATTTAATTGGAACAGTGAAACACAATAAAAAATGTTTTTTCTGGGATTTTCTGAAATAATTATTAAGATGGCTTCGACCATTTAAAGTCTCTTTCATTAAACTTCTGTCATCTGTATATCTTAAATTATTTACATACTGTCTTCTTTTTTGGCATAAATAATAGCAAAAAAAACAAACTTTACTACTTTATTTACACAACGCTTCAAGTTTTAAAAATCAATACAAGTGCAGCATTAAAGATATGTTTTGACAAAAAAATAAAATGCAGAACACACACCCCATGTCATGACTAGATTATATAAAGAAATCATTGAAAAGCTGTGCAGTCCTTGTGCCTCTACCTTTTAAAAGAATTTAGGTATGTGGTACCAGTATATTTTTAATTTGTTGCACTCATTCTTAAGTGATCTCCCGAGTTTTGAGTATAACAATTTTCTTATGATTAATTTATGTTTTGTTATGTTATCAGTACTGCTTCAAAGACCTTTTCTTCAAACATTTCTTAACTCCATGTGCCTTTTAGATTGATTGTTAATATCAACAAATGGGCCTATATTTTTACTAGCACTAGGATGCTGTAATATACTTGATATCCAGGCCTTGTATGTGGTGCCAGTAACTGTAATAACACACAAATTTCAGACTTGATTTTAGGTATAAAAGATACGGCCCAACTTTACAAAAAAAAGTCTATTAAGTATTTCAAAACACCTATCTGAAATATGTATTACACTTGTACTACTTTTCAATTAGAATTTTCATTTAAAATACTTTGAGAGACCTAGTTTTGTAGGTTTTAAAATGGTGACTTTAGTTTAAAGTATGACTTGGGATTAAGAATAATAAGATGAATACCAGCTTGCTATTGTCGAGTCATTTTCATACCATTTAAAGCAACACATCTGTATAATGGTGTATTCAATGAGAAACCAGCAAGGAAATTAGGCACAAGTAAAAATTAATAACAGTGTACCAAAGATTTGTCAAAAATGAAAAAAGCACAATATACAAGACATGTATAGTTATATGAATTATAACTCCGTTAGGAAGCGAAATTGTTCAGTCATTGAAGACTCAGCTATGACTAGTAACAGTGACATATATGCTGTTTTAATTTTGGTCAATGCAATTAAATTATACATCAAAAAACAGATTAATAACAATTTGGCACACACACATACACACGCCCCCGCACACATGCCTTTATTTAAATTTAATTGGCCAGGAGCATTTGATGAAAGCTCTTAAAAATGATTATTAAATCATTGCTTTTTAAACAAATATATCATTTTATTAAAAAGGCAAATGTAAATTATTTGTATATTTTCCAAGCAACTAAGACAATCTAACAATCTTATAAAATAAAAAATTGTGATGATTTGACATTATAACAAGAGAGAATCATAGTCTTTAAAATGATTAACAAGTAACAGAACAATGAGATTCCTAGAAATTTTATAAATTTGTATAAAAAGTAAATAATATATCACTTCCCCAAAATACATTCAAAACACTCATCAAAGTACTAAAGCTAGATATGGAAAAGTTTAAAAAAAAAAATGAATGTATATAGAGAAACAAACACATGGAGAACAAAATGGAATGCCCAATCAAACATGTTTATGTATGGTATAAATTTATTACTAATAAATAATATACTTAAAACTTAAAGGGGTAACAATTGCACTGGTCAAAATGCTTTAACAGCTTTGTTTTAAAAAAAAGAAAATGCAACATTATTGTTCATATAGCAACAGCTGGTCATACAGGTAGGACTCAAGACAAAAATTAATAGTTTTAATTTTTTTAAACATACCACTGTGACATAATTATGGCCATTACAGCAACCTCTATCTACAGTTAACGGACAGAGGCCACCGAGATATTTTTGTGAACAGTATCTTGTAAATAAAACAAATACATGTTCAACTTACAAACACATAGTTGAAAATATTATATAAAAGTGAAAACATACTAGGTTTTACTAACTATAAGCCTAAAACAGACGTGGCTTTGGTGTTATGTAAGCTGCCACATTTTTCCTTATAAAAAAACTCAATTAATCAAACAAATGTATAACTGATACATTTTTCTTTTTAAACATCAAATAAAAACAATTACTTGCCAACATAATTTATGTACATGTATATTAGTAGATGGAGTCTATTTAAATATCAGGTAAATAGTCAACAGATGTATAGCTACTACATGGATTTACTTCACAGTAATTATCAAACATCAGATTTACTAACATAAACTTTTGCAAATGGGATTTTATTGCTATTTGAATTAATCTGAATATTGCTTCTTGAAGTCTATTGACTTACTGTTTTTATTTACAACTAATTTTGCATTTAGCTGTATTTCAATGATCTTTTGAACAAGTGTCATAGGTTGGTAGTTGAAATTCTTTTAAACAAGCAAAGATGATTATACAATCATTGAACTTTCATAAAAGAATACATATAATACAATTACCAATTGTTAGCTTGATAAAAAACAACAACATTTATTTAAATCATCCGAACATATTTTGGAAAATTCAAAAACAAAACCAATTTTAAGACAAATGAACATGAAAAGTAAAAGTAAACATTTAATGCAATAATTACAAGTGTTCTGCAATCTCCAATGATACAATAAAGATCTATTTCTAGGTTACAGTGATTCTGTGACTGTTCAATATTTGGTACATTTTATGGTAGGAAATTTACATTTATTATACATGTACATACATGCATATGTAATGGTGAACATTATTACCTACATAAAAACAATTTGTAAGTGCTTAAAACTGATAGGTAACTATTTCACAGTGTTGTGTTTATGTGCAGTAGTTATACTGGTGGGTCTGCCCATACAAACTGCAGTCTGAGCCACAATCAAATATGGATGAAGATTTATTCTAAAATTTACCCCGCTGCACATGTAGTCAACCCAAACAAATTCTATATTGTTTGCAATTACTTCACAAGGTTATTAACATTTTGCTTGTGACTAGGCAACAAATAGCTGGCTGATCTGAATCTACACTATTTGCCTAGGCCTGGTTAATTTGTGCTCAGCAGGATAAAAAATAGCAAAAAGTGTCCCAGCATTTTTTTCACTGGTCTACTTTTATTGTGATTGTCAAATTTCAACATCAAGAAAATGTAGATTACTATGTATAGTGCTGTCTTAACCACTTTTCAATTAACTTATATCATTCACACCTGTCAGTGATTAATTAAACACAGGTAAATCATAGAGACTGTAACCCTCAAATCCCTTCACTGCCAGGTATATGTATACTAAGTGATAAGCTGGAAAAGAAAAAAAAAAGGAAAATACTATTTCATATACATAATCAAAATTTTTTTGCATTATATAATAAATAATATGTATATTTCAAGTGATATGAAGTAAATGAACTAATTGTAACTGAAACTTTACCTTTATAATTAGATTTTAGTGAATTCAATAGAATGGCTTTGCATTTTGAAATCAAGCAAAATGTATCTACACATTCATGATGTCACTAGAATGTGCGTAGCTGTATAGAAGATGTCACTAGAATGTGTGTAGCTATATTAATGACGTCACTAGAACGTGTGTAACTGTATACATGATGTCACTAGAATGTGTGTAGCTGTATACATGATTTCACGAGAATGTGTGTAGAAGTATCGATAAAGTCACTAGAATTGGTATAGCTATATTGATGATGTCACTAGAATATGTGTAACTGTATACATGATGTCACTAGAATGTGTGTAGCTGTATACATGATGTCACTAGAATGTGTGTAGCTATATTGATGATGTCACTAGAATGTGTTAAGCTGTATTGATGATATCACTAGAATGTGCGTATCAGTATTGATGAAGTCATTAGAATATATGTAGCTGTAATTATAGTCACTAGAATGTGTATAGCTGTACTGATAAAGTCACCATACTGTGTAGCTGTATTAATGATGCCACTACAATGTGTGTAGTAGTACTGATGATGTCACTAGAATGTGTGTAGCTGTATTGGTGAAGACATAAGAATGTGTGTAGCTGTAATGCCCAAGTCACCAGAACGTGTGTAGCTGCATTGTTAATGGCACAGGAATGTGTGTAGCTTTATAGATGAAACTAATATCCATTAACAAGAAGGCCATATTGGCCCTTAATCGCTCACCTGAGGACACAGGCTTTTAGTAGGCTCATGTCTGGCATCAAGTAATTAACAGTTATTTACTTTAGAAATCTTTGGTGAAGACTGGACCATTAGTGTGGCCACTGGGTTGATAACATTTTCTAGAATTTTACCAAGTAACCTACTGAATCCAAATGACCCACTTCAAAACACATGTAAGATTTTATACTGGCAAACATTCTGGCCAAGTTTGGTGAAGATTGGGCCATAAATGTGGCCTCTAAGTGTTTTCACAAGGTTTTTCTAAAATGTGACCGAGTTACCTACTTTTTGACCGCACAAGACCCAATAATATAGTCATCCAAGATTTTATGCAGACAAACAATCTGATAAAGTTTGGTGAAGATTGGGCTGTGAATGTGGCCTCTAATGTGTTTACATGTTTTTTGTAAGTTTTGGCCTAGTGACCTTTTTCTGACCCCACGTAACCCAATAACGAACTCTTCCAAGATTTCATGCAGATAAACATTTTGTCCAAGTTGATGAAGATTGGCCTGTTAATGTGGCCTCTAGTGTGTTCACAAGCTTTTTGTAAGATCTAACCTAGCGACCTACATTTTGACCCCACATGGCCCAATAACGAACTCATCCAAGACTTCATGGAGACAAACATTCTGACCAAGTTTGATGAAGATTTGCCTATAAATGTGGCCTCTTGTGTGTTCACAAGCTTTTTCTATGATTTGACCTAGTGACCTACTTTTTGACCCCACATGACCCAGTTACGAAATCATCAAAGATCTCATGCTGAAAAAAACATTCTGACCAAGTTTGGTAAAGATTGGGCCATAAATGTGGTCTTTTAGTGTGTTCACAAGTTTTTCCTAAAATCTGACCTAGTGACCTACTTTTTGACCCCAGGTGACCAAATAACAAACTCATCCAAGATTTCATGCAGACAAACATTTCGACCAAGTTTGATGAAGATTGGATAAAAACTGTAGCCTCTAGTTTGTTCACAAGCTTAAAAGTTCACGAAGCACAATGGACGACGGAGGTCGGACGAAGAGTCAGAAAAGCTCACCGTGAGCATGTTGTGCTCAGGTGAGCAAAAAAGAAATGCTTACATTGTGCTTTTACTGCAATATTTAAATGAAGCCTCAGTACTTACCTCCTGGAATCAAACAGAGCAGTCCCCCAATAAAGAAAACAAGGCAATGCATCCCTGAAGAATAAAGAGAACATGAGTTGAAATGACCAAAGCTGTTTAGAGTTTTCAATGGTTGAAAAACATTTAGTGCAAAACAAAGGGGTTGAAGGCATGTTGAGGTTATGAATGTAGCGGATCAATAATATGTGTGATAAATAATTAGTTATAAATAGCATGTCAGTGAACTTTTATGTGAGTTTGGTTTTCTTGCAATTACACAATCTAAGAAAACTAACAAAAGTGTGTTAGACCCAAAGAAACTGCTGCATTTATTAACTATACAAGTCCATGGAATCAGCAAATGCTGATGATTAGACTGATCTGAACAAATCAATTGAACAATGAAGCAATTAAAATATTCCTCAAATATTTAATTATATTTTATCCTAAGCTTACACATTTTATTCAGAATTGGCATTTTTTGAAAGGTTTTTCACATAAAACGGAGTTCTCAACAAATTATCTCCCAAGTCGGTTATAGCAGGATTGTTGTTTTTGGTAATTTACATCTTCTTTGTTTACATATTTAGACTTTAGTTTGTATCATTGCTTTTCATTTAACATATTCATTTAGGATATTTTTATCAATCAGACTTATGCACAAGCTGGCTTCAATAAATATTCTAACTATAATAACACAATGTTGTAAATTGTTCCATAGGGAACTGTAGTAATTACATTTGTTCTACAAACACACATATTCATATTTTCATCAAATTGCCTTTTTTCAAGAGTTAAACACAAACAACTGCTGTCACTACATATTCCCAAATGTTCATGGGAGCCGTCATATTAGAAAACTCTTGAAAAAAGACAATTTGCTAAAAAATTTGAGTGTGAGCATTTTTTGAAAAAAAATACAATTGCAAATAGTATATATGCTAGATACATTAAAATTACTGACATGAAGTACTAAATGAAAAAACTAAATGCAAACTTATCAACACATTGGAGAATGCTGTTAGCATTTCCCTATTGACAAACTTTTGTTATTTTACTTTAAAAGGACACATCTGAGATCACTATATTCCAGTCTTTGACTGAGGATTAGTGCTGGAAGTAACCCTTCACAACCTCCTAATCTAACTCTAGTTTGCTTCTGGATTTTAATTTTCAAATGGTGACTATGTTTTATAAATTAATTATTTAGTTGTTGTTTTTTATTAATTTATTATTTAGCATTATTTAATACTTTTTATCATCACAATTATCCTTACAATAATAATTATCACTATCATCATCACAACCATTAACAAAATCATCATTACCACAAGTACATCATTTAAATCATTATCATCACCACCACATCATCATAATCATCATCATTAACATACCTCTTTGAGGTGATACAATGATACCGACTCCAACAATAAACAAGACAGAACCAATCAGTGTCAACAAAAAGGCCCCCAGGACAACTCTCCAGTTCTCTCGAATCTTTGGATGCTGTAGCCAGCTACAAGAATGAGACATTTGTTTTATACAGACAAGAACACTTTTAATTTTATCAATTTTAAATTATATTTGTTTGAATTAATTTAAAATTAATGATGTTAATTTTTTTTTTTGCTTCTGTGCAAGAAAATATTCCATTGCAAGAACTTGTTTAAAACAATTTTAAGTTTTATAAGTTGTAGATTAATTTAAATTAAACCTTCCTTGAAATAACATTATGGAACAAATTAACTTTTTTCTAATGATTTCACTGAAAGAATTGATTGTAGGAATGGGTCTTTGAAAAAAATACAGAATTATCTTATAATGCATAACAATAACAGATATATGACTGACAGTTTTTTACAGGAAACACAGTGGCTGAGACAATAATAATAGTCAAATATGCAGCAATTGAAAACAAAATATGTTCATTGAAATGGTACTCCTATATTGATTTTTGGTTGAATACATACTTTGCTTATATGTTTTAATTTGACAAGGCAGTTATGTGTGCAGAATAAGCAAACTGTTAAAAATCGAACCCACTTTTGCTGGTGTAATCACTTTAAGTAATTTACCTTGTTGGCTCCAGTGATTTTCCTGACACTCTAGTCACTTCAGACATCTGAGTATTGCTATTTTTTCTTGCAGAAATATGGGCCGGAGAAGGGATGAGATGACTGAAAGATAGCAATGAGATAACATTGTATGCAAATATTCAATGCAGCATTAGAAGAGAATCATTATGGTGTCAGCAACATTTTAATTTGTAACTTTTAAAAGACTTTCCACTTGTTATGTAGGTATCTTGATTAAAATAACTATTTCTTTAATTATGTGTCCAATTATGACAAGTGGTTGTATGATCAGCTGAGGTGGTTAGTCGTCAAGTTGGACAAGGCAAGTTTCCAGCAAGTAATGGTTTAAACAAAGCCAGCAAGTAATGGGTTAAACAAAGACTTAATGTAGCTAACATTACCTGGTCCCTCTGAGTTTTCTGAACCCAACTTCCACATCTTCTGCATCCACTTCAGCCTAAAATTCATAAAACATAGTTACAACCATATATAAACTATATAAAAAATAGTCAAGTAATACATCCCCAACTATTTGTTATAATAATAAATAAGAAATGTGCTTGTTCTACTTCACCATGGTAGGTTTCATTTAATTATGTCATGCATTGAACATGTATCATTTCTACTGATGCTAAACATTTCAGTTAATGACAAGTTTGGTTCATTGGTTTTAAATTTATATACATACTCTACCTGGGTGATAATCATCCAAGATATAGTTGACTTATTACTGAAATTCTTAGACATACTTGCCTATAGATCATGTAACATAGGTTTAAAAATGTGAAGCCAGTCCGGGAACAAACTGCTTATTTACCAGCTTTCCATTGGTACAAAACACATAGAACCACATAATCTTCACATATGTATTTCAATTATTACATTACCACTGAGTCAATCTGTGGAATGTTTATGACTGGTGTATACACTGCCTTATTTATCGCACGCTGATTTGAGAGGTATACTTGTATTATGTAATTGGACTGGAAAATCTATTGTTGCTGATCAATGGCAGTGCAGTAAGTCCTTCTGCATTTGGTGTGATTACTTGATTTTACTTTCTTTCCACTATGACATCTTTGGGTATAATGACACACAAAATAAGTGTTCTAGGTGTGATTTCTCAGTATGGTGTTATATTGGAGTAAAATCCTAAAGGAGGTCATTTCTAATACCTTTAAGGTGACTCTACCAGCAATGGCCAAAAAGATTTTCTCAAAAGTTCTGGATATTACTTTTTTGGTGTTTAAAAAAATTAACCAAAAGTAAGCAAATATATTGGATTACAGATCAAACATATCATCAGAAAATTGCCCCAATCAATGCAGTGAATAGGCTCTCCCATGAGCTGTCTGCCTGGGTGGTTTTCTGACAATACTTTCTGGGGTTTTATCCATGACCTGGGTAGCTTTATTGGCAATTGGCAGAGCACCTGACTCCAAGAGGTTAAAGAGGGGTGGAATGTAGTAAATATGTTTTTCTCTGAGCTGTCTGACAGGATTGAATATTTCAACATGGTGATGATGTAAAGTAAATCAAGGGAAAAGTGAGTGCCCGATGTGGGGATCAAACCCAAGACCCTCGGATCACCGTTCAGGAGCTATGCCTAATAAGCTAACCAGGCCATCTGTGGCCCTCTCCAACACACCAGCATCACACTACTCCCCCTCTAATTGTTCTGGGCCCAAGCCCAACTCAGGACAGCCACACCAGGCTTTCATTTACTTCTGACGCCAGTAAAGTAAATAAAAGGAAAAGTGAGTGCCCGATGTGGGGATCGAACCCAAGAGCCCCGGATCACCATTCTGGAGCTCTGCCTAATGAGCTAACCAGGCCATTTGTGGCCCTCTCCAACACACCAGCACTACAGAAGCTTAGACTACCAGAAAAGGTAATAGTAATGTTTTATCAGAATCTGGCTTGCATTTTAATTTCATTCAGCCACAATTGTTTTAAAACAGACATTAATAAGTTCATGTGTATCAACCATTGTTACTAGAACAGATCTCGTAAAATGTTGTTTATTGATGTCCTACACCTGTCTGACAAATGCACCACAATGCTAAAATCGACATTTCAAACATGTACGTCCTATCTGAGCCACGCTGTAGTTAGCTTTTTTTTAACTATGAAAACCATGTGTCCATGTATGTTTTAGCTCATTCACATCATCCGCTGTGATGTTGATGACTATTGTTAGCAGGAATCCCAATTGTTCTTATTTATAGATTTGAAAAGAATGAACAATTAGGTATTGATTAACAAGTTTTACTGCCTTACATTTGAGGTACTGTTGAAAATCTTCAAAGCTTAGACTGAAAAATTTTGTGTGTGTGTATTGTTGATGAAGAAATCATGTACAAATAATTAATATGCTTTTGCATTTGTAATAATGCCAAATAAAAGTTTGTAATATTGTTTTCTAAAATCCACAGGAACAGTGTACTGGAACAGACGATGTGTGCACAATCTGTTATATGTTGGTCCAAGTTTTAGTAAACGCTTTGCTTGTTTGATGTGCAGAAACTCCAAACTTCTTTGTTATTTTGTTTATTCTACAATAATTATCGACAGTTGCATTTTGTTGGGTTCAACATCTAATAAAGCCTCACAGCGAATAAGCACTATTTTGTTTGTCACACCATTTATTTGAGGCTCCTCTCGAAATTTTGGATTTTTGCTTATAAGACGAGTTTTACTTGTTACTTCCATAAATACTATACATCAAAATTATGCACAACATGCTCTCGAACACCCAACAGAAAACTTAATTCAGGCAATATTAATGCATATCTCATCATCATCATCATCATCATATCCTGAGTTTATTTGCCATCTGCTGCGGGTGTCCCAGATACTGAGGTAGGCAGCAGGCGGCTTGAACGTCTAACACCAGCTCTCCATTCGTCCCTGTTGTGTGGACTGGTATTGCCCATACCACATACACTTAAATCGGTCTTGATGCAATCAGACCACGATTTTCTAGGTCTTCCACGCCCACGGGCGCTTGAAGCATAATATCTGTTAAGCATAATATCCCCCGATACTACAATGGTTGTTCGCGGAAAAAATTGCACTAAAATAGCAAGATTGTTTATTTTTTAAATTAGTTTCTTCCCATTTTATGCAAAGACGATAGATGGGAAATGGTGCTACAAATGTAATCTACCTGCATTTTATGTTCCAACTTGAAGGGCAGTATGTTTGCCTATTTCGGCATAATATCTTTTTAAGACTTTGAATCAGTTTTCAACAACAAAGTTAAGTTGCTAAAGGTTTATGTATTTGCATTTTCAGACTTTCAGAGTTAGTTAAATGAAACCATTAAAAACTTTTAACCTTTTGACCAGATACACTTTAGAACACATCTCCGACATTTTAGACACATTTTTTTTCTGGAATCCCTAGAACACACATATATCATATTTGGTCTTTGCCCCCCTTCCCCCCACCCCCAGCTGAAAAGTTCTGGATCCGGGCCTGCAATCATTTTCTTCAATGCTGGTATCAACTATCATGTTCATAACAAGATTTTGACTAAATTCTGCTGTAAAATCCAATAGGGTCCATTTAATTCCAACTATTTGAATTTTTTCTGTTTGAAATTCAAACATTTAATCGAATTTTACATGAATTAGTACCTTAAACTATGACAAGCTTAAGAAGTAAGTGTCAGTGTGTCATTCTATTGTGTATTGTAAGTATCCGAATATAGGTGCAGTACCACCTAAATTTCGCACCTGTGAGAGAGAATCGTCTGGTCGTTGTTTGGAATGTAATGGCGACTTGTTCATCACCTGCAATGACCCGTACACTTGTAGTTTATCATCATCTTCAAGACTAAATGCGTCGTCCACGGAGAATGGATCAATGGGAGTATTTTTATCCATTCTTGCATTTTCAAAACATAATCAAAATATTTACATACATTGGACCGCTTAGTGCATCAACAACAAGGGAAGTAACCGGTATGACTATTAACCGAATATAAATTCATATCCGCGGATATGAATCCTGGGTACTGATATGAACGTAAAAAACATTATTTACACCCATTTATGTTATATTTATGTCTTTTTAATAACATTGATGTATTTTCTATAAATAAGATTAATTAACATTAGGTATTCTCGTATTAACTGTAATTGTGATTGATGTAGTAAAAACCGACATATGGGGAAATCATATCCGTGGACATACAGGGTACGGATAGGAACATTAAAATTGCCATCTGCAGCATTGTTTGCTTTATTTCTGTTAATTTTGACGACATGTAGTTATTTATTACCTTACCTCCTTTTAAAGAAGTATAACATTTGTACACATTTGCTGTTAATGAATATTTCGATTGCCGCACGGAAGTTCATATCCGTGGACATAAGGGGTACGGATATGAACGTAAAAAGCAACATTTTTGACCTATAATTGGTGTATTTTTATAGCAATAATATTATTTTTTTAAATTAATTTAACCAATTCTATGAAGTTCTACCGATCTTTACAGAATTGTTGGCAATACATAAACCCATAACCGCGCCTGAGTTCATATCCGTGGACATACGGAGTACGGATATGAATGTAAAAAGCAATATCTTTACCTATTATTGATGTTTTTTCATTTTTATGGTAATAACATTATTTTTTAATTAATTGAACCAATTTTATGAAATTCTACGGATCTTTACAGAATTGTTGGCAATACGTAAACTTATAACCGCGCCTGAGTTCATATCCGTGGACATACGGGGTACGGATAGGAATGTAAAAAAACATTATATACACCCATATATGTGGCATTTATGTGAATTCTAGAAGAAAAAAATCTATAACTATAATAATGTAACTTTTTGTCGTATAACATACAATCGAGGTTGATTAAACGAAAAATTTTATATGGTAATTCATAACCGTGTACAAACAGGGTAAGTATATGAATAATGAGATTGCAATCTACAGCACTTTTTTATAATTCTGTCAATTGTCAAGAAATATAACTAGTTTTAATGTTTTACATCTTTTGATATAGGTACTTTTACACACTTACTAATAATAAATATATTGACAGCCGCACATACTTTCATATCCGTGGAAATACGGGGTACGGATATGAAAATTAAACTTACTATCTTCTGCTCTAATTGCTGTTGTTTTTTCTGTAAATTTTGTTGTTATATAATTATTTTTAATTAAGTCACTTAACCACTTTGATGAAATTCTATGAGTTTTTACATAATTGTTGTTACTTAATAATACCACAGTCGCGCCAGAGTTCATATCTGTAGATATAGACAGTATGGATATGAACGCAAAATTCATTATTTACACCCATTTATGATATATTTATGTGTTTGTTGGACATTTATTGCATTCTCTTTCAATACAAAAATTTTACTTGGGTATTATTATATAACATACAACTGTGATTTAATGAAAAAAGCTATCAGGTAAGCCATATCCGTTCCGTGTTTAGCCAAACCGAAATTCATACCATTGTACATATGGCATGGACGCTAAACACTGAAAATCGTTATTAACAGCATTGTTTCTGTTTGCATTTCTACATTTAATTATTCAGACCATTGTTTAAATGTTTAAACGACTCGTCCTACAATATAATAATCGGTATGTATCAGTTTAGGTACATGGCAAATAACAGACCCATTGAATACGGATAATAAACGTTAAAAAGACTGTCTACAGTATTGAAACTTATATTTGTGCTCTTTTTATTAAGGATAACCAATTCATTAATGAACCAAAAGGTGGTATAATAAAAGCTATATAACCGTCTTTACCCATTTTTTCCCTGTTTAGAAATATGCAAATATAGGTACAAAAAAATCAGCGGCTACCAATAAGGGGTGCGAATATGTACACACACCAAAGTATGTGAAATTTCTGTAATAAATATGCAAACCGAGTTGAGCAATACAATTCTGGTAAACTGCTTACTCAGAGTGCCATCGTCACAAGGTGTTTCGCTCTCTTACTCAGAACACCCTCGGAATGGTAGGAATGAGTGAAGTGATCAGTTTCCACCTGGCCAGCCTGGTTTGCCACGCTGTATCCAGAGCCAGATGGAAGCCCTTTTAGCAGCTTGACCAAGAGCACGGACTGCATTCGGGCTTGTCACTAAATGCCCAGTGCTCCTACCATTTTGCCATGTTGACCGTGATGGAAATCCACGGCAGCCGACCTCCACTGCGAAAGCCCATGCTTTCCAACCATTGTTTCTGCAGCTGTTTGCCTGGTTTGCCAACTCCTGGTACTTAGTCATCTTCATCTCATGTGCTTCCTCTGTTCTTTCTTCCCAGGGCAATATGAGCTCAACCAGTATCACTCGTTTGGGATCTCTTGACCACAGCACAATGTTGGGTCGGAGATTTGTGTTGGTCACTTCCTCCGGAAACTTGAGCCTCTTCTTAAGGTCTACCAGGAGTTCCCAACTATCTGATTCTTGAAGGCTACTGGTAAGCGTTGTATTCGACTGTTTCTTAGTCCCTTCTCTCACAAAGTTGATAAGATATGGGTCTTTCTTACTTTTTAATCTCTTTTTCCTACTCTCCAATTCAAGGAAGAGTGCCACTTTCGTAAGGATTTTATCATGGCACCACATGTATCGTCCTTGAGTCAAAACGGTAGGACAACCAGACAGTATGTGACGAAGTTATCTGAGAGTTTCAATAGGTGTAGGTTGGCTGCAGTTTGGGAAAAGATCGCGTACTGAACAAAGGAGAAAGCTTAACTGTAGTTGTTCATAAGTCCACAGTTCCACAGTTCCATGTAAGGGTCCTCTCTGATATCGCATTCCATTTTGTCCAGTTTCCTTGCGAGCCTAACTGCACAGACTTAGCTTACTAGTACATTGACTCCTTTTCTGTTCTCCTTATCTCTTTTTGCACCATGGACCGCTTCTCGATCTTGTTAGCTTCTCCCTATCTTTGGTGCTGTCTAGTGCCCAGTCCTTCGCTTCCCTTGTTTGCTGTTCCAACAATGTCCTGATGCTAAAGATTGCTCTCTGCCTGCTCCACCGCTTGATCCTGCCTGTTCTCACTTTTATGTTTGCTACACGGATTCTTTCTCTGAAGAATCTAGTCAGGAAGAGTCGGGCTTTATCTGCTTTAAATTTCTCTACCAGAAAGGTAAAGGGCACCTGGAGCTTGTTGGATTTGCTGTAGAACCCCAAGCTTGTGAAGGATGGTGGTAATCCCAGCCATCTTCTTAAGTGTTTACTAATTGCTGCTCTACCTTTTCAACCGTGCTGATGATAACTTAATTCACCATTAATGGCCATATCAATCTGGGCAGAAGTCCGTGCTGGAATATCCAGCCTTTAAACTTTCCAGGAATGTCTGACTTTTCAATTCTGCGCAGCCCCTCTTCCGCCTGCTGTTGCAGCATGTATTTACTGTCTTTAATTTAGGAGTCAAGCCACTTCCCTAGACGTTTAACTGGGTTGTCCGTTAACGAAGGAATATCTTCCCACTTGGAATACAAGCTTGAAACTGCCTGTGGTTTTCCCCTTTCGAACAACCAATCACCAATAGCATTGACTTCATTGGTTTAAGCTGCATCCTAGCCCATGCATCTAAGTAAAAAAGAACATCACAACGTTCATATCCGTACTCCTCTATGACCACGGATATGAACTCTGGAGCGGCTATATTTATATGAAATGATGATGTAAAGGCATGTATACCTTCATAAATAGGAGTTTTTATTAATTAAAAAATAATATTGTATCAAAGTAAACAAGAATGTAACAAATTAAATTGCAGATAATGATTTTAATGTTCATATCCGTACCCCACATGACCACGGATATGAACTCTGGTGCGGCTATATTTATATACAATAATTATAAAAAGGTGTGTAAACTTTCATGAACGGGAGTTTAATTAATTAAAAATAATAATATTGCACCAAAGTAAACAAGAATATTACAAATTAAGTTGTAGATAATGATTTTAACGTTCATATCCGTAGGCTTACCGCACATTACCACGGATATGAACTCTGGTGCGGCTATTTTTATATACAATAATTATGTAAAGAAGTGTATACCTCCATGAAAGGAATTTCATTAGTTATTATTAATAATATTGTATCTATGTAAATAAGAATATTACAAAATAATTGGTAGATAATGATTTAACGTTCACATTCGTACTTCCCCCGCCTGCCAACGATCCATATGAACGGTGTTGCGGCTATGTTTATATGCAATAATTACGTAAATATGAGCATATTATCATTAAAGTTGTTAAATAAATTAAAAACATGATGATATTACATAAGACTTTACAAAAATATAACAAACAATTCTCTAGTTTGCAGTTTCGGTGTTCATATCCGTACCCTTAGTGTCCACGGATATGAAATCACATACAGATATTATATATACATAAAGATCTGTATTTTGGACTAGATTTATTTAATTATTATAATACTATATCCAAATTATTTCACATCCCACCAAATACATTAAATGACATCTAAACACAGAAAGATCTAAAGAAAGGCTCGTGAATATTGATTTTCACATTCGTATCAGTACCCCAGATTCATATCCGCGGATATGAATTCATATCCGGTAAATAGTCATACCGGGAAGTAACTCTCACAGAAACCGCCAGTTCAGGCTAGAATCTTCTCTCATTGATTGTTAATAATTGGCAATTAAATTCAATATGCCAACGTTCAATATCTTTGTGTCAATTCCCAAAAGCAACATTCCAGATGATTTTCTGATGTCTGCATCCAAATTCATAGCTAAGCAGTTGGGAAAGCCTGAGTCTGTAAGTATATTTTACAAGACTTCCATTTTGACTAAGGAAATAATATTGACTTACTGGTACGCGCCATCAATGCCAAGGACGTATTCTAATTTACCTCCGTTTTGTATTCATCTCTGTAAAGAAAGGGTTGCATCTGTTAAGGCTTTACTTTTTTTCCTTTTCCTTACATTTCTAATCTGTATAGAACCAAAATTTACACATTACAATGTGCACAATAACCTATTACTATTAGAAATTCGTGTGTTCATACTAATGCTCATGTAATGTAATTTTCAACAAGATGACACCATGCTGTGAGACTTGATTATTTATTACACTGAGATGTCATAGGTGAAGCAGGGGCAGATCCAGAAATTGGGGGGGGGGGTACAAATCAAGATCTGTTCAACATTATCGCAGTAAATACTAAATGTATATCCACAGTAAAGGATATTAACTCTGACCAAAGCAGTCAACAGACAAAATTTACTTTAAAAACTTGGAATTTTTAAGCTTACATGTATGTGTTTTTACAACTCTACTGTTGTACCCCCCCCCCCCCCCCCCCCCCCCCATGCAAGCATCCCCACACCCTGGATCCAACTCTAAGGTGAAGAGGTAATAAAAGCATTATTAACCCTTGACACACATGGGTTTACTGCACTGCCATTGGTCAGTAACAGTCTAATCCCCAGCTGGGTAGTCCCACCCCAGCCCCAACTACCTTCCCATATGCCACTAAAGAAAGGAGTGGGCAGGTATATAAAACCATTCAATGATGACAACCCATTAACCTGTCACTGTGATTGCAATTACAGTGTGTAGCCAGATAAGGCCACAGTCCAAGTTCCAATATAGAATATGCATTCAATTTTTCTTTAAGTTGATGACTGGTTCATTCCACCTAACAATTGTGTAGTCATGTAGAGACAAAGAGATGGTGTCTAGATTAACATTGCTGCCTTAACTAAATAGCATAGCTTTTAAGTCAGATTATCTGAACACCAGACTGGCCATTCAAGTAACTTCGTTTTTAAGCTGATTGTTAGCAGAAGATCTGTAAAAATACAAATTCCATTTTTGCATTTACTGTACAATTATAAAGTTGCTACTTAACAAAGGTAGCTGCTAGCTTAACAATTTAGGACTTCATTGCAACTGGAGTTGTATAGTTTGAAAGGTATGGTTGATGTAAAACAAAAATAATATGCAGCCTTTTGTTTCAACCCTGCGGTTATAATTGTCTCAAAATTATTATCATACATACCCCCACCCCCTATCAACTGCTTAAAATAAATTCCCAAAACATTCTAAAAAAAGTCTAAGTTCTATTGTTTAATTTTCATATTTTTCAAATTTTCAAATTTAATATTTGCAATAAAAACAAGTACAAGTCATGTTATCTTGTCATGTGTATGGTAACAAATAAGGTAATATGACAAAGTCCTATGGGCATGGCAGCATATACAAATTCAGACATACATGTAACACAATTTAAATTTATATTTAATGTCCACCCAACTTTTTATCCAAATGTCTCTGAAACAGTACAATTTTGCCCGCATGGAGGGCTCCATGACCTTTCTCTCAAATGTAAGAATACTTCTAGAAAAGGTAAAAATTATTTAATTAAATGAATATTTTTAATAATTATGAGTACATGTATGTGTATTTGCAGTATGTGACAGTGAGGGTAGTGGCTGACCAGATGATGTGTCATGGTGGCAGCAGTGAGCCTTGTGCAAGCATACAGGTATAACTATTGTTTTTGAGATACATCGCAGTGACCATTTATGATCATTATAGCGACGACCAGCTGTTTTTGGTGGAGGAAGACCTCAAGCTGATGTCTTGTCCAGAACGTGACTTGAACCCAGATGATAGGTGGCAAAGCACTCAAAGGAGTTACCAATCAGTGACTCTACTGTTATGCCATGGGCATCCCTGGTATAACTTATGTTCCCAAAAGTCTGTTCAACTTTGTGATAAAATGGCTAAAAATTAATGTGGGACATTTTGGAATTGGTATACTGAGAACACAATAGACAGTCGTGATCGAACTTTTTGATAAAAATGCAAAAGTCATTGGTTAGTTATATATATATATATATATATATATATATATATATATATATATGAATGAAAAAAACCTTCCCACAAGGAAGATAACTCAATACAAGTTGACTGGTTAGAGTAAAGCCCCTTGCTTTAAGAAAAGTGATTTTATTTGTCAACATTTGTTGCAGGAAAATATTTTAATTATAAATATAAGCTTCATGAAGCTTACATAAGCTAGATGTAGCTTTTTAAATGATAATAAATTACAGAAGGGCGTTTTAAAAAAAGTTGATAACAGAGAGTTAAAATATTTCATAATTAATTCTTATGTTATGTTTTCAATCAGGTATACAGCATTGGAGCGCTGGGTACTCGCAACAAGGACCACAGCAGGGCAATTGGACAGTTCATAGAGGATACGCTGAAGATCCCACAAGACAGGTAACTCTCAGGACAATATAGAATATTCCCCCAAGGCAAATAACTCAGGACAATATATAATAATCCCCCAAGACTGGTAACTCAGGACACTGTATAATAATCCCCCATAACAGGCAACTCAGGACAATATATAATAATCCGCCAAGACAAATAACTCAGGACAATATATAATATTCCCCCATAACAGGCAACTCAGGACAATATAGAATAATCCCCCAAGACTGGTAACTCAGGACAATATAGAATAATCCCCCATGACTGGTAACTCAGGACACTATAGAATAATCCCCCATAACTGGCAACTCAGGACACTATAGAATAATCCCCCATAACTGGCAACTCAGGACACTATAGAATAATCCCCCATAACTGGCAACTCAGGACACTATAGAATAATCCCCCATGACTGGTAACTCAGGACACTATATAATAACCCCCCATGACTGGTAACTCAGGACACTATATAATAACCCCCCATGACTGGTAACTCAGGACAATATAGAATAATCCCCCATAACTGGCAACTCAGGACACTATATAATAATCCCCCATGACTGGTAACTCAGGACAATATATAATAATCCCCCATGACTGGTAACTCAGGACACTATATAATAATCCCCCATGACTGGTAACTCAGGACACTATATAATAATCCCCCATGACTGGTAACTCAGGACAATATATAATAATCCGCCATGACTGGTAACTCAGGACACTATATAATAATCCCCCATGACTGGTAACTCAGGACAATATATAATAATCCCCCATGACTGGCAACTCAGGACACTATATAATAATCCCCCATGACTGATAACTCAGGACACTATATAATAATCCCCCATGACTGGTAACTCAGGACACTATATAATAATCCCCCATGACTGGTAACTCAGGACACTATATAATAATCCCCCATGACTGGTAACTCAGGACACTATATAATAATCCCCCATGACTGGTAACTCAGGACACTATATAATAATCCCCCATGACTGGTAACTCAGGACACTATATAATAATCCCCCATGACTGGTAACTCAGGACAATATAGAATAACCCCCCATGACTGGTACTCGAGACAATATAGAATAATCCCCCATGACTGGTAACTCAGGACAATATAGAATAATCCCCCATAACTGGCAACTCAGGACACTATATAATAATCCCCCATGACTGGTAACTCAGGACAATATATAATAATCCCCCATGACTGGTAACTCAGGACACTATATAATAATCCCCCATGACTGGTAACTCAGGACACTATATAATAATCCCCCATGACTGGTAACTCAGGACACTATATAATAATCCCCCATGACTGGTAACTCAGGACACTATATAATAATCCCCCATGACTGGTAACTCAGGACACTATATAATAATCCCCCATGACTGGTAACTCAGGACAATATAGAATAACCCCCCATGACTGGTACTCGAGACAATATAGAATAATCCCCCATGACTGGTAACTCAGGACAATATAGAATAATCCCCCATGACTGGTAACTCAGGACAATATAGAATAATCCCCCATGACTGGTAACTCAGGACACTATATAATAACCCCCCATGACTGGTAACTCAGGACACTATATAATAACCCCCCATGACTGGTAACTCAGGACAATATATAATAATCCGCCATGACTGGTAACTCAGGACACTATATAATAATCCCCCATGACTGGTAACTCAGGACAATATATAATAATCCGCCATGACTGGTAACTCAGGACAATATATAATAATCCCCCATGACTGGCAACTCAGGACACTATATAATAATCCCCCATGACTGGTAACTCAGGACACTATATAATAATCCCCCATGACTGGTAACTCAGGACAATATATAATAATCCCCCATGACTGGCAACTCAGGACACTATATAATAATCCCCCATGACTGATAACTCAGGACACTATATAATAATCCCCCATGACTGGTAACTCAGGACACTATATAATAATCCCCCATGACTGGTAACTCAGGACACTATATAATAATCCCCCATGACTGGTAACTCAGGACACTATATAATAATCCCCCATGACTGGTAACTCAGGACACTATATAATAATCCCCCATGACTGGTAACTCAGGACACTATATAATAATCCCCCATGACTGGTAACTCAGGACAATATAGAATAACCCCCCATGACTGGTACTCGAGACAATATAGAATAATCCCCCATGACTGGTAACTCAGGACAATATAGAATAATCCCCCATGACTGGTAACTCAGGACAATATAGAATAATCCCCCATAACTGGTACTCGGGACAATATAGAATAATCCCCCATAACTGGTAACTCAGGACAATATAGAATAATCCCCCATGACTGGTAACTCAGGACACTATATAATAATCCCCCATGACTGGTAACTCAGGACACTATATAATAATCCCCCATGACTGGTAACTCAGGACACTATATAATAATCCCCCATAACTGGTAACTCAGGACAATACATAATAATCCCCCATGACTGGTAACTCAGGACAATATATAATAATCCCCCATGACTGGTAACTCAGGACAATATAGAATAATCCCCCATGACTGGTAACTCAGGACAATATATTATAATCCCCCATGACTGGTAACTCAGGACAATATAGAATAATCCCCCATGACTGGTAACTCAAGACAGTGTAGAATAATCCCCCATGACTGGTAACTCAGGACAATATAGAATAACCCCCCATGACTGGTAACTCAGGACACTATATAATAATCCCCCATGACTGGTAACTCAGGACACTATATAATAATCCCCCATGACTGGCAACTCAGGACAATATAGAATAACCCCCCATGACTGGCAACTCAGGACACTATATAATAATCCCCCATGACTGGTAACTCAGGACACTATATAATAATCCCCAAGACTGGTAACTCAGGACAATATAGAATAATCCCCCATGACTGGTAACTCAGGACACTATATAATAATCCCCCATGACTGGTAACTCAGGACACTATATAATAATCCCCCATAACTGGTAACTCAGGACAATATAGAATAATCCCCCATGACTGGTAACTCAGGGCAATATAGAATATTCCCCCATGACTGGTAACTCAGGACAATATATAATAATCCCCCATGACTGGTAACTCAGGACAATATAGAATATACCCCCATGACTGGTAACTCAGGACAATATAGAATATTCCCCCATGACTGGTAACTCAGGACAATATAGAATAACCCCCCATGACTGGCAACTCAGGACACTATATAATAATCCCCCATGACTGGTAACTCAGGACACTATATAATAATCCCCCATGACTGGTAACTCAGGACAATATAGAATAATCCCCCATGACTGGTAACTCAGGACAATATATAATAATCCGCCATGACTGGTAACTCAGGACACTATATAATAATCCCCCATGACTGGTAACTCAGGACAATATAGAATTATCCCCCATGACTGGTAACTCAGGACAATATATAATAATCCCCCATGACTGGTAACTCAGGACACTATATAATAACCCCCCATGACTGGTAACTCAGGACAATATAGAATAATCCCCCAAGACTGGTAACTCAGGACAATATATAATAATCCCCCATGACTGGTAACTCAGGACACTATATAATATTCCCCCATGATTGGTAACTCAGGACACTATATAATAATCCCCCATGACTGGCAACTCAGGACACTATATAATAACCCCCCATGACTGGTAACTCAGGACAATATATGATAACCCCCCATAACTGGCAACTCAGGACACTATAGAATAATCCCCCATGACTGGCAACTCAGGACAATATATAATAACCCCCCATGATTGGTAACTCAGGACACTATATAATAATCCCCCATGACTGGCAACTCAGGACACTATATAATAACCCCCCATGACTGGCAACTCAGGACAATATATAATAACCCCCCATGACTGGTAACTCAGGACAATATAGAATAATCCCCCATGACTGGTAACTCAGGACAATATATAATAACCCCCCATGATTGGTAACTCAGGACACTATATAATAATCCCCCATGACTGGCAACTCAGGACACTATATAATAATCCCCCATGATTGGTAACTCAGGACACTATATAATAATCCCCCATAACTGGTAAATCAGGACAATATATAATAATCCCCCATGACTGGTAACTCAGGACACTATATAATAATCCCCCATGACTGGCAACTCAGGACACTATATAATAATCCCCCATAACTGGTAACTCAGGACACTATATAATAATCCCCCATGATTGGTAACTCAGGACACTATATAATAATCCCCCATGACTGGCAACTCAGGACAATATAGAATAATCCGCCATGACTGGTAACTCAGGACAATATAGAATATTCCCCATGACTGGTAACTCAGGACAATATAGAATAATCCCCCATAACTGGTAACTCAGGACAATATAGAATAATCCGCCATGACTGGTAACTCAGGACACTATATAATAATCCCCCATGACTGGTAACTCAGGACACTATATAATAATCCCCCATGACTGGTAACTCAGGACACTATATAATAATCCCCCATGACTGGTAACTCAGGACACTATATAATAATCCCCCATGACTGGCAACTCAGGACAATATAGAATAATCCCCCATGACTGGTAACTCAGGACAATATAGAATATTCCCCCATGACTGGTAACTCAGGACAATATAGAATATTCCCCCATGATTGGTAACTCAGGACACTATATAATAATCCCCCATGACTGGCAACTCAGGACAATATAGAATAATCCGCCATGACTGGTAACTCAGGACAATATAGAATATTCCCCCATGACTGGTAACTCAGGACAATATAGAATATTCCCCCATGACTGGTAACTCAGGACAATATAGAATAACCCCCCATGACTGGTAACTCAGGACAATATAGAATAACCCCCCATGACTGGTAACTCAGGACAATATAGAATAATCCGCCATGACTGGTAACTCAGGACAATATAGAATATTCCCCCATGACTGGTAACTCAGGACAATATAGAATAATCCGCCATGACTGGTAACTCAGGACAATATAGAATATTCCCCCATGACTGGTAACTCAGGACAATATATAATAATCCCCCATGACTGGTAACTCAGGACACTATATAATAATCCCCCATGATTGGTAACTCAGGACACTATATAATAATCCCCCATGACTGGTAACTCAGGACACTATATAATAATCCCCCATGACTGGCAACTCAGGACACTATATAATAACCCCCCATGACTGGTAACTCAGGACAATATAGAATAATCCCCCATGACTGGCAACTCAGGACACTATATAATAATCCCCCATGACTGGTAACTCAGGACAATATATAATAATCCCCCATGACTGGTAACTCAGGACACTATATAATAATCCCCCATGACTGGTAACTCAGGACAATATAGAATAATCCCCCATGACTGGCAACTCAGGACACTATATAATAATCCCCCATGACTGGTAACTCAGGACACTATATAATAATCCCCCATAACTGGCAACTCAGGACAATATAGAATATTCCCCAATGACTGGTAACTCAGGACAATATAGAATAATCCCCCATGACTGGCAACTCAGGACACTATATAATAATCCCCCATGACTGGTAACTCAGGACAATATAGAATAATCCCCCATGACTGGTAACTCAGGACAATATAGAATAATCCCCCATAACTGGTAACTCAGGACAATATAGAATAATACCCCATAACTGGTACTCGGGACAATATAGAATAATCCCCCATAACTGGTAACTCAGGACAATATAGAAGAATCCCCCATGACTGGTAACTCAGGACAATATATAATAATCCCCCATGACTGGTAACTCAGGACACTATATAATAACCCCCCATGACTGGTAACTCAGGACACTATATAATAATCCCCCATGACTGGTAACTCAGGACAATATATAATAATCCCCCATAACTGGCAACTCAGGACACTATAGAATAATCCGCCATGACTGGTAACTCAGGACAATATATAATAATCCCCCATGACTGGCAACTCAGGACAATATAGAATAATCCCCCATGACTGGTAACTCAGGACAATATAGAATATTCCCCCATGACTGGCAACTCAGGACAATATAGAATATTCCCCCATGACTGGCAACTCAGGACACTATATAATAACCCCCCATGATTGGTAACTCAAGACACTATATAATAATCCCCCATAACTGGTAACTCAGGACACTATATAATAATCCCCCATAACTGGCAACTCAGGACACTATATAATAATCCCCCATAACTGGTAACTCAGGACAATATATAATAATCCCCCATAACTGGCAACTCAGGACACTATATAATATTCCCCCATGACTGGCAACTCAGGACACTATATAATAATCCCCCATGACTGGTAACTCAGGGCACTATATAATATTCCCCCATGACTGGTAACTCAGGACACTATATAATAATCCCCCATAACTGGCAACTCAGGACACTATATAATAATCCCCCATAACTGGCAACTCAGGACAATATAGAATAATCCCCCATGACTGGCAACTCAGGACAATATAGAATATTCCCCCATGACTGGTACTCAGGACACTATATAATAATCCCCCATGACTGGTAACTCAGGACACTATAGAATAATCCCCCATAACTGGCAACTCAGGACAATATATAATAATCCCCCAAGACTGGTAACTCAGGACAATATAGAATAATCCCCCATGACTGGCAACTCAGGACAATATAGAATAACCCCCCATGACTGGTACTCAGGACACTATATAATAATCCCCCATGACTGGTAACTCAGGACAATATATAATAATCCCCCATGACTGGCAACTCAGGACAATATAGAATAACCCCCCATGACTGGTACTCAGGACACTATATAATAATCCCCCATGACTGGTAACTCAGGACAATATATAATAATCCCCCATGACTGGTAACTCAGGACACTATATAATAACCCCCCATGACTGGTACTCAGGACACTATATAATAATCCCCCATGACTGGTAACTCAGGACAATATATAATAATCCCCCATGACTGGCAACTCAGGACACTATATAATAATCCCCCATAACTGGTAACTCGGGACAATATAGAATAATCCCCCATGAGAGGTAACTCAGGACAATATAGAATAATCCGCCATGACTGGCAACTCAGGACAATATATAATAATCCCCCATGGCTGGTTACTCAGGGCACTATATAATAATCCCCCATGGCTGGTAACTCAGGACACTATATAATAATCCCCCATGACTGGTAACTCAGGACAATATAGAATAACCCCCCATGACTGGTAACTCAGGACAATATAGAATAACCCCCCATGACTGGTAACTCAGGACAATATAGAATAATCCGCCATGACTGGTAACTCAGGACAATATAGAATATTCCCCCATGACTGGTAACTCAGGACAATATAGAATAATCCGCCATGACTGGTAACTCAGGACAATATAGAATATTCCCCCATGACTGGTAACTCAGGACAATATATAATAATCCCCCATGACTGGTAACTCAGGACACTATATAATAATCCCCCATGATTGGTAACTCAGGACACTATATAATAATCCCCCATGACTGGTAACTCAGGACACTACATAATAATCCCCCATGACTGGCAACTCAGGACACTATATAATAACCCCCCATGACTGGTAACTCAGGACAATATAGAATAATCCCCCATGACTGGCAACTCAGGACACTATATAATAATCCCCCATGACTGGTAACTCAGGACAATATATAATAATCCCCCATGACTGGTAACTCAGGACACTATATAATAATCCCCCATGACTGGTAACTCAGGACAATATAGAATAATCCCCCATGACTGGCAACTCAGGACACTATATAATAATCCCCCATGACTGGTAACTCAGGACACTATATAATAATCCCCCATAACTGGCAACTCAGGACAATATAGAATATTCCCCTATGACTGGTAACTCAGGACAATATAGAATAATCCCCCATGACTGGCAACTCAGGACACTATATAATAATCCCCCATGACTGGTAACTCAGGACAATATAGAATAATCCCCCATGACTGGTAACTCAGGACAATATAGAATAATCCCCCATAACTGGTAACTCAGGACAATATAGAATAATACCCCATAACTGGTACTCGGGACAATATAGAATAATCCCCCATAACTGGTAACTCAGGACAATATAGAAGAATCCCCCATGACTGGTAACTCAGGACAATATATAATAATCCCCCATGACTGGTAACTCAGGACACTATATAATAACCCCCCATGACTGGTAACTCAGGACACTATATAATAATCCCCCATGACTGGCAACTCAGGACAATATAGAATATTCCCCCATGACTGGCAACTCAGGACACTATATAATAACCCCCCATGATTGGTAACTCAGGACACTATATAATAATCCCCCATAACTGGTAACTCAGGACACTATATAATAATCCCCCATAACTGGCAACTCAGGACACTATATAATAATCCCCCATGACTGGTAACTCAGGACAATATATAATAATCCCCCATAACTGGCAACTCAGGACACTATATAATATTCCCCCATGACTGGCAACTCAGGACACTATATAATAATCCCCCATAACTGGCAACTCAGGACACTATATAATAATCCCCCATGACTGGTAACTCAGGACACTATAGAATAATCCCCCATAACTGGCAACTCAGGACAATATATAATAATCCCCCAAGACTGGTAACTCAGGACAATATAGAATAATCCCCCATGACTGGCAACTCAGGACAATATAGAATAACCCCCCATGACTGGTACTCAGGACACTATATAATAATCCCCCATGACTGGTAACTCAGGACAATATATAATAATCCCCCATGGCTTGCAACTCAGGACAATATAGAATAACCCCCCATGACTGGTACTCAGGACACTATATAATAATCCCCTATGACTGGTAACTCAGGACAATATATAATAATCCCCCATGACTGGTAACTCAGGACACTATATAATAACCCCCCATGACTGGTACTCAGGACACTATATAATAATCCCCCATGACTGGTAACTCAGGACAATATATAATAATCCCCCATGACTGGCAACTCAGGACACTATATAATAATCCCCCATAACTGGTAACTCGGGACAATATAGAATAATCCCCCATGAGAGGTAACTCAGGGCACTATATAATAATCCCCCATGGCTGGTAACTCAGGACACTATATAATAATCCCCCATGACTGGTAACTCAGGACAATATATAATAATCCCCCATGACTGGCAACTCAGGACAATATAGAATAATCCGCCATGACTGGCAACTCAGGGCACTATATAATAATCCCCCATAACTGGCAACTCAGGACAATATATAATAATCCCCCAAGACTGGTAACTCAGGACAATATAGAATAATCCGCCATGACTGGTAACTCAGGACAATAAAGAATAATCCCCCATGACTGGTAACTCAGGACACTATATAATAATCCCCCATGACTGGTTACTCAGGACACTATATAATAATCCCCCATGGCTGGTAACTCAGGACACTATATAATAATCCCCCATGACTGGTAACTCAGGACAATATATAATAATCCCCCATGACTGGCAACTCAGGACAATATAGAATAATCCGCCATGACTGGCAAGTCAGGGCACTATATAATAATCCCCCATAACTGGCAACTCAGGACAATATATAATAATCCCCCAAGACTGGTAACTCAGGACACTATATAATAATCCCCCATAACTGGCATCTCAGGACAATATATAATAATCCCCCAAGACTGGTAACTTAGGACACTATATAATAATCCCCCATGACTGGCAACTCAGGGCACTATATAATAATCCCCCATGACTGGTAACTCAGGACAATATAGAATAATCCCCCATGACTGGTAACTCAGGACAATATAGAATAATCCGCCATGACTGGTAACTCAGGACACTATATAATGATCCCCCATGACTGGTAACTCAGGACAATATATAATAATCCCCCATGACTGGCAACTCAGGACAATATAGAATAATCCGCCATGACTGGCAACTCAGGGCACTATATAATAATCCCCCATAACTGGCAACTCAGGACAATATAGAATAATCCCCCATGACTGGTAACTCAGGACAATATATAATAACCCCCCATAACTGGTAACTCAGGACACTATATAATAATCCCCCATAACTGGTAACTCAGGACACTATATAATAATCCCCCATGACTGGTAACTCAGGACAATATATAATAATCCCCCATGACTGGCAACTCAGGACAATATAGAATAATCCGCCATGACTGGCAACTCAGGGCACTATATAATAATCCCCCATGACTGGTAACTCAGGACAATATATAATAATCCCCCATGACTGGCAACTCAGGACAATATAGAATAATCCGCCATGACTGGCAACTCAGGGCACTATATAATAATCCCCCATAACTGGCAACTCAGGACAATATATAATAATCCCCCAAGACTGGTAACTCAGGACAATATAGAATAATCCGCCATGACTGGTAACTCAGGACAATATAGAATAATCCCCCATGACTGGTAACTCAGGACACTATATAATAATCCCCCATGACTGGCAACTCAGGACAATATATAATAATCCCCCAAGACTGGTAACTTAGGACAATATAGAATAAACCTCCATGAGAGGTAAATCTTAGGACAATATAAAATCCTCTTGTCAGATAGCTCATATTAGATAAAATTAAATATTTCCAGATTAATGTAATATTTGCAATAAGCAAAAATTATTATGAATAAACAGGAAACATTAAAACAAAAAAACATTACAAAATAAAAAATTATTGCTTTAAGACAGATTTTTAAATGACAATAATATAATGTCAATATTTACATCCACTGGGCTGTAGCCTGGTGCCAAGTTTTTAAATAATTGAAAAGTTTACCAAACTTGGACTCCAAAATTTTCAGGCCAAGTGCTGGTACAGAGTAGTCATGCAATAACAATGTAAACATTCCAGGTTCTACATCACCTTCATGGACATCAAGGGCTCAGACTGTGGCTATGGAGGAACTACATTTTAAAAGAGGCGACTGAGAGGAAGGACTACTTTTTAAAAGGAAGGACTTCTTGTTGAAAGAAATTAATAACTTTTGAGGGGCAATTCTTGCCGACATTTTGAGTCATCATCTTGGATAAAAGTTGGCCCAAGACGGACCACAAAGAGATTTTATAAAATACCCTTACTAACAAGATGTGCTTCTTTGTTGTTGTCTGGCTTATGTCTTTAGAATTGTTAACATTTAATCACAAAGGTTAGTAGGTTTTCTTGTCTTTTAATGTTTAAGAGTCTCAACATTTCTTGTATGTGCCATGTATGTGCCATAACACTAGCCAAGTTTAAGGCTTTAAACTAATCTCCATAGGTTTGGATAAAATTAGAATGTACTCCAATTGTGTTCAATTATATGAATTGTGTGTAAATTTTCTACACAAGTTTTGATATACTCTGTTGCTGTTTTTTTTTGCCAATAGAAGGATAGACAGGATAGACATGTTAAGAATTTGTAATGTTATTTGAGGAAGAGGTAAGTTGTGTTTTCTTTTGTTTTACTTCCAATAGTTTGAAAAACTGACTTGATTTTACATAGTTCTTAATGTAACTTTGATTGTTAAGAAAAAATACACTAAGCACTGACGGCTAAAAATACAATAAAAATGCTATTATGCAATTTTGGTTGTGTCTTAATTGTAAATCCAAAAAGTGAGGAAATGCCAAACTTTTAACTTTCTGCGAACATCAAACTACCTGGGTGGTAGTAACGAGGCTTGAGTAATGATTAATCCACGTGTGCGTAGGTCTGTGAAATACAGATAGAAAATTGTTGAACTTACATTAAATAAATAATCAGAAGCTGTGTAGCCTAACTGTATTGTTATCTGTTGGCATTAAAAGGTTGAACTTGAAGGGATTAGTTGGAAGTATAAAAAGTGTATATAAAAATTTACAGTCCAAAAATAACATCAATGCCAGGTGGGAAGAGTGGGAGCTGGGGCAGCGTGCGAAACCTGGTCTCAAATAATACTCTGAGTGGCACAATGAATAATTAATAAATAGAGCTTGCAAGCCATGCTTCAATGAAACCGAGCATCGTCCCAGACACACACTTATAAATGAATACTATTGTAATATAACTTAAACACAATGAATGCAATGTGCGATCTCTGCTTCAATAAAACCATTAAAAGCAGCCTGGCCACAATGAAGCCCTTAACTACTACTCGTGCGGATAAGTGTATGACAGCCTTAAGATACCCGTGATTATGTCTACACAGTCTAAAGAAAATGTTCGATTAGGCCATTTCTGAAGAAATATAGCTGAGAAATTTTTTATGTCCGGGTCAACAACTCGGCCCCACCCCCTGTAAATCCAGGCCTGTATTGGGTATGCATAATTATCTATGGCGACACAGAGTCGCCCTATTTTGGGAGTTTTACGTTAGCAAGTCATGTGTTCAATGCATGATTCAATTTGTAAACTACATAGCTTAACTTTCTATTATAGCATAGTAGCACTTGTTGCTACTTTTTTTTTAAACCAGACCACTTTAAAATGCATAGTTGAACGCACAGCCTTTGCGATAACATCGACAGTACATCTAATGGACATTTGTAATTGGCATTTCATTTTGATGGAAATGTTCACTTCAATAAGAAAAATGACATGGCCCTTTGAGAATTACAATATATATAACATTTAAGCTAAGCACTCCCACGCGTCTTATTTTAAAGATGTTGTCTTGTCGTTTCTCCAAATGTTCGAACAATGCATCGAAGGGCGGCACAATTCCTAACGTACCACATCCCGCTTCGTTTGTAAATTGCCCACTGACAATCTTTGCTAAATGCTAACATTACTTTACAATAATAATCTGTACATATTGAGAAATATCGAGCTGCAAAAAGTGATCGAATAGCTCTCAGCGGGCGCTGGCTGATCCTGATCTGCACTATTTGCCCTCAACATTGTCAATCGTTACTAAGCAGGCTCGGAGTTAATCATGACGTGACGTGGGTTCATTGAAGCATTGGGAAGTCGAGAGGTTCCACCCTTGTGGTTTCATACAATCTTGCCAAATGAATAAACACGCTCCAACGTATTTATGAATGTACATGGTTGTATTTATACATGTACGCGGTTTCATAAGTTGTTATAAAACTAACCCACAATCTCTTAATGAGTAGAGTCGCCGAAGTGTATAACCTTTGACTAACCTAGACTACTAGATACGGCGTATGTTCGAGTCTCGATAACTTTCAAGGGCAGTGGGTATTGGGGTGGAGGGCAAGGGATGTCTTCCATCTGGCCTGTGGTGAGCTGATGGTTCTACACAGACACAATTCTGGAGACATATCTAGTTATAGATGAGCATTGCAAGTATGACTAAAATTGTGACCACAATAAGCGGTTGTTGGTATTTTCTGTAAGCCACATGCCCAAAATAAAACAATAAAACTTAATACTACTGAGGCAAAATGAGGTTTATGTATATCATTTAAGAATATAAATAAAAGATTTCCGTGTGTTGTGATATTTTAAGATTGAACTTATTGTTGGCGATAAACGCTGTATCCCGCACATAACCTGTATCAAATATACGCAATAATAATCCAAAGACTTTTATGTAATTGTTGGTTTTAAAACGACATTTCGGTCTGGTTAGTAGCATATGCCAATTAATATAAAATGTGTGAACATCAGTAAATAATTATGTGAAATGTGAAAATGCAAACAAAGTGTCTTTTGATAAAATACTTTCAAAAGTAGAGCATACATGTGTGATTGATATGGGGAATTATTGTCTGTTTGTACATGTGTGATTGATAGGGGGATTTATTGTCTGTTTGTTTTAATTATCGACCCACCAACTATCTTTTGGCATCGTACTTAAAGCAGACATAGTGCTACCGTCACAGTGTATAGAAAGCCATAAAAATCTTAACATCATACCCCACTCATCCTGACACAGTGCTGGAGCCGCGACTGGTGCCCACGGTTTATAACTACATGTACTGTGAGAAAACCTGTGCTATGGTTTAGAGAAAATGGCGAATACACGACATTGCATAAAATTGCCAGCGGGGCTATACAAAAGAAGAACCGCGCAATGTGATAAATATGTGTTTAGAAAATGTTTAACCAATTATAAGATTGAAAAGAGAACTCAAAGAATATAAGCTGTTTAACCTGTTTAAACAGGTGTATGCTAAAGAAGCTGATGTCAATATTCGCTAAAAAACAGATAGGCGATTTTGCCTAATTTAGAGGTGGCGTTGAAAAACTTAAAAAATGAGACGGGATGAAAGGAAACGTTTTCGCTGCACGGCAGAAATTGGAGATGGGGTTCATGTTTTGTTGCACTGTTCATTATGTTATTAAATATTAAAAAAGTACCAAAACCTGCAATAAAATTGTAGACGTTCCTTGTATAAATAATAATAATAACGCCAGCCCGTCCGAACGTCCGCATACCCGCACGTCCGACTGTCCACACGCTTACCAGCCCGCCGCACGTCCGTCCGTCCGCCTATCCGCCCGCCGCACGCCAGTCTGTCCACCCGTCGACCGCACGTCCGTCCGTCCGTCCGCCCGCTCGACGCACAACCGTCCGTAGGCCCGCATGACGCACTTTGGTTTGTCCGCCCGCCCGCCAACCCGCCCGCCGCACACCAGTCCGTTCGTCCGACCGCCCACCTACCCGCAAGCAGCACGCCCATCTGCCTGCCTACCAGTCCGCCGCAGCACGTCCGCCCATCCGTCTGTCTGCCTTTACCTTAATCGTTAAGATGTCTAAAACTTAAAATACTCGATTGCAAGTTTCAACTTATGTACAATATATTTTTACAAGTGATTGGGATTTCCGCTATAAGTTGAAGTAGGATCAAACGTTCAAGCCATTTTTTTCTATTTCAAATATTTCTGTGAATTATTTATCAATTTACAACACTCTTTCTTGAAGAAATAAATATGATTAATAGAATTTTTAGCCATACCTTAGGGGTCACTTGGTGCAAATCACCAAATCTAAAATAACCAACGTTATACTATGATGCTTATAAGCAGATAGGGTTTCACACAATATATGTGTTTTGGTGCTGTAAGGCCAGTACTATAGAATCAATTCATTCTCGATGTACTTAATATATTCAGTTCAATGCGTAATGTCTCAACGCAGCAGCATGTATCAGATAGAATGCATGTAACTGCATTTGTAATATTATTGGAAAGAAGCCGTAGAGCATTTTATTTTCACCCCACTGGCTTCTTAAATATTTTATTAATAATGCATGTAGCAAATACTACATTGCATGTTTAACAAGGATGAGGCGTGAATATGAATTTGTTATTATGGTATGAGAATATACAGCAAGAAGCTGGGTATGAGCGTTTCACTCCTTTAAGCCCATTGCACTCTCTGGTCGGTGGAACGGTAGAAAGCTTCCAGCTTTTTTGTACACGCTTGAACCATAGCCAGCTTAATGCTTTCATATTTTTTTTTTAACCTCATTCACAGGAGCCATGTTTCCATTTCCCATTTTACCAATACAAATTGTCAATACAGAGCGTGTAGGCTAGCCTCTGCATTCGACGTCAACCACAGCCAACTACGTTATTTGCACAGTTCACGCAGGCCTGCGTATATTTGGACCTTTTGCATCCGTCGACAGTCTGTCAACTCGATCATAATAAGATTTTTTTTCTGCCCAAATTGACTGCTTATCAATGACTCGTTGCAGTACTCCAGGTCTTGTGTTGCTTGTCACAGAACTTGGTGTAGTCTTCTTTCTCGAATTTAATCTGCTGAGGATCTGTTTTTGTGTCTCTGGTTAATTTTCTTCCTATCCAGAGAGTCTTATCATGACGCCGATGATATATTCAATTGTCAGGACTGTGTTGAAGGCTTAGAGGGTGTTTTCTGATGTGGACAGGATGAAGAGGGCAACTGAAATCGTGCACCCAGTGTCGATGCCTTTAAGCTCGGCTTTTTAAAGAAAAAAATAGAGCTATTGTCATGACCCTCTTGTATGCGTTGGCGTTTCTTCAGTTTAAAATACTTTTCACTAAAAAAGGGTACCCATTTCAGTAGATCAGGTAACAATAAAACACATTTTGGCACAGTTATGATTAGATTTGTCTGTGTTTTGTAAAGGTGGGTATCAGATTACATTTTACTCGACAAAACTAAGAAAAGTGCAACAAACTGCTTCTGGTTTCTTTTGATAGAAGGCATACTTACGTATTGTCTTACAATCTAAAGTGAAGCGGAGCTTGATCCCGTCATAGAAGCTATTGATCAGTGACTGGACTTGCTCTGGTTTATGGTAGTGCTGGAGTGCCTTCAGGATCAGCTGATCTGATACTGCACCATAAGCATTCGCCAAGTTTTAAGTTTTAAGCCCGAGCCATGAAGTCTTGCTTTTTTCTTTAGAAATGGAGAATGCATTGGTATACTCAACACAGCCACAGAATCCGGGAATACCTCCTTTATGTACTGACGTGGCAAGCACAATCTTCTTCGCAACTTTTGCCATTCCTTGTATATTTTGTATGGTATACCAGATAGTCTGCTGACTTCTTCCCATGTGGATTTTGATGTGTCACCCAACTGTGAGATTGTCTGGTGTGATGCGGGGCCATTCACATATGGTGCGTTTCGTCTATTGTCACTGGTGTGATGCGGGGCCATTCACGTATGGTGCGTTTCGTCTATTGTCACTGATGTGATGCGGGGCCATTCACATATGGTGCGTTTCGTCTATTGTCACTGATGTGATGCGGGGCCATTCACATATGGTGCGTTTCGTCTATTGTCACTGATGTGATGCGGGGCCATTCACATATGGTGCGTTTCGTCTATTGTCACTGATGTGATGCGGGGCCATTCACATATGGTGCGTTTCGTCTATTGTCACTGATGTGATGCGGGGCCATTCACATATGGTGCGTTTCGTCTATTGTCACTGATGTGATGCGGGGCCATTCACATATGGTGCGTTTCGTCTATTGTCACTGATGTGATGCGGGGCCATTCACATATGGTGCGTTTCGTCTATTGTCACTGATGTGATGCGGGGCCATTCACATATGGTGCGTTTCGTCTATTGTCACTGATGTGATGCGGGGCCATTCACATATGGTGCGTTCCGTCTATTGTCACCAGTGTGATGCGGGGCCATTCACATATGGTGCGTTTCGTCTATTGTCACCGGTGTGATGCGGGGCCATTCAAATATGGTGCGTTTCGTCTATTGTCAACGGTGTGATGCGGGGCCATTCACATATGGTGCGTTTCGTCTATTGTCACTGGTGTGATGCGGGGTCATTCACATATGGAGCGTTCCGTCTATTGTCACCAGTGTGATGCGGGGCCATTCACATATGGTGCGTTTCGTCTATTGTCACCGGTGTGATGCGGGGCCATTCAAATATGGTGCGTTTCGTCTATTGTCAACGGTGTGATGCGGGGCCATTCACATATGGTGCGTTTCTTCTATTGTCACTGGTGTGATGCGGGGCCATTCACATATGGTGCGTTCCGTCTTTTGTCACCGGTGTGATGCGGGGCCATTCACATATGGTGCGTTCCGTCTATTGTCACCGGTGTGATGCGGGGCCATTCACATATGGTGCGTTTCGTCTATTGTCACCGGTGTGATGCGGGGCCATTCAAATATGGTGCGTTCCGTCTTTTGTCACCGGTGTGATGCGGGGCCATTCACATATGGTGCGTTCCGTCTATTGTAACCGGTGTGATGCGGGGCCATTCAAATATGGTGCGATTCGTCTATTGTCACCGGTGTGATGCGGGGCCATTCAAATATGGTGCGTTTCGTCTATTGTCACCGGTGTGATGCGGGGCCATTCACATATGGTGCGTTTCGTCTATTGTCACTGGTGTGATGCGGGGCCATTCACATATAGTGCGTTTCGTCTATTGTCACTGGTGTGATGCGGGGCCATTCACATAGGGTGCGTTCCGTCTTTTGTCACCGGTGTGATGCGGGGCCATTCACATATGGTGCGTTTCGTCTATTGTCACCGGTGTGATGCGGGGCCATTCACATATGGTGCGTTTCGTCTAGTGTCACTGGTGTGATGCGGGGCCATTCACATAGGGTGCGTTCCGTCTATTGTCACTGGTGTGATGTGGGGCCATTCACATAGGGTGCGTTCTGTCTATTGTCACCGGTGTGATGCGGGGCCATTCACATATGGAGCGTTTCGTCTATTGTAACCGGTGTGATGCGGGGCCATTCACATATGGTGCGTTCCGTCCATTGTCACCGGTGTGATGCGGGGCCAATCACATATGGTGCGTTCCGTCTATTGTCACCGGTGTGATGCGGGGCCATTCACATATGGTGCGTTCCGTCTTTTGTAACCGGTGTGATGCGGGGCCATTCACATATGGAGCGTTTCGTCTATTGTAACCGGTGTGATGCGGGGCCATTCACATATGGTGTGTTCCGTCTATTGTCACCGGTGTGATGTGGGGCCATTCACATATGGTGTGTTCCGTCTATTGTCACCGGTGTGATGCGGGGCCATTCACATATGGTGCGTTCCGTCTATTGTCACCGGTGTGATGCGGGGCCATTCACATATGGTGCGTTCCGTCTATTGTAACCGGTGTGATGCGGGACCATTCACATATGGTGTGTTCCGTCTATTGTCACTGGTGTGATGCGGGGCCATTCACATATGGTGCGTTCCGTCTATTGTCACTGGTGTGATGCGGGGCCATTCACATATGGAGCGTTCCGTCTATTGTCACCAGTGTGATGCGGGGCCATTCACATATGGAGCGTTCCGTCTGTTGTCACTGGTGTGATGCGGGGCCATTCAAATATGGTGCGTTCCGTCTATTGTCAACGGTGTGATGCGGGACCATTCACATATGGTGCGTTCCGTCTATTGTAACCGGTGTGATGCGGGGCCATTCACATAGGGTGCGTTTCGTCTATTGTAACCGGTGTGATGCGGGGTTATTCACATATGGAGCGTTCCGTCTATTGTCACCGGTGTGATGCGGGGTCATTCACGTATGGTGCGTTCCGTCTTTTGTCACCGATGGGATGCGGGCCCATTCACCTTTGGAGTGTTCCGTCTATTGTAACCGGTGTGATGAGGGGCCATTCGCATATGGTGCGTTCCGTCTTTTGTTTCCGATGGGATGCGGGGCCATTCACACATGGTACGTTCCGTCTTTTGTTTCCGATGGGATGCGGGGCCATTCACCTATGGAGCGTTCCGTCTTTTGTCACCGATGGGATGCGGGCCCATTCACCTATGGAGCGTTCCGTCTATTGCGTGTGTGTTTAGAATGTTTTGCTCGACCTTCTCTACAGTATATTACAGTTTTCCACTTTTTCATCTTACATCGAACACAGGGATAAGTAGAGTTTTTGAACATATATATCTATAATATTAACAAGGGATGTAACTTCAATATCACCATTTCATATAGTGCCCTTATAAAACTGTTGCTATCCTAGTCATTTGATGGGTAAAATGCATCAGATTTTGTCTATCAATGGTTTATTACTTTTTCTTCAGATACAAATAAAACTTTTTTCAATATAAGAAGCATATCATCACGATTTTTGATTGTAAAATACTTTAACTTAGGAAATTTCGTTAGTCCGACACAGGTTCGTACACTCGACCCCAAAGGGTAAAACGGCCCTTCTTCGCAGTAATTCGGCGAAATTTTTGTTCCGTTCAACAATGTCAATAAATATCTCTCACTGACACACAAAGTTTCGTCAAAATGCAGCGAAACAATGCTGTAATAGTCCAATTTCACGATTCTGCTTTAAAATTTTGTGGACGCGGCCATCTTACTAGTCACGTGATAAAGCGAAGTAACGAGTCGTTTCATTGGTATAGAAATCCAGGAACCACTTGCCGTCCAATGAAACAACTCCTTCCAAAGACGATTTGGCTTGCTGTCACGCGACTTGCTGACACCAACTCTCAATTGCTAAGTTTCTCTTCTTCAGAAGCCGTCTCATACTATCTGTTGAGAAATCTCAAAGTTTGATAACTCTTTTGCATCTCTGTTTTGCACTCCTTAGCTGCGTTGCTTACGTATGCCGTATCATGGACTGATTCGAAATCGTTATCTACTTAAAAAATAAAAACCCGTGGTCGTGGCTGCGAGCTTATTCAGACAACATCGTATAATGCTGACTCCAAACAACTTAGTAAGATTTCTTTTTGTTCTCGCGGAAATTCCGGGTTGCAAGATCTGATCTTCTCATGCGTTTACCCATCCAAGACTGCTCTGTTCAAAGCTGTCGTGCTGGTGGGTGGGGTATCAGAGTCAAGAGGGAGGGAATTCTATTAACTCAAATAGTTCCTTTTTTCTCACCTAGTCTCATATTGCTGGCATACACTGATTCAGTCTCAAAGAGATTTGAGACATGAATACATATTAGAAAGGCAAAGTGAATATAAAAGAATCATCTTACATCTCACATGGCCTAGCCTTTGAATCGAAACCCAGTGGATTCTACATATATTATTTTCCATAAATAAAACATTTATCGCGCACCATTTTAAGAAAAGTAGCTTGGAAGTTACATAGAACCTGGCCTTTAAATAAAACCAGTACCAGCAATGGATTCTACATACCTTAAAACAATCTATAAGGAGACACACTTTCACAATCTGTCCAAAGTTGCCCATGTGGCAACCAAACTAACTTTGCTCTAGGGTCCTATAGGAGTTCAATTAAAAAAAAAGTTCATATAAAAGAGTATTAAAAGAGTCCATTTTTGTAAAAGACTACATCATCATCATCATCGTGGTGGTCGTCATCATCATCATCATCATCATCATCATCATCATCATCATCATCATGAAAGTAACTTCATGTTGTCTTCGGTTGCCTGTAAATATTGTGTTGTTGTTTTTGTTGTTGTTGTTTTTCCATTTTGGTCTTAAAACTATCATCGTGACTTTAGCAAACAGAAGTAGGGTGGACATATGTGACTTTCAAGGCATTGAACTAGTGGACTTCCTATATTTAGGAAATTTACTCGTCTTCTTTTGAAGGATTGCTGTAACCTCACTAGCTTTCACAAGTCGTTCAACCCGGTATGGATATATTAATAAATGGGACTATTACGACCAAGTTCTTAGTAGTGCAATCATTATCATCATGTATGGAGTGTCACAGCTTAAAGAAGCGATCGTATTTTTAAATGGAAATGTTTAAATGGAAATTATCGTTATATTTAGCTGCTAAAGAACACATTGTTACACGAATACTGAAGAGTTCTGTTTCTTTTATTTCTTCGAAAGAACTACTACATAAACAATTAAAAGAAACGCGTGAACTAAGAAAGAATAACAATTAAACTTTTGCTCATATCTATTGTCATATATTTATTCAAATTGAAGGACTGCACTTATTCGACCATAATCTCTTCAGTGCCATATTCGTGGTTAAACATTCCTTAGTTTAGAAGATTTATTGTTTCCTTCCTTAAAACTCAATAATCGCTGTTTTGTTTAGTTGTTAAGCTTTTTAAGGCGAATCTCGCGATTAAATCTCGGTAAATAAGATAATAATTAGTGTTGTATTTGGACAGACAATACTAATTATCCGACACTTTGATAAATATACGTGTAATAACTGCTTGGTATTCAATGTTAAGTAAGATTTAAACTTTATGGGTTTACTTTTGTATCAAAGATTATTGCTTTTGAAGACATATGGAAAAAAGAAATAAATAGGCCATGTAAATAAATGTTTTTGTTAGTGCTGTAAAGATTTCCCGCGCTAAGGCGAATGTTGCCGATTTTGTACCATTTAAAAAGTTCCGCGATTATTTGTTTAGAGACTTAGTACAGCATTGGTTGAGTATGTGTTGCTCACTGATGCTGTTGTGTTGCCTTTGGAATTGAGCGTTTCATTCACACCAACAAATTTAATCAGTTCACAACACAATATTTTTTAAAACATTTTTTTTCGAAAAAAGTAATTGAATCAGTGCTAAATGCTACTATGTTAAATACGCTAAGATTTCTGGTATATTATTTCCGGCGACTTTGATGCATTGCATAAACTTTTTCTTGCCATTAATTATTCTTAAAATGCTGTTCATCAAGAGCTAATCACGCAGTGAAGCTAAATGGTGCGTTCACGTTCCCATGAAGCTGTATTTGGCTGTGAAGCAGTCCCAGTCCCAGTCTATAAATATCCGACAGACGCGACGAGAAGTGTAGGTAGTGAATAAAATATATAAACTGTCTGTAGCCGCATCACCAGCCTTGAATCGAACTTAAATAACTCTCCCCTACAGACATCCTGTTGTGGTAGTATGTCTAAACTCTTCTGCTACATTTGATAATATCTAATTCTTAATATCGAGCTATTTGCTAACAACGGTATGACTAAGTCACAATAAGCATTGAGAGAGAATTGAGAAAGTACAGTATCCTGATTCTGATCAAACAGCCCTGGTTTACCTGTGTAGACTAAAATGTGTGCATATGTTTCATCAATAAGGCAGGCTAAGGGTTCATCATATATTTATTTTCAAGTTTATCAACAAAAGTTTGGTAGTTAGGATGAGTAAATCTTGCAAAATGTGAAATCACAAGAAGACAGCGGCCGCTAATATATATGGTTCAGATGGTAAATTGTAAAGAAATACATTCAATAACTTTCTGAATCATAATTCTAATCAGCAATTCACAGCAGCATGCTGCTAATTATAATGGTAATGTTGTTGTTGTTTTGTTGTTGATGTAGCTGTTGCTGCTCCTGATGATGATGATGATGATGATTGAAAACATAAACACATAAAAATTGTCCATTAAATAGCGCACTTTTATTGAATGACGTGCCTCCTTCCAATTTTCAATACTATATTACGTTGTATTATAAATAGAGATTAAATGCATGTTAAATGCAGCAAAATATTATCTTTAACCTCTTTTTATATGATTTTATTATCTTAAACCAATCTTTATGTTAATATATATATATATATATATATATATATATATATATATATATATATATATATATATATATATATATATATATATATATATATGTTTCGTATCTGATATCATGCACAATATCTAACAAAATAAAATACTTGAAGCGTACTGAAGCAAACAACGTTAGTCGCCATGAAATAAACAAAAACATGATGATTCGTATTTTATATCATGCTTAATATCTGACGAAAATAATTGAACAGTACTGAAGCAAAAAAAATTAGTGACCATCACATAAACATAGCTTGATGCGCGGCACAAGAGTTAGACCAGAGCGCTGATATTATGTGGCTTAGGATTGCGAAAGACATCAAAAGGTGTGCTTTAAATGTTCATAATATTAGTAAGGTAGTAAAGATTAGCAAATCTTACAAAATGTGAAGCAACACCAGAGAGAATGTTTACCGATGTATATGGTTAGGATGAACACGTTTGTGGACATTTCACATGGCGAAAATAACAAGTGGGCCCTTTCAATTCTGTAAATCCAGTAATCCTACCCACTCAGCCATTGTAAGATTCTTTTATGTGTTTGTGTGAATCACAGTTTGATAGAGATGTAACTGGTGCATTATCGTCGGGGTCAGTAGCGACCAACATAACAGTGCAACCTGTCTTGTTATATTATAAATAGAACAGACATGAAAGAGCACCTGTAGCTTGTACACGGGTTGATTTACAAACTCACAAACACAATTTGAGTCCTAGTAAACCTATAGACTTGGATTTATATCGTGATATTGTATATAGTCACATTTATACATATTTTTGCAACGATGGAAACATCAATACGTTTTTGCACCTATTGGCAGCTTATGTCATTAAAGCATATATTGATTAGAATATGTAAGATGTTTCACTGCAACTCAATTAAACGACAAACTTTATGGTTCATCGGGCAGGAATGTAGCAGGGGCGTGGGTAAATGTTATTAAATAAAACTTAAATATATCCTATGCTCTGTCTACTTATTGCCTTTACAGAAGACCAAAAGGCTTCACCGCCGTCGCGCATGTATGTTTATCATTTATAGAAAACTCCTATATGCAAGATTCTGCTTCCACGACTATTTTTGTAGTTTTTATATAGCCATGATAATAAAATACGTGTTATTAGTCTTTAATTGTTGTGCCGTTTAAATTATGTAAACAGCATGTTAGCATTCATGAACAATGTTTGGTCTGAAATTTTCTAGACTCACTGAGACAATTGCAGGCTTTCGCATTTATTTTATTTTCTTATACGCAGTTATCATACTATTAGATATTTCATTCATGACAATCACACTTAACATTTGCATTCTATTGCAGTAACTTTATGTTGCTTTCGGTTGGGTGCTGATCGTTGTTTGTTTGTTGTTGTTTTTTCAATTATTTTTTAAATTATGCTTCTGAAATATGGCGGTTTTTTAAGGTTAAATCTATTGAAAGAATTCACTTAAATTTTTGTAAAAGAATATTAAATGTTAGGGTAAATAGCAGCTCTACAGGGGTGTATGGGGAGTTAGAAAAATATCCACTGTATATTGTTAGATATGTGAAAATAATAAAATATTTGTGTAAAGAAAGAAGTAGTTAAAATATCATTGTAAAGAAGTGTTATAATGTTTTACTAAATGATTGTTATGACAGAAAAAGAAATTGGGTTGTAGCATGCTAGAAGATATTAGATGACTATGTTTGGTATGTTTTGATATCAATTATGATATTTGTGAAATTGTTTAAAAGTGTCGCTGTCGACTGTTTTATACAAGGCTGGTTTGCATCCGTCGAAAACAGCCAAGTACAAATTGAATATACAGTTTTTGAATAATGCTTTAAATACGAACCTTTTTTGAATTTAGTACCTTATGATCTACGTTTTTACATTACTCGTCTACGTATACATGCGCATTCGTTAAGAATACAAACAGGTCGATATTTAAATAGTTATTTATCGAAAAAAGATCGGGTATGCACATTTTGTAATACATGTGATGTTGAAGATATAAATCATTTTGCAGTTATTTGTCCATTGTTTAATGACTTACGTAAAAAAGTACTTAGAATCTAGCATTTACTGGAGACCGTCAGTTCGTACGTTTTGTTGTATGATGAGTTCAGTGAATAGAAAAGTTCTTATTAGTATTGCTCAGTTTGTTAAGCATGCATTTAAAGCGAGAAATAATTGTAGTAATTTACTCAATCTGTAGATTGATATTATATTTTAGTATCTTCTTCTCTAAGTAACATTACTTTCCTCTAATAAGAAATCATGTCATATTAATTGTTTTTGCCTACATCACGAGGACAATATGTCAGGGTTGTTTGTTTGTTGTATCATAAAGACAATGTAATGAAGTCTAATGAATAATATATCTGTTCTGTTCTGTTCCTGCATTTAGGAAATTTACTCATCTTTCGCAAGTCGTTCAAACCGGTATGGATATATTAATAAATGGAACTATTACGACCAAGTTCTTAGTAGTGCAAAGGAACAAAAAAAAAAGAAGATTTATGGCTTTAAAGAAGTTATTACTGTTTATCACGTACACACGCCGGACTGCCAACACTAACTTTGATGGTCATTAAATCTGTAAAAGCATGTTTAGATGTTGTTTTGACGGCTTGTATTTGACAGGCAAAAAAAGAAGCAGGCAAGTATTTGGCGAAGACCATTGATGCTTCGCATCAATGCTTTTTGTACCCTTCTCTAGACTAGCTTATTTTCAAGTGGGCGTTCACGGGTTTAAATAAGCGACGAAGCTTATTCACTACTTCACTGAAGTATAAGCTGAGAAATACGCGCTTGTGTCCTTATGCAATCGATGTGTCATGGAAAAAGCAACTGAGGCGTCCAGTTCAACTTATAAAATTGCCATCGTGCGTGTCTAAATATACAAGGCAAGCCTTCATCGCTTTCACCTGTATAGTGAAGCTCTACCGAGCTACAGGCTTTATTTGCTTCTCGACCTGCGCTCTGCTATGTGAACTTGTTTGGGAGTTGATATCGCGTAGTGATTAGTGTATCAGTGTTCGAAGAGACGGACGTTTCTTAGTTTAATTAAATAAAATCTTAAAGCCTTCACCTGTGCAACATGGAAGTGTCACGGAAAGTTTTCTTCATTGGCTCCTGGAAGACCAAGGCTGTTACCGACCAGTTGCTCCTGCAGATAAGCTCTCAAATGCGAACCAAAAAAGGATATGCGACAGTGGTTAAATTGTCTCCGGAAGGTATGGAGTTAAACATTCTAAATGACAACAACAGCATCATGCGCAAGGACAGAGTACCACTACAAAACATCGCAGATCTTGCCGAGAATCGCCACAGCACTGTTTGCGTCTTGGCCATAGTTCGCGACCAATTCGATATGTACAAAGTGCTTGTTTTTCTCTGTTCGTCTGAGAACGATGCGGGTGATCTAGTCCAAGGTTTCGCTAGATTGAAAAAGAAGCTCAGCGGTGAGGGGTATAATTTCGATCTAAAGCCAAAAGGAACCAATTGGACACTTGTGGGTAAATCTGAACCGGTGAAACAGACTGAGTATGTGGTCACAAGCTCCAATAATGTTGTCAGTGGTTCTAATGTAATCGTGAATGGCGGAAACAGCGGAGTAAGAATGTATACGCATAACCGAGACGGTTCAAATATGTCTGCGAATAGAGAAGATCTGCCGATGGAACTCAATAACCTGGCAGGAGAGGTTAGAGATATAAAGAACAGTCTCCAGCAGCCTAAGACCATGACGTACGTTAACGAGTACGGCTATCGATTCACTGCCGATCCAATTCCTGTACAAACCCATTTACAAGAGGTGCGCACCGCCAAACCTCAACCGGTCAAGTACATTCGGCGTGAGGGCGGTATACAGTCCATCGCTTACCGTGGCAGTCCTGTCCGACTGGCATCCTCGAGCTCCACCCAGAAACACTATCTAAGCTCCACTAACTCTCTGCCCGGCTCAATGCGTCTTGGCTACCAAACCAAGACTGCCCGCTCGCCTTTAGCGGTTGCGCATAGTTCTCCAATGGTCGTCGAACATAGGCGGGATATGCGCAGGTCCGGAGGATCTGACATCGTCCAAAAGAACATAGAGGATGTTTACAAACAACGCTTATCCAGGAGGATTGTTGTCTATCCGCAGCAAGATAGAACAGTTGAGTATGTACACAGCGCTCAACCTCTGGTGCAAACGGTGACCCCCACACAATCGCCGCCTCCTAAAATCGCTGTAAGCAACCAAGTTTCCAATGTCAAGAACATCCACTATGACACCGTGGGGACAAACGTGATGTACGAAAATAACAAGAACCAGGATAACCATCACGAGGTCAGATATGTTTCCGAAGAAAGAAGCTACCACAGCGAGCCAAGTTACCACAGAGAGCCAATTGTCGTTAGCGAGAGCTCACAAAACGTTAGCACTATTGTAAATACTTCAGTAGATAACGATCTGGATGACAACGTTGTTCACAGAGACTCGGCATACGATTATGGCCAAGAGCATGGCCTAATCCGAGAGGAAACAGATCAAGTTATCATCTACAGAGCACCAAGGCATGAGGGACACCGCTATGTAAAAAGGTCAGAAGCTGAGGTAAGGCGCAAGCCGATGGGCGAGGACAGAAACGAAAACGTAATCTACATCAATCAAGATGAGAATAGACATCACTATGCCAATACCTACACAAAAAGCGAGACTGTGGCGTCTTCCTCGACAAGCGAAGATGGAGTGTACCATGTGAGAATTCAAGGCGTCGACGCTTACAACAAACAGCCCACTGATGATGATGAGAACGTCGATAGAGAATCTGTAACGGTCGTCCATAGCCAGCAGCCAAGCGGACTTTGGGGAGCGTACACAAGTCACCCACAGAGAGATGGCCAAGATGCAGAAATCCGACATGAAAGCGCATACATGTATCATGACGATGATGAGACGACTGCAAGAACAGTGCGGACAACGTCTATTGAAAATGAAGAACAAGTTCAAATCGTAGACTTTGTTGATGATGATGTAAATTCTCAAAGAAACTCCGTCGAGTCTCCAGCTTTGTCAAGCAAGCACAGCGGTAATAACGATGACGAGGTTCAGAAGGATGGCAAGTATGGTGGGAGCGATAGAGATTCTGATGGTGACAAAGATGATTCTAGTGACGAAGAATACGCTACAAGCAGTAAACATGTCAAGTATAGTCGGGAGCTGGAGCAAACTATTGAAGACAAGCATGCGGACGACATCGCAAGCACATCAGGGCTACCACAGAAGATCCACGACACCAGTAACAATACAGATGACGCGGTAACTGAGCTTAGACAGAGGTTTGAAGGTATGTCACAGCGCAGTAAAGACAAACTCGAAGAAGTTGAAAAAGCGGCAAATCGCAAGTTAATAAACGATGAAATTACAAAAAGGGTAATTGAAACCTCTGAACAAACGGTGCTTTTCTGAAGTAACGCCGCTTGTTATGTATCGCAACTATTTCATTGCCTTGAAAAAGAGTCATTGCTTGAAAAGATAAAATGTGTTCACTATCTGTCATCCATAGAATTAGTCAAGATTGATATGCATTATTGTGGTCTGGCTTTCGTCGAACTTATACGTTTTAACAAAGTACATATAACAATAGTGTAGTTCTTAATATTTGCAACGTATGTATACCGACTTATAAGCCATATAGAAACGAATTTTATCAATCATGTCGTAAAGGTTTTTAATTGGACATCAAATCAGACTAAGATGGTCGGCTCTTTATTAAGACAACTGTTTCATCTGACTACATGACAAAGTTAATACGAACCACAGTTTATGAAGACACCAGTGTTTATTTATTTCTACTGGTTACACCAACGTATTACATGTATTTCTCATTTAGTGCCTTGGAACATTACAATCTTGGTTCTTGCAATGAACGTGCCCACTAATTGCCTTCTCGCGTGATGATAACGTTTTTTTTGTCAGTGTTAATTGGAACAATTGTCATGTTAGATTGACGATTATTTGTTCATGGATAACGGGCACAGTGTTGGCGTAAGACTCCATAATTGATTGACCGTTTAACGTGTGACTGAAGACCGAAAGCATTGAGAAACAGCTCTATATCTGATTGAATACGGACCCATCGCTTTTTAAAAATGGATATAAAAACGTATACACGACCACCCATGTTTTCGGCGAGAGATAAAAGGTGTTCCAAAGGCCTGCACTGTGCTCGGACAGTCATTGACCAACGTTATTTCGTCCCTCGTGGGTTTCTCTTTAAACCCGTATGTACTAATTGGATTAATGTAGACTGATGTTCAAACTATTTTAAAAATGGTAGTTTTGTGTAAATTTGTGTATTGATTGTATGTGATCTTAATTTAAAGTACAATAATTTACACTTGTTTTATAGAGGTTTTCTATATTTTTCAGTGATCCAAATACTTCCGTGTCTCAAAATATTTTAATCTTAATTCTTTTTGAATTCAAGAAACGAGAATTTTGATACAAAGTAAAAATTGTATTGATGGCTTAGTTTAATACAAAACCAAGACTTTAATGAAATGGCTTGGTTTATACAAATGTGTAAACAGTTACTTTTTCTGTTCAAGATGTGTTGTTTTTCACTACTTTCCAAATTTCAAACATAGATTTTCCTTAAACATATCGTCAACGTCTCTCTGTCGTTTTTTTGCTTTAGTTACGCTCGGGATATTTTTTTATTTTAGGGAAGTCATGCCCATGAAACTACGTCAGTACAACAGCAGACGAAAGTTGTAAACTGATTTTTTCTTTAATGATAATATTGTATCTCAACGTATAAACTGCTTGATATGAATGCACACTTCTTCGTGGAAATAGATGAACACAAAATATGGGAACTACTTTATTTAACTGGGGATCAAACTAATTTAATATCCTCCCCACCATTCCCAAACCCCTCCACATCCTACTACTTACAAGGGCTGGGAGATAATACAACTATTTTGTGTCAGAAAAATATCTGTTAGACATTTTATCAATTTTAAATACAGATAATTTGTCCAAAAAGGGCAGAGAAATATTCCTAAATGGAAATATATACATTTAAATTGAATGCCATTATTTCTCGATTTGGGTCCCTTTTTATGTTCCTTTTCTCGAAAGCATTTTTGTATACTTAAGAGAACAGAAATATAAAAAGCGACCAAAGTCTGTGTGGATTTCTGTTGATAGAGGCCAAAGAGTCTAACATTTTATAAAGAGGGTATGAAGTTTAACCATTTATATATAGTATATTGTTTTATTGTCGTTGTTTTTTATATTTTCATTTTTTATTATTATTTTTGTATAGTTTAAGCACCGAATTCCACATTTATGTCACCTTATATGAGTTAGCTATGGAGCTTTAATTATTCAGATTAAATTCAACACGTATCCTGCTGTGACATTAGTGTGCAAACTGCCGACGGTGCATAGATGCTTCGCCTATAAAACTGCTCCATCATAATGAGGTACAGTGTTGATAACTGATTCGCTTGTCGACATGTCGCCTGTATGACGTGAATTATGAAAACATGCATGTCCTGTATCGTGGGTTCAAAGCATAATATATAAAGTTGGAGATGTAAGCTTGCCATATTTTACAAATAGACTTATTAGGTACATAACATTTAACAATGATTTGACTTGGTTCAATAAATTTGTCATACTTTTTGCAATGCTATGATGAGATGCTGTTAATATAGTGCAAAAACAACCCTTTAACAAGTAAATCGTTAACTGTTGACCAAAAGAACTAAACTGTTGATCAGAAGCACTTAACTGTTGACCAGGAGCACTAAACTGTTGACCAGAAGCACTAAACTGTTGACCAAAAGCACTAAACTGTTGACCAGAAGCACTAAACTGTTGACCAGAAGCACTAAACTGTTGACCAGAAGCACTTAACTGTTGACCAGAGCACTAAACTGTTGATCAGAAGCACTAAACTGTTGACCAGAAGCACTAAACTGTTGACCAGAAGCACTAAACTGTTGATCAGAAGCACTAAACTGTTGACCAGAAGCACTAAACTGTTGACCAGAACACTAAACTGTTGACCAGAAGCACTAAACTGTTGACCAAAGCACTATTTTTCTGTTTTGATTTTGGAGGGTTTTAATCGGTGCTTAACAGTTTATTTGTTGTTTATTTTTTCATTTTGTGTAGATAAAAGTCGGGCCCAAGGAAGGGCCACTCTCTGTTGTGTTGGCCAGTCTCCTGCTCCATATACTTATTGGTTTTAATTGTTTTGTACTGTTAATGTACTTTTCACAATTAACATGGCTTAAAGTTATGTTCTGTACTTTCTCGCAGGTTTTATACAAGTTTAATAAGAAATCAGTCAAAATGAATTTTATTTAAACGAGGATCGATTTTAGTATGGTCGACTTAAAAATTATATACGACCACTTTTTGTCTAAAACAAACAAATAAATTATTGTTGCCTGAACAGAAAAGATCCCACGAAATGCCGTTTATTGATGTCTTAAATCTATTAAAAACTGAAGCACAACACCTTACTCGTTATTCCATTTATTTCCTATCTGAGCTACGCTACACAATTGCTATTCTAGAACTAAAACAATCCACGTGACTACTTACATTTTGTCATCGTTGTATCATCATCCGGATGATTCTCTCTGACGTCGACGTCTTCCTTTAGAAACCCCAATCATTGTTTATTTATATATTTGAACAGAATGGACATTTACCGCATTTTTCACAATCTGTACTCGGTAATAACTGAGTTTGTGTTCGAACTTATCTTAACTTAGTCTCTTGTATGAGTTAAAGTATAAATATAAATGTATATATTTTCCTAACAGGTTATAAATATTGGTTCATGTATTTGATGTAGGTATACCGTTGGATACTACCTTTAAGTGTATATGTAATTAAGTTACACTCGTGTCATGGCTGAAACTTCAGTTCAGTTTCAGCCACAGATTCGTATCATTTCTGGTAAACAGGCAAGCATCATTGGTTATGTAAATAAGACACTAGATGATGAAGACACCGTATTGATTTATTTATGCCTTCTTAAATGTTTCACTGTGATAAGTAGCCACATACATCCACATGCGATCAATCATCATTTATGTTAAGAGAAAAAGAGTGAGGGAGAGAGAGAAGAAGAAGAGGAAGAGTGTGTATGGAGGAGAGGAGAGGAGAGTGAGAGAGAGAGAGAGAGAGAGAGAGAGAGAGAGAGAGAGAGAGAGAGAGAGAGAGAGAGAGAGAGAGAGGAGGGGGGAGGGGGCACTGTTTGCTGTTTACATCGACATGTTTGGATTAAATGTAAAAAATGTCTAAGATCAACTTTGTTATAGAGATAAATAGTATATAATGTCGAAATATGGGTCAAATATATGACTTTTGTTTTAACTAATAGATATATATGAACAGTTTCCAAATGAAATGTCTTTTTTCAAAGTTAGATCCGTAAAAGTTTGATGTCTTGGAGAATAACAGACCCGAGTTAAGGAGAGAAACCAAATTGTGTTATATAAGTCATACCCAATACAAGGCTATTTCATTTATATATTACTTTTGTAAATCAAATAATTTAACTTTTATATTTTATGTCAAACTTGTTATTTTATTTTTTGCAAGCATTTTTATATTTTTATATTTGATGCTTACTGTCATATGAACAGAATGACAAATGATTCGTGTCACTAAACCAGTTAACGTATTTCCTTTATGTTGGTTTTGTAATATTTGGAGTCCTTTCATTTGATTGTCGTATACAGTGCATTGATTGAAACATCAGTTTATGTCTATTTAGATCTAGTATAATTATAATCATATTCGATATGCATTTCCACATGCAAACTATATGTTACTGAATGTGAAAAGCTTGATCTCGTGTATTGTTAGTTTACTTTCTTTCCCTTTGTGTAAAGATTTCTATCGTCGGATGTTAAGTTTTTTGTCGTTCATTCGAAGCCCATTGTTATATATTTTACGTTCATGTTTGTTTATATGAATTAAACAGCCGTTCATTCGGAGCTTACTATTGTATATTTTATGTATTTATTATTGCTTATTTGATCAAACTACACTTTATTTGAGCCTTTCAAACGTTGTATCGTTTTTTTACACGACCATAAAATCTATGAATGACAAGAATATCCCAAATGGATGGGTTTTATTTTTCTTTTCTTTTCTTTTACTAAAGTCTAATATTTTTGTAAAAAAAACTGTTACTTTTATAGAAAAGATACTAAAGCCAAGCAACAACAGTTTAATGTGTTCCTGTAGCTGATATTATTATATTTATAATCGCATGATAATGTTCGTGTATACTTTTATTCATGTGACTTTTATTTGATATATAATACATTACACACTCTATATATCTAAACATATTTACATTGTAACGAAAGATTATTATTTTACATACAATGTTTATATGACTGCAAGAATATTATAACATATTAAAATAAACAATAATCGTATCTATTATGTTTTGTTATTTATTTACCATACAAAACGACAGAACAAGTCTATGAGGATAGTGCTGGTTTTATCCACGTTTGAATAAAGTTTTATGGGAAAGGGTTACACGATGTAAAAAGTGTTAGAATTAATTGACAGTAATTTGAGTAATTTCAGTATTTTTTAATGAAACATTGGTATGAATATTTGTGTTGTATTGTTAGTAGCACTTAAAGTGTTAATTTAATTGATCAATGCGTACTATATGCATAAATCATTGTGCAAATAATGAATTGTCTGTCACATAGCATGACACATTCGTCATAAAGCCAATTAATATTTGAAGACATTCACTTATGCCCAAAGCCATAATCGAATAACGTCAGCCATATTGCCTTATAAATCACTAGGGGCGCCACTGTCTTCACCGTGTAAATGCTGTTTATGCATATCGCAATATCTGTCCATGTCTGACAGGCAAATATTGACTTTGATTCGTTGCCGCGGTTATGCGTAAATACTGACAATAACAATTTCATAATGCCGTAATATTAACAAAAATTTAGCACAGATAAATCAAGAAAAAATAAATTTTTGAAGGCAACACAAATATTTGAAATTGTAAATTAACATGTACTTTTTATATGTTACTTTTAAATATTTCAAATGGCAAAATGGAATAAAAAGAAATGTCAAAGATGAAATAAATTTAAACGCGCCTCAAACAGCGTTCGTAGGCTTGCAGTATTATTTATAAATGAAATGATGAGGTAGTTTTTGGACGAGTTTCAAAAGGATTTGTTTAAATTAATACATTAAAAGAACACTTATCATTATAAAATGTATTAATTACTAAATAATCATATTCAAAATAACACTGCAAGCACTATGACATTTACCGCATCAGAATATTAGTCACATTCTGAGACATTGACAACCAGTGTATGATAGATGCCAAACATTATCAGTAAGATAAATCGACCTCTTCGAACTATACAACTCTGCGTTAAAATGTAGAGGTCATGAAAAGAGGAACTAAGACCAATTTACCCACTTCACCATGGCTGAGTAGAACACCATTGCCCGTCTTTTGTTACGTCATACGAACGTCTGGGTTCTGTATTCATGCGCCTCTGAAAACGTGTTATTTATAAATTCGAACTGCATTTAGATTTGCATTTTATTAATAAATTGCATCCAGCCTGAATATATTAATTTAATGTTAACATTTGTTGACTTATGGGATTTTAATTTTCGATTCCCATGTTATCAATAAAATATGTAGAAAAATACATTATGACAAATCATTATATCTAAATGCAACGAAAGGTTCTGAACCATGTGAACAAAAATAAGTCGGCTTCAATAATTTTAATTTTGTAAGATGAAACCATTCAAGCAATCCTCAAAGTCATAATAGCAATTTTACTTAGATGCATAATAAAAATGAGTATATTTTTTAATGAATTTTGTTTTACTTTATTACAAGAATTTACATTAACTTTTTTGTGTTCACACAATCTCATTTTACATGATTATAAGCATCTAATTAACAGCTTAATTAACATTTCTACTTTTACAACCAACACATCAACAAGCCTTGAGAAACACTCAAAAGACATGCTTGGACAAACTCTAAACTTTTTTTTACGTTGACGTAATTACAACTAATTAGTCATGTCGCCTAAAAGCTAATTTTCTGAACCTGAAACAAAACTAGCTCATTAATATGCAAGATCTTTCATCATTAAAACCGGTGTAAAACTTGAGCACAATTAACAATAAACCAGCCCCATACACCGTTCGGTGCAAGGTATTTTATGACTAAGGATTTTCAACTGAGCTCTAAAGTTGACGACCTTATAAAAATGTTCAGCTTTAGACAAAGCTCAAAACCACAATATAATAATCATAACTTTTTTTTTACAGAATGCGCAATGTAAAAAAGCAATTTGTAAAAAGGCCAACTTAACTGCATTTATTTGGGATATTGCAAAGTCATTTTCCCTAAATACAAGAACAAGACAAACATGCACGCAATTCTCATGCTGGGTAAATGATAACATATAAGCTCTTAAGTTCACTTTTGTATATCTCTAGTGAGTTTAACAACTCTTCGTCTATGCGGTATTTATATTTAAAGGTATTTATTAATAAAAATTACATAACATAACGTTTTCATCGCTATCCAGAATATTTTTATTGAAATAGAAAACAAAAAAAATGTAGTTATTTGACATCGTGACAAAAAAAACCAAGATCGTGATACCCAAGGAATATCACGAAAAAATCAAAACTTAAGAAAAAAGAGATTTTCATGATAACAGTTTTATATCGTGGCGAAAATATATCACCATAGTTTACAGTTCAGAGCATGCGAAAATATCTTTTGCCGACATAATTGAAGTGAGTACGAACAGCCTGTCCTGTCAGGGTCGAGGATTTGCCTTGCAACCAGGGCAGCAATCGTGGAAACATCGGGCGTTCTCTCATTATCAGAAAATAGGAAGTATATCATAGTTATGAAACAACAGGTTGTATATCATGGTTATCAGACAAAAGGTTGGAGATCATGTTTATCAGACAGTAGGTTGTACATCATTGTTATGAACCAATAGGCTGTATATCATGGATATCAGACAACAAGTTGTATATCATGGTTATCAGAAAACAAGTGGTATATCACGGTTATCAGACAACAAGTTGTATATATCGTTGTTATCAGACAACATTTTTTTAATATCATGGTTATCAGACAACAGGTTGGATGTCATGGTTATCAGACAAAAGGTTAATATCACACTTCCATATAAGAGAAATTCATTTTTTATGAACATAAGATAAACATATTTTTTAATTATTGTTTTCTAAAGATCGGCTAAGGTTAAACTTGCATGAGACTTGCATTAGATTTTATTCGTTAGGAGTCTCGCGGTTGTCGTTTGAAGTTCACAGACCCGTGACAAGTGCAAACAACTTTTTGGCTTCACCTCAACTCCATGATTACCTCCGGTAAGACAGAGGGTACCCGATATATTCAAAATGTTTTATATACATATTGACATTCAAATGGTGCTTTATGTCTCTGACATTTTTAAACAATTAAATTTTCGTTTACAGAACAATATTTATGTTATTTATGTGAACGAACTGTTATTTGATCATCAATCGTAGCATCGATTTATCATCATATGTTACAGCTAGCTGTGCGCCCACATACCTTTATAATATAATATGTATCCTGTTCACCATCAAGCATTCACTAGAAATAAAAAATATATCTTTACCATAAACCAGTTAATCTTTATTATCAAGGGAGTGTTATACTATCGAAGGTCAGTCGTTGTTGTGATTGTAGTGACAACTTAAAGATCCTGTCCGAGGGATTATTACTAGTTCTCACAAACTGACTTTTGATCTTTGTTGGTGAAACAAATGGAGTCAACTAGAATCTTAGGAATAAAATCGTCATTAAAAGATATTGAAAATAAAAAAAAATGGAAGAAATGGAATTTAAACCAGCTTCCTTAACTACGAGAATCGACGACCTTCGTCGCTGGGCTGTTTGCTGCTTATAAGTTTCAATTAACTGAAGTAAACATGTGTGTCACTGCCAGTTTAGCTGAAAGAAATGCCCAAGTGTATGAAGCAACTTTTTTTCTGGTTGCTAGCCAACAATGTTTTGATCACTAACACAGTATATAACTGCGTACAGTCGGTGTTTTCGGACTTTAAAAAGTACACACTTTGAAATGTTTGGATGGCCTTAATGCAACAACTACTACACCTTTTTTTTTATTTTCTTCTTTATTTGGCAATTTTAATCAGCTTACGATTAACGGAAACCATTTTGCTCAGACAAAATATACATCAGTCTTAAAAGTGCATAACATTAGTAGCTTTAATGTTGGGGTGTCCCTGCGACTTTATAGATATCTCTTTCAGAATGCGCCTGAAAGGTTTAAAGCTCAAATACATAACGCGAATTATGTTCAAGATCACCAAACAAATATTAAACATGCCTTTTTCAGTTTATCTTATACACTATTGTGTTTTATTCCTATGCGACTTATTGGATGATTTCGTGCACTATTTAAGTCAAAAAGCTTTATAAAAAAATATGTGTTAATATTTGTATAAACATTGATTGACGTTCAAGGTTGAATAAATAATCTATATGATATCGACTCGGTGGCTGCAATTGCAACCAAGTTCAGTTCATCTACCGCATCTAGAATATATATTAGATCTCTTATGATCTTTTGTGTGGCTGATAATTTTTCGGAAAATGTATTGGGATGCCGTGTCTTTGAGAATCATCGAAGTTATTTTGTGTAATGAGCTACTTGTGTTGATGCTTTTAGAATACGAGATAGATAAGGAACGAGTCTATGCTACTATTTTTATAACACTTTGGTAAAGGCTTAAATATGACCATGTGCTGAGGGATCCCAACAGCACCCATTTCGTTTCTAGCCACATAAGGTCTTTTTTATATCCGAAAAATCTTATTCGAACAGATCTATCTAATATATAGAATTTGTGTAACGAAGTCTCAATCCATAGTTCAGTTTTATCCCTAACTGGCAAAATGTTTACAAAGCTGACTATAGTTTGTAATTTTGAAAACCTTTTTTTCCCTAACAAATAATAATAAGCTTCCTTATTATCGCATACTACAAATACGTTCGTGCAAATATAACAATTCAGTTAAGACCAGATAACATGAGTAAAGCTTTTGTTAAAAGCTACTTCTCAGGGATGGATCCAGTGGGGATGCATCCCGCCTCAACAACCAGGTAAAATAGAAGAGTTGTGACAACACGTACATGGAAGCTAAAAGTACTAAGCTTTTAAAGTAAATGTTGACTGTTGACTGCTAGGGTCCATAACTGTGTATATGACCATATATATATTAAGTATTTACTGCGATAAAGTTGAATGGATCTTGATTCATACCCGACCCCTAAAAAAACAAAAAAACAAAACAAAAACAAAAACAACAACAAACAAACTTTCTGGACCCATCCCTGCTATTTCGTCCATGTTTTGCGTTACCGCATTTAACAGCGACAATCATGGTGTCAATTATATTGAGTTTACAACACCTTCGATGACGTAGAGACCGGTAGCCAAAGAATGCTACAAAAACGTTTTGAATGTCTAAATTGACTGGTACAAATCCACATCAAGTTTTACAAAGTTAAGTTTGAATATAAAACGAAAGCAATTACAGAATGTCGTCATATTGTAAGGTAACTAACTAAACAACAGTTAAATAAGACCTCTTCTGGGGCGTTCTAACATTGATTCATGAATATCAACAATAGTTTCATGCCGGTCACTTGGTGCGTGTAGCATGCCTGCTCGTACCTTTTTTATTATCAATTAATTCACGTCAAGTCTTGCATTTTTGTGCAATCATTTACGTTTTACATACAAAGTAAAATTGTTAGGGAATACATGGCGGAAATACGGTCTTGTATGGGAAACTATTCGACACGCCACGGAAAATTCACCTAAATGTGCGAGGTATTCCAAGAGGTTAAAAAGAATGACGAAACCATTCTTTTGTAAGCATTCGACTTCATTCAGACAAGTCACGGAAATGAACGGAATGTTGAGGGAGGGAAACACATGCAGTTTAGGATATGAATACAGGTAAGAAACGTAATTCAAAACCGAGAAGTTTAAAAATGGGCAAGGTCTACAAAAATTACGCCCACGTATGTCTGTCGGTCGGGTGTATTTAACCGAAAGAATGTCGTATATAATAAGCTGCATGCGTTTTGCAGATGTGGTTGGGAGTTGTTAGGTTATTTCTTTATTTACCTTTGACCTAAGTGAGGACTACACTATACACATGCAATTGAGGTTGCCAGATGTTACACGCTGCAACGATTTGTCGTGAGTTAGAGTTTTATTTGTGTCATTAACAAGTACAGTGAGGTATAAAGTCAGCCTTTATTGCAGATCGTCTGTCCCAGATAAGTATGAATCCGGCTTCGAGAGACACCAAAGTCTGCAAAAATGGAGACATGTATAGCTTTCTTAACATTAACATAACAAACATTATTTAACTAACAATGCAAGCAATGAACGTTTACTCGAATAGGAAAACTAAGGAGAAATAAATAGATAAAAAAACACGAATCAAAGCGCTGAAAAGCGCTGTTTGGTCGGTGCAACTGTAATCCTGTAAGCGATTAGATGTTTGCAAACAATGGTCATATTGAAAGTTATAACAGGGTCAATAACATTCGAAGACTATTTTATTAGACATATAATACTTTCAATATGATTGCGTTTTAACTTAAATTTATGCTCATAAATGCTACCGGGTGCGACCAATAGAACTTCGAGTTAAAAAGGATTACATTGTTTATGTCAACATTTGAAACATTCCTAGACACAATTAAAGCGCCATGTTTCCTTCGACATATATATTTTTCCTGCACTTCTTCTCAGGCATAACGGTTGACCGGAATTAGTCAAGGTCATGTATCGAGATTCCGAAATTCAGCTTTCTCATAATTCTGGACGGTGTCGCAAGCGACACAACTCAAAAACAAAGCCTCGTAGAAAAGTGGGCATGCATAGGTAAGTAAGCATTCATGTATTAGTAACATGCATTGAATAATGGACATACAGGGTTTTATAAGCATGCATGGCTTAGTGAGCATGTATAGATATGTGAACATGCATGAAAAAGTGAACATGCATGGTTTAGTAAGCGTGCAAATATTTTTTAGCAAGCATGGCTAGGCGAGCAAGTATGGATATGTGAGCATGTATGAATTAGTAAGCATGCATGGATTACTCACTGAACATGCTTGGATTAGTGAACATGTATGGATTAGTGAACACACATTAATTAGATAGAATAAAAATGCCAAAATATACATGGGATAACAAACAAAATATAAAAATAATATTTCTATATTCATTCATGTTTATATTTATAATTCACTTACTGAATTTACATTGACTTAAAAATTGCAAGCAAAAGGAATATTAATAAATCTAATTGAAATGGGAATAAAAATTTGCACCAGAAATGGCTGAAGAAAATGAATCAACAGTTGTATAAACGTCTGGTCCTACAAAGACGGCAGAGTGATATGCTTGCAGTTTCAGATTTGAGTCTTATCTTGTTTTTGTACAAAAGCGTGTCTAATATTTAACATTTAACAAATGCTTTCTTTTTATTACATTGCCACATCTCATAAACGAATGTAGTTTAGGCAAAGATGATTTAAACTATAACTCAATTATAAAACAGCACAAGACATGAACAATTGCTCTAAATGTCCATTCTTTTCGAAATATATAAATAAGCATTATGTAGATTTTCCGCTAAAAATAGAGATCACTGCGACTTACCCGGATCGTGTTAAAGCATGATCCCAAAACTAAATGGTTACGTAGGGTTGTTTTTTTAGTTTGAAAATATCTGTGCAGCGTGGCTCGAACAGAAAATACATATTTGTAATGACAAGTGGATTGTTATGTTTTACATTTCACTTAGATGTCATAAAGCAGCATTTCATGGGTTCTTTTCATTTAACAATATTTCATTTGGATGTTTAAGTGAAAAAATGAGTTCAAACTGTCGGATACCACCTTTAAGACGTGATTACATGACACAGAATCCCATCCGTACACCTGTATTAAAGCATATTGCGTACCTATCAAGCCAATTGACCTAACCATGCCCCCTACAGGTCAGGGGTCAACTCCGACAAACACAGAACAAACAAGTGCATGGAGTTTGATCATATCCATAACTATGGGCAGTTTTGTCGGCAATGCAATGTATAATTAGGGTTTGGGTATATCGCATTAGAAAAATGACATGTGAGATGCTTTGTAAGAATATGTAACGAACTCCGGTCTTTTATTCACAATGATGGAAACCGAACTGTTGTTTTGTCCCACAAACAAACCATATTCAGCATATGCATACTACGGTATTCTTTTTCAAAGGATTTATTAACTGTTATAAACACTATTAGCAAGAATTTATATCTTCAAATCATATGAGACGACACATCAAAAACGCTCAGTTAAAATTTTCAATTAATTTGTCGGAGTTGTCAAAGGTAAATAAATTGCCACTTGCAGAAGAGGCAATCTCTTGGTTCGATCCCAAAGAGTAGGTTTCCTTCTCGGGGCATCACTGTCAATCGGTCAGTTATCATACTCATTTCAACGATTACGGAAACACGTGGCGTACGTTACTGCATACGCATTCGGAGATATACTTTGTTGTTAAGCTAAAACGGCTAAAACAACTGAAGAGGTCAATGCAAGTTTAATTTTCTAAACTTAAAGACAATCTTTTGAAGGACAACGTGTTCACGTACGATCTTCTTATAATTGCTGAAACTTAACTCCCTTATTCATGATGGTTCAGCAAAGTTTAGATGTTTAAAATAAAATTTCAGGTAATCTTATGCAAACGACCCACTGTGACCAAGTCTATGGCTATACAATTCTCAAATCAACATGCATATCAGAGTTTAGAGGGGAAAAAGGTGAAAGAAAAACACATTTGCGCTAACACGATCTACCATTCTTGCAGGTACAATAGTATTTTAATAGAAATGTTAAATTTGAATCTAAGGAATGTTTACTTTATATGGATTGAAAAAAAAAAGTTGCCTATAGAGGTTACTAGACATTGATTGTAATAATTTTTTACTTTACCTGGATTGTAAGAAATTTTGCCTATCAAGGTCACTAGACATTGATGGTAATAAATGTTTGGTAAACACGTATATTAAGAAATGTTGCCTATAAAGGTTACTAGACATTGATTGTAATAAATGTTTGGTTTACATGGATTGTAAGAAATGTTGCCTATAAAGGTTACTAGACATTGGTTTTAATAAATATTTAGTATACCTGTATATAAAAAATTGCCTTTAAAGCTTACTAGACATTGATTATAATAAATGTTTAGTATACCTGGATTGTAAGAAATGTTGCCTATAAAGGTTACTAGATATTAATTGTATTAAATGTTTGGTATACCTGGATTGTAAGAAACGTTTATTAGACCTTGATAGTAAAAATTTTTATACAGACACGCACACACACACATTAGCTTGACCTTGGTTGTAAAAAACAAAACTTTGCTCCCACCAAAATGTCTGTTTATTTGTTACCTGCTGTTGTTTGTTTGTTTTGTTGTTTTTTTTGTGTTTTTTTTTGTGTGTTTTGTTGTTGTTGTGTTTTTTGTTGTTTTTTTTTTTTGTTGTTTTGGGGTTCGCGCAATAGTTATAACTCTTGAAAAAAGGCTATAAGTGTCGAAAAGATGGACAAGAGTGAAGCATCTATATTTGTATTTATTAAAATGCGTTCCTTTTACAGGCATTTGTATTTATTTCGTTAGAAGCGTTGACGATATAATAAAATCTCTAGACAGTAACACACATACAAAACGATAAGTAATGAATATTATAGAAACATCATTTAAAAAGAAAAGATGTAATGTGCCTTGCTCTCAATCGGGCCAACGATTTATGTGTGCAAATTATGAATACACAGTTTACACCGGTGAAATACGGGGTAATAGATTAGATTAGACACAAAGGTGATATCCAATTATAAACCAATAAGCAAGTCCATTGACATATATAAACCGACGTTAAAATAAAGATGTCATATTTACGGTTTTTAATATGTACCGGCGTTATATGCCTTTTATGTTTTACATTATTAATATTCTAATCAAACACTTACAAATATTCCAATAAGTAGGTACTGTACTGTGTTAGTCTGAACAGAAATAAAATTATGTAGGTCACAATTGTCCATTTTCCCATTTATTCAAGAGACTAACAGTAAAGGGTTTGTGTAAAATATGACAGTGATGATATTGGATGATAAAGTATTCGTGAATTACGTATGCGAGCTTTGACAAAATGGCTTCATGGTTGAGAAGATCCATCAACTCTTAGTTGGGGCGTTTAGCCAAACACCCACGTGTTCATCCTAGCATGACCGCACAGTCTACACAAACATACCCATGATCATATACATGTATAGGATGATTTTTCTTGTACAATATTCTGTTAAAGTAGATGTGTCCTATTTTTAATTTTACGTTGGATGCTTCTTTGAAAACACAACGCTTTAATGTTCATGTACAGTATGTATAATTATATCCAATACTCATTAGGCTTTTAAAAAGGATGGTTAATAACATATTTGACAGGTAACAACTTGTTCGGCCGATAATTGCGCGGATTTATATTTTCGTTCTCACGTGCAGACCAGTAAATCAATACAGACAGGCACGGTATAACTTGTTGCACTCGGTGACTAATTGATCCGCAGTCTCAGGCGTTTTCTAATGTTTAATTTACATGTATATTATCAGCAATCACCTGCATGTTCTGGGGTCGTACCATGAAAGAACTAATTACTTTTCTTACTTTAACTAGTAAATCAATTAAATTTTATATAAAAAAAAATAGATTAAATGGTTATATTAATAAAACTTAACTTATTATTTTTATCTATTTCATATCCGCTGTTTATAGACTACTTATTAACGTATCAATTAATTCTTACGTTAAGTAATACAATTTTAAGGTGGTTTTCACGTTTTTAGAAAATGTCATAGACGCGTGAACGTTTCTCAACGATTAGCATTACGGCTTTTCTAATACAAATAATAAATACTTAATTTTACACGTTAAATACATCTATATCTATAGACTGTCATCCCTTCCACTGCCATCGATAGCAATCCTGAATAAAATTAAGCCGACAATGATGAAAGATTGTTTAATCACTATATTTTAGAGAAAGAAAACAATCAGGTATCTATTTACTAACGAAATTAGGAACTGTTTTACTTCTAGTCACGTAGTCAAGCTTGATTTCAGTACAAAACAAACTGTTTAAACTAAAATAAACATTTCTTTAAAAATATATATTAACAAATCCTCGACTTTCGCTGTGCTATTTAGATGGTCTGCTTTGCATTTAAAAGTTCTACTGTTTTAACCAGACAACAACTCTATTAATATTGAACCTTTTGAGGATCACTGTTTGACGAATTAAATTATAGCATTTGCTGGATCATGTGTTCTTAAACTATTGTGTGGAACGCCATCTATGTTATCAACAATTGTCATTAATGAGAACAGGATGGGCTGGGTTTGTTCTTGTTGTTTCACTCGGCCACAATCCACACTGCGCGCATTTGAGATGATATACATACCAGCAAGGGGGCGCTCATGGTCGATTTATGACTTGCCGACATTTAGCTCTTCTAATTGCTAAGATACTTAACGAGTAGATTCGAGTCCTGTACTGGGCGGAGGACTTAAAGTGAGAAGGTCTTATAGCTGACCGGCGGTGCCCCCCGTGGTACAACATGGCTAACAGAAAGACAAACGGAAGGACAGAAGAGCTAACGGCAGACAGGTCGGAAGGCAGCCAGGCGAACAGCGGGCAGGCAGGCAGGCAGGCAGCCAGGCGGACAGCGTGCGGGCAGGCCGGCCGGCAGGCAGCCAGGTGGACATCGGGCGGGCATGCCGGCATGCCTGCAAGCCGGCAGGCAGACCTACTGAAACACCACACGTTCAGAAAAATGCCATAAGCATATGCTCTTAAAGAGTATAATGTTATGATATCTTTGATTTTAACATATTAGGATAAGTGCATTAGATCTACCAATGTCTCAACAAACTGGAAGAGAACGTGTGACAACGGAATTGTTATGTTTTCTAGAACTTAATAGAAATAATCTGCATTCATTTACATCATTATTGAAAAATGTTGATTCCTTTAACCATCTTTTCCAGATTGTCTTTAAATGTTGATAAAAGTTTTAAAGTCAAACAAACTAAAGATTTTATATTTTGTCATTGTTGTAATATTATATTACACACGACAATTGTACCAATTTATTCCGCGGATTCAGTGGTTGACAAATGATGTGCAAATGAAACAATACAATTATTTCTTTCTTCTTATTTTCATAAACTCATGAATAGTACACAATACAATTATGTAAAATGGACATCCTCGTCTAATTAATGGCTTGCAGCGAGACAAAATCGACAATAAATTAGCTACAACTGTCAGGCTTTGACAAGTGTGTGCACAACTTTAAAGTGCTGTAACAAATATTAACTGGTGCTTTCATAAAAGTTCATGGACGTCAGTTATCTTACTTTAGTTATAATTACTGTCAGAGACCATGCAGAGTTGACATTGTGTCAGAGTCCAGCGGAAACACATGGCTACATAATATTTTTTGTGTGTAAATTCTCATCAGATGCGTACATTTATTGTGTTTAATTATATAATCTCGATCAGGCTGGAGTAAATAATCAATGATTTGCTTAATTAAATTTGTTTAGAACTTTGCATGTTAAATACAGTTACCAAACTGTTATCGTATATAACGCATTGTGGCTAGCAAGGTGTTCACAGGTTATTTTTCATAAAAGAAAAATTATGAACTTATTTAAAAGCGTTACACAGGCTAAAATGATAAATCATATTTATTTATCATTACACTTAATTTCTTTAAAATCGCATTTCCGTGTTATTATAGGAACGCTTCAATGAGAATATGTTTAAGTAATTTGAAGAGATTTAAAGAATTTTAGACATGGCTGTACAAACGACTCTCTAACACTAAGAATGTGTAAAATATAGATTACTGGGGATAAGAAAATGATCCATCGAAGGCATATACTTACATTGTATGAAAATATCAACAAAATGGTGGGGTCTGTTTCAAACAACAGTAATTAACCATTCAAACAAATGTAAGATCGAAGCCAACCCAGTTAATTGACATCTGCAGCCGGCAACTCGAAGGTACGTCTTCTTATGG